>SJYT01081684.1:360920-436580 GCA_006410635.1 Cephalophus harveyi
CAGTAGTAGATATAATGGTCATCTGAGTTAAATTCACCCATTCCAGTCCATTTTAGTTCACTGATTCCTAGAATGTTGACGTTCACTCTTGTCATCTCCTGTTTGACCACTTCCAGTTTACCTTGATACATGGACCTGCATAGGACAGGTTCCTATGCAGTATTGCTCTTTATAGCATCGGACCTTGCTTCTATCACCAGTCACATGCACAGCTGGGTATTGTTTTCGCTTTGGCTCCATCCCTTCATTCTTTCCGGAGTTACTTCTCCACTGATCTCCTGTAGCATATTGGGCACCTACTGGGGAGTTCCTCTTTTGGTATCCTATCATTTTGCATTTTCATACTGTTCATGGGGTTCTCACAGCAAGAATGCTGAAGTGGTTTGCCATTCCCTTCTCCAGTGGACCACATTCTGTCAGACCTCTCCACCATGACCCGCCTGTCTCGGGTTGCCCCGCAGGCATGGCTTAGTTTCATTGAGTTAGACAAGGCTGTGGTCCTAGCGTGATTAGATTGACTAGTTTTCTGTGAGTATGGTTTCAGTGTGTCTGCCCTCTGATGCCCTCTTGCAACACCTACCATCTTACTTTAGTTTTAATTATTTTCAGCTTTATAATGTAACTTTAAATCCTCTGGACTAGTCCTTTCTCACTCGTAGAATCTTCTCGGCTCTTCTTGGTTCTTTATTTTTCAATGTTAACTTCCAAATTAGCTTCTCTAAATCAGTGAAAGAATATTTTTATGTTTCTATTGGTATGGCTTTAAATTTAAAGCTTAGGGAGTTGCCTTTTTAATGCTGTAATCACATCCTCTCATCCATGGTCATGGTCTGCCCTCTTTGATTGGATATTTTTCTTTCCTTTGGTTGCATTTGTATGTTTCCTTTATTTAGATCTTGCTATATTTCTTGTAAAGATTATAAATCTTTCCTGTTTATTCATGTTATTAATATTGTTTTTGCTTCCATTATGATTATCTGATCATTGTATCTACATATAAGACTAAAATATTATATATATATTCATTTTGTGCCCACTCATCTTTTACATTCTCTTATATACATTCTCTTATTTGTAATCAGTTTTCAGTTGATATTCTTGGGTTTTCCATAATGCAGTGATTACGTATAAAGTCACACTATCTACAGAAAACCCTTTTCTTTCTCATACTACTAATTTTTATTATATATTTACAAAGCATTTTCAGTTAGAAAAATCACTTAAATATATGAATTCTGAAATAATCCATGCCTCTTACATTTAGCAGGGAAAACTGTCATCTCAGTAAATACAATTAGACTTCTTTAAGATTCTGAACTCCTCAGTAAACCTTTAAAGATATTTAACATTACTTTAAAAAAAATAGTTTCTAAAAAATAAGATATTTACATTGAAAGCAAATGTTTTTAATAGTGATACTGATTTCATTGCTTCTTTTTTCAGGATCAAATGGCTATCGCTTGTGGATCTCGAGCTCATTTGGAAAAAGAATCAATTGCTCAGGTGAGGCTTTCATCAATGATGTATGCATCTTTTTTTTTTTCTTTCTTTTTTACATATACGTTAGCATGAAATAAGCTTAAGCTTTCATAATGAATCTCATAAAAATGACGTTCCTTTCAAAAGGAAATATTAGCACATACAGGAATTGATTTTTTTTTTTTTTTTCTTTTTCATGAGTATAAAGGGAGACTGTAGACTTCACTTTGATTTAGGATGCAAGCAGTTCTTTTTTGAAGACACGAAGAGCATCCCCATTCAGTTATCATATAAGGCAAATTTCTCCAAATGATGCGTTTTTGAACCAATCAAATTGCCTTTAGTTTTTCTCATGTCAGCACACTGAAATACTATATTTTAAATTTTATTCAAAGTTTAAATTTTTAAAACCTGTTTCCCTTAGAAAAGCAACATAACTTCACATGAGTAAAGTTGTGCTGCCCTTTTCAGTATATTAAAAAAATCAGTGAAGACATTAACTTCTTCAGGTGGTAATTTACAGATAAGGCTAAGAAGCTGGAGTGACTTCAAGGAAAAAAATATAACAAGGAATCATTCTATGCAGTGTTATTTTAATTCTTTTCATGTAAAAATGTAGACCTAATGTATCAGGCTCAGTAATTGTCCATTATATTCTTATATGTTCATCTGCTAGAGTGGTCACATAGATTGAGCATAAAGCTGTAGTTTTCAGAGAAAGATCAAAATTATCTGGGGCGTGTTTTCTTTGTTTGTGTTTTTCTTTAATGCACATTCCTAGGCCAGTCTCAGACACTAAATCAGATTCTAGCCATGGGATCCAGAGTCTGCGTTTTTAAGTTTCCCAGGTCAGATTCTAGCCATGGGATCCAGAGTCTGCATTTTTAAGTTTCCCAGGTCACCCTATGCAACCAGAGTTTGAGAACGAATGGGATATAAGATTGACCCTTCCCCTCAGTGATTCTGAAATAGGACATGAAAAAATTATAATTTTTTCCCCAAGATATACTGATAGCAGAACCATTAAATCCCTTAAGGATTTTGCTCAAATGTGAAAACTTGAACTCCTTTTTTTTTTATTTAAGAAATAAATTATTATATCTTCTTCAGCATCTAGTCCAAATGTAACTCTGTAACCCTATGAAATCTTACTGGTATTTGGAAAAGGTTAATCTATTAACCATAGAGAATATCAAACTCCTAGAAGTTTAGTCCTGAAAGAATTTAGAGGCTAGCTAGTCCAACTTCATCAGTTCACTGATACACAAGAGATAATGAAAGGAAAAGTGTATGTGCAAGATGTTTAGAACATGATTTTTAATTGTGAAATACTAGAAACTATAAAATACTGTATTTCAACGCTAGAAACTGTACCTATTTCCCCTGGATGAAATGGCATACAGCATTAAATAGATGCTAGTGGGCTTCCTTTGTGGCTCAGCTGGTAAAGAATCTGCCTATAATGCGGGAGACTGGGTTCAACCCCTGGGTTGGGAAGATCCCCTGGAGAAAGGAAAGGCTACCCACTCCAGTATTCTGGCCTGGAGAATTCCATGGACTGTGTAGTCCATGGGGTCAAGTGACTTTCACTTCACTTCACAGTGGAGACTGTATAATAATGTAGGGAAATACTAAAATGTTAGGTGGTATGGAAAACAGTATGATACTATAAATGCAGTATACTGTTTGTGTAAAAAATCTATTCAAACAAAAACATGAAAACAGACTAGCTTTTGTGAGTAAATTTTTTCCTTTTTTAAAAAAAATATATAAATGGGGAAAAAATTGTAATCAACTTGGAAAAGAAAAAGGTTGGAGAAATAGGAAGCAGTTGAAGTAATCTAGAAAAGAAATGCTTGGGACCTGTTATTGTTTGTTGGCAATAGAAGGGAATTGTGGTTTTTGGTTTTGTTTTTAACGATGTAAATTCTTTTCACTTAGAACTTCCATTAGTTGAGAACTCTTTGAACTTTTTCAAAATAGTATTTATAATGAGACTGTGCTATGATCTGGACCTTCTTTTAACTTGGTGCTGCTTTTAACCAGTCATCAAGGGATCTACCCCAGGATCTCTTTTCTCCTGTCATCTGTCCATCCATTCCGCCATCTCTAAAACTTAGTGACTGACATAGTGTTTTGGGGCTCTATAGAACTGGCAACTGCTCCAGCGAGAAAGGGTAAACTGATCAGCAGTTATCCACTGGAGCCACTATGTATAACTCCTGCTGAGTAGGCTTGTAGTTCAAGTTAGGTGATTCTCATAGAACTATGGCCGTCATAGAGAAGGTCATCTCCAAGGGGCAACACATCCACTGGCCACATGTCCAGGAAACCACGGCATGGACACCCACTTCTTGGACACTCAGGTTCTTTTAACATGCTACAGGCGATGCAAATCCTCCATGGTGATCAATCTGTGGACAGTGAGAAAATTACAGGAGTATTAATTAACACAGTAAACAGCAACTTTGGTAGCTAAACTGTGTAGTTTTCAGACTTACCTTTCCTAAACACCTTTATAAATATTCTCAGTTAATCCTACCATCTGTTCTGTTGCCCTCTTGGAAGACAGACATGCATGATAGAGCACCAGTGGGGTCATTTAAGCATCCTTAAATGTGTTCATATGCCCATATGTTCTGTGTAACAGTTAAAACAGTTGTGTTTATATTGTCTGGGTATTCACAAATTTATCATTTTTAAAGGATTCAAAATAGAATCCATTACTGCTTGTTTGATCTCTTTAGGTTATATTTTTAGGTTATATATAAGTCTTTGCTTAAATCTTGAGACTTCTTTAACTCCTCTTTTTAAGATAATTAAATTACCAGTCAGCTTTAAATTTCACCTGAATTCCTTGTTTATGTTTCATAAATATTAGAAATTACTGTTAATATTAAAATAGTAAATATTTTAAAATAAGATGTGTATAAGAGACAGCACTAAATCAGATTCTAGCCATGGGATCCAGAGTCTGCGTTTTTAAGTTTCCCAGGTCAGATTCTAGCCATGGGATCCAGAGTCTGCATTTTTAAGTTTCCCAGGTCACCCTATGCAACCAGAGTTTGAGAACGAATGGGATATAAGATTGACCCTTCCCCTCAGTGATTCTGAAATAGGACATGAAAAAATTATAATTTTTTCCCCAAGATATACTGATAGCAGAACCATTAAATCCCTTAAGGATTTTGCTCAAATGTGAAAACTTGAACTCCTTTTTTTTTAGCTCTCCTATGACTTTGTTACCTTCATGTAACTAAATAGGTCTGTGTTTTTCTATGTCTTCTAAACTTTAAGAGACTTTTTCAAGTTTTAAAAATTAAAGATCCTGTTGTTTATATTGTTACACTTTTCAATATGTTAGAAACCAAATAGGTTAAAGTCCTCATGTGAATGCCACATGTTTGTGTTTTGTTTTGTTTTGTTTTAGATAGCCATTAATAGAAGAAAATGTTAATAGAAGATGTTAATAGAAGAAACAAAAATCTTCTATTAACATCCACGTAAAAGCAGTCACAAATATTTTTATTTGGTTACTAGTAAGCTCATCTCAATCACATTAAAAATCATTTGAGAACTAGTTTATAGGTATTATTTTTCTACCTTTTAATTTTTATTTTTCTATCTTTCCATTTCTATTTGTTCCTTTCCTAAGCATAAATGCTCTTTTGGAGGTTTAATCAGCCAACCAGTATTTATTGGAAATATTTTAAATGGAAGGCAGTGAGCAAGCTGTTGTGAGAAACCCAGAGTATGTTAAGATGAGGTTTCTGCCCTATCTGCTTAGCGAGGTAAGACACACTTACACCAAAACAGAACTCATGATTCTAGGTGATCAGTGAGAAGTGTTAGAGCTTTCCAAAGACTGTTTCAGTACCATCTAGATAAGTTTGATATTTTATTCTTCTTTCCCTTCTTGTCCTATTTAATACACAAGTGAAATTCAGTCAGGAGGTTAAAGTAAGCTTTCAAACCTCCTTCCCTTATTAAAAGCATTTATTAAGTGTCTGTTACTTCCTGTACCAAACACCAGGCTAAAGACTTTAATATTATACCATTTAATCCTTACCTTTGTGAGGCAGGCATTTTCATTCTAAATGAGAGAAGTGGGATTTAGAGAGTGGAAGTAGCATGCTCAAGGTCAGCCTAATTACTAATGGAGCCAGGATTCAAATACAGGCCTGCTCAGTGCAGTGGCTTTTCTCTTACGTCGCCTTATATGACTGTTGAGTCATGGTTTTGTTCCTTGGTGATAGAAAAAGTCATGTGAATGAAGAATGATCCTAAAGATTACAGTAATGAAAAAGAAAAGCCAAAAGGAGGGAAGGACCTTGATTTACTAAGATGAGATATTATTCTGCATAGACTTTTACTGGGTTTCTTACGTGCATATGTAATATATCATTCCATCGGTTTCTACTACCATAATTATAGAAAATTTTAAGAGATCTTATCTTTTTTTAATCCTAAATATGAAAGTCTTGACTGCCATGATAATTACTGATCTGTTTTTCTTATGCTTTTAAGTTTTCATTGTTTTATGAATAAAATATAAATGTTGTGTTACTAATAATAAAATTAATGATTCCTAACAATAGGGAATACTTAGATAAAAGACTATTTAAATTTAATTTCCAAAAAAGAACTTAGCCTGTTAGAGTATATTTTATCAGAAATATCTGCCATACTTAATTAGGGAGACTGGGTATTTGTTTCAAACTCCGTGATGGTCGGTGGCTTCTGTGACACTCTTGCTGACCCCTGCTATTGTATTCTCATTAGTCAGGTATCAAACTTCAGGTTGAAATCATGTTTCATTTTTCCAAGATAATCTGGTAACTCCCCTTTTTTGAAACCAAAATATGTTTGGGGCACAGAGGCACGAGAGACGGTGGAGGAGATGTTCCTCTTGCTCAAGGCAGCGCCCCCAACTGCTGTGCAGGTTTCTGGCCAACTGAAGCCTCAGCTTTCATAGTCACTGTGATTTTCCTTGTCTAACTAAACCTCCAGGAAGGAAGGAACTGCTTCTCTAGCCCCTGCCCAGCTCCAAGCAGTAGGCATCCTCGGTGTCTAGAATAGACTTCACCAAGGCAGCTAATGGGATGATGGTGTTCATGTGTGAGAGCTGCCCAGTCAGTTAAATATTAAATTGCAGTTCTCTGCAGCCAGCTTGTTTTCAATGTCTCCTTTATAGATAAACGGAAAAGTCATTTATATTTTGTCTTTGTTGCAGCGTTCTTACTTCCGTACTCTTCTCATGTATGGGTTCCACTTTCTGGTGTGGTTCCTTTGTGTCAAAGGAATCAGGGACACACAGTGTGGGTTCAAATTATTAACTCGAGAAGCAGCGTCACGGACATTTTCATCTCTCCACATTGAACGATGGTAGGTTCCTAACCGGCGTGTGTCTGGTACGTCTTCTTATGCAGCAGTTACTCCAGGTAATGGGAAGCAACCCTGTATTCTCATAATGAACCTCCAGGTTTAAACAAAATTCATACTTATATCTGTAAACTTAATCTGTAAACCAGTGCCTATACTGGTTTGGTTCTTATTTTTAAAATCTCAAACCAAATATAGGGTATGAAGTTATATATTCACCTTAATTATGGACAGTATTAATCAAGAGGCCTAAAAACATCCTGTTTCCTTAAGCTTCCCTTTTTCCTTCGAAGAAAAATTCAGAAATATCAAAGCAGAAAAGGTATCCAGTTTCTCTTTTTTCTTTTATAGGAGTGAGTTCCCTCTCCTGCCTAAGGCCAGTTCTTGGATCTCTGCATCCCCTTCCACCTTCTAAGAACCCAGTCCTGTTCACTTACTTTCTCTCTTGTGTGTTTAGCCCTTTCTCTCAGCCATGTTTTTCTCATCAGTTTTTTCAAGTTTAAATTTCCCTTGCCATTAAAAAAACATGGTCTCCATTGACACCAGCCACCAGCACCCCTCCAGCCCTAGCCCTCTTTCCTTCCACAGCCAACTTTTTCCTGGAAAAATGGTCTGTATTCATTGTCTCCCATCTTCCTACTTGCCACTCCTCACCCGTCTCCCATCTAAGCATCTCGTTACCCTCCTATCATTAAATCCAGTTGTCTTGTTTAATATGACTACTTACCATCTTGATGAATCCATCAGCAACATTCAGTACTTCAGAGCACTCTATCTTAAAATAACACTGTTCTCTCAGCCTCTCTTCATCCCAGACCTCGTATCAGCTCTCAGCCTGTTTAGGGACTAACAGTGTGACACAGAAGCCTGAAACCTGGAGTCATTCTAACTGTCCCTTCATTTCTCTTCCTCTTCACCACCATCAGTTTGATCATTTTAATTCTGAAACTCCATAGGACATCAGTTACTGTGCTGCAACCAGGGGGATGTCTTCAGAAATTAGAAATGATTAGACGCTCCTCTCTGCTTCCCATTGCCTTCAAGCGCCTTCCCAGGGCCTTGAGAGTGATAATGATATCAACATCAATACTGATTTTATGGCTTTGCCCACCTGAGTCTCCACATGCAGTTTCTTCCCTTCTCACCACCCACTGCCTCTCCGTCAGCATCTGCTTATCCTTCAGATCTTCCTTAGGACATCCTGCCCTCACTCTCTGTGGTAGACCAGATGCCCCTACTGTATGCTGTTGGAGCACCATAAACCTTTCTTGTAGCACCTGTCACATCTGTAGTGTTTTATTTGTGTAATGTTTCTTTTTCTCTATTAAAACATAAGCTCCACAAGAGTAGAAAATCCTAGTCGGTTGCACACTTTAAAAACAAAAAGTAAATGGATTTGAGATAATTAAATGTCGTAACATTTATGAAAGAATATAAAATACTAACATATGGTATAGTTCATGGGCTAAAAGAGTGCCTGACCCATCATAGCTACTCAGTAAATATTGTAAGAATTAATACTCAGTGCTACTTCTGGGTTCTGTGTGAATTCTGTTTGTGGCAGGAGTCTGCATAATTATTCCAGTAGATATTCATTCATGTAGTCTGTATAACTTTCATGCATGTGTTTGCAAATATTTGTTACCCCCTAGAAATAGATGTCATCTAATCTTCCCAAATAACTTTAAAGAAACTGGAGTTTCAGAATTAAAATGATCAACATTTTTTTTTTTTTTTAATGTTTATTTATTTGACTGTGCCAGGTCTTAGTCACAGCATGTGGGATCTAGTTTTCCTGGCCAGGGATTGAACCCAGGCCCCTCTGCATTGGGAGCTCTGAGTCTTAGCCACTGGACCACCAGGGAAGTCCCTGATCAACATGTTTTTAAATCCTTTTTCCCTAAGTTAAATTTTCTTTTTTAAGTACTTCTATTTGGTCTTTAAATTTAAATGCATGTTTCTGTTATGTTGTTGAAGAAAATATACTGATAGTTAATGGACTCCAAAATCAGAGACTCTAAGAAGCCTCTCCAGAAACACACCTCTGCAGTAGGTATTTTTCATTTAGCGGTTATGTCCAAATCTAGGGTCAAAGAGCTAGGTTCTTTGTAGTTTGAAAGGAAGGATTTAAAAATGGAGAGCAGTACGGTTTTAGGCTTGATACCTTTAAAATCATGAATTTCCTTGTCAGGATTGTTCCAAGGCAGCACTGTCCAACAGAAATACAATAGAAGACACAAATGCAAGCCATATGTGTAATTTTAAACTTTGTAGTAGCCACATTAAAAAGTAGAAAGATGAAATTTAATACTATCTTTAACACAACAGAAGCATAGTCATTTTGGCATGCATTCAGTATGAAAAAGATATTGAACTATTTTACGTTCTTTTCTTTGTACTATGTCTTGAGAATATAGTACCTATCGGTTCAAACCAGCCACATGTGGATAGTGACTGCCCTATTGGCCAGCACCATTCCCAGGTTTTATGTGTTTTTTTAAGTTAAAGAATGTATTTTGTTTTTCTTTCTTCTGTAAATCTTACGTTCATGTGCACACCTTTCTACTTATTTGAGATTTGACTGACTTAAAATTTTAACCTCTCACATCTCTCTTTAGGATCCAATAATGTTTCTTTTGTACCCATAAAGGAGAACCATCAAATAGGCATGTATCAGCCTGATAGGCAGTAATGTCTCACTGTTTTTATTTAAACATCTCTGTTCTTACACTTCAATCAAGAAACACTATAGAGCTGATGTGGGTTTTTTCTTATGCAGTGTAAGTTTTAGAAATCAAATTGTGCATCTACTCATTTCCATGTAGGTGTCACCTTAGTTTTCTTAAGAGGACTTATTCTAAAGAGTCACTGAAATTTTTCTCGTAACTTTCATGAAATTCAAGTCAAGTAGAGTTTCTAGGTTGTAGAAAACATCAAGGTATAATGCACATTGTATTGCCCAAGTTGAAAGACTACAGCCATCTCTTCGATTCAGAATTGCTTGAGTATGAGTAACATTAAATGTTAAATATAAATATATATAATCTCCATCCTCTGAACTCTGCCTCACCTAAAGTCTTCCCATTTAATGTTAAGGTATAATTTGACCCCGTTTATGAGTAATTTTTAAAATGAATTCTTTGAACTGTACCTTCTTCTAGTAAATAATATTTTTATTTTTAATCAGTGTTATTCATGTTTATAATCTGAAGCCATTCCATGGGGTTTATAAGAAGGCTGTTGTCTTGTGCCCCACTGCCTTTGACTCCCCCACTTCCCCCCCCCATTTCTGCTCCCTGCTGAATTTCATTTCTTTACTGAAATGTAGCCACTGTCATTTTTTTACCGCTTGCTTGTGACATTTGCTTCATACTCAGAACAAAGTGTCTGCATAGCTGTGTCTCAGTTTTTCATTTTTAGATATTACTTTCCAGAGTAGGAAATGAATGTTTAAGTATTCTCTTAAACTCCCGTTTACCCTCCACACTTACATTACTGAAGTTTTAAAATAATTTTGCTCAGCTCAGCGTTGATCATTCTGGCTGGGTAAGGAGAATTCAGATTTGATCTGTAGCATGCAATGAGATTATAGACCCATATAATTGTAGTACTTTTTGTTTTTCCTGAAGGTAATAACTGCCTGGAGCTTTTTGTTGGCATTTCTTGACTGTGGATCTGACACTTCCTCATGCTCACTCTGACAGGAGCGTGAGTTCCCAGAGGCATCAGATGATGCCTCAGCTCCATCTTTTTCTGAGACATCTCATCGGCTCTTCCGTTCTAGTTGTTTCCTGGCCTGCTGCAGCGCCTGTCCTCCATCTCGCTCTCCCTGGCTTCCCCCCTATTTTAGTAGAGCACATCCTCTATGAAACTTCCTGAAAACGTGAAACAGGCACTGCAAGACCCCGCGTGTGGAGGCGTGCCTTTACTCCACCCTCACGCTCGTTTACCGTTTAGCTGGAGAGGGTTACAGGTTGGAAATCATTCTTCCTCAGGATTTGGAAAGCATTGCCCTGTTTTCTTTGGCACTCAGTGTTTCTCTGGAAAAGTCCAGTTCTGTCGATAATCTAATCTTGATTCTCTTCTGTGGCATATTGTTTCCACCCCCGCTTTGGAAGCCTTATTTTCCTCCAGAGTGTTTTGAAATGTCATGATTCAGCGACTTAATATGGCTCTTTTCCATGCATTTTGTTGAGAACTCAGTAGGCCTCTAACTCTGGAAACCCATGTCCTTTGTTTCTCAGAAATGTCCTTTAATCCTTTCTTCAACAATTTCCTCTCTTCTCATTTGTAAAACATGAGAACTTCCCTGTTGATCCTCTAATTTTATTTTCTCTTCTCCTTCCTATTTTTCTATTGAGGTTTCCTCGATTTTGCCATCTAACCTTCCTTTTGAATTTTTATCTCTGCTATCAAAACTGCAATTTCCTACAACTCTTGTATTCCAGTATTCATTTTTCTCCGTTTTACGACTATAGTATCTTCCACTATGTCTCTTAATGTCTCATTTAATACTTCGAGATTTTCTTCTTTCCTTGCCTTGTTTCTTTTGCTCCAGTTTTTTAATGTTTATTTCCATCATTAACGTTTACCTTCAGGTGTCTTTAGTATGACCCTGTAAAGCTCATCAGCAGCTGTGTGCATGGTCAGAGAACTCTGACCAACTGGTAGATGTCTCTGTGGACTAAACGAGTGGGGCCACTTTGTATGGGTAACTCCCAGCTATCACTATGTTTGGGGGCGGGTCATTTTCATTAAAGTGAGATCCTTCAATCTCCTGCCTAGGACACATGAGCCTGGCTGCCAGCATTTACAGAACCGATTGGAAGGAAGGAGAATCCCAATCAGATTTTCAGTGAGTCCTCCAGTTTGCAGCCCACTGCACCTCCACTTAACAGAGGTCCCTCGAGGCCCCTGATGCCTGAACCTTAGGGGCCTCTGTGACCATTAGCTGCTCTGGGCTTTTCCCTCTGCCGCTGTTCACTCTGCCTGGTTACTTGTCCAGCTGCTTTCCAACATTCAGTTTTTTTTTTTTTTTTGCTACTCTCATCATCTTTTGTTCTTGTCTTAGTGTCCTTTCATTGTCATTTTAATTTTAGTGGTCTTTCAGGAGGGAGCAGGAGGGTTTGTGTGTATCTGCCGTTTAACAGAGTCAGCACACTCTTCATTCTCCAGAAATAGATCTGTTCATAAAGGAACAGATATACCAGGAACTAAGTCACGAAAGAAAACATGGCGGCTTTGCCCTCTCCACACTTAAAAAGCTCAAGAAGTCACTTAGTTGGAGAATGACCCTTCTCTTTATTATCCAGCTAGAAGGACTTGGTATTTTAATTATAATGTTTGCTTTGGTACCAGATGGGTCTTTAATTTATAATATGGTAATGTGTTTTGTTTTAATAAACACCTCACATCTAAAATGTTTAAGGGGTGAAGGCTATAATAAAAATAATAGTTTAGAAGATGAATAGCCCTTTCAGTTTTTTTTTTAGTATAAATTCAGTTATTCAGCTGCTTTTTCACCCCACTCCTTTCCATTCATCATTCTTGTGTTGTGCCTTTGATGAGTCAGTGATTCTATACTGATATGCTTGGAGAAGTATTTAATAATCTTGATCAGATTATTGAATATCATTAGAACTAACCCAGAAGCCCATTAGGTAATTTTTGGGTTTTGTGTTGAGAGAGTGAAGGATTAAGCACAAGGCTTAATATTCACATTGTTTCCTTCTTTCATGAATATCACAATTCTTTTTAACGGAAGTTTTACATAGTCCTTTTAGAAACACAAAGAACACTTTTGTGGATGGTTTTATCATCTTAAGTAAATATTTTATTAGGATAAGAAAAGGCATTACATGTTTAAAAAAAAAGTTTTCATATTGAATTATCCAAACACTTGGGATTTAAACTAGTTGCATAATGGCCATTGGTAGTATTGTAGCCAAGACAACAAAACTCCAAATTCAGATTGCTTGGGGTCAGGGAAATCAAATGGAAGTGGATTAGAGGTGTTCTGCTATTTGTGCTAATATTTTTAAACCAAGCTTGGGAAGTTTGAAGTATGTTCTGTGCAGTCAAGAAAGTGGAGTAAGAAGGGGGTGTTAATGTCTCAAGAATGAAAGCAAAACAGTGAAAGACTTCAGTGCCTTTAGAGATGGGCAAAAGCATGGAGAAGTGCAGCACAGGGAGTGGTGCTAATGCCAGTGAAAGGAAGCAACTGGTGGAGAATAATGTAAGAATCCAACATATCAGGATTCAGAAATGTTAAGGGAAGCAGATTTGACCTAAATCAAAGGACTGACTGCAGAAGATCTTTAAGAAAGAACCTTTCACAGGTAGAAGGAAGGCTGAGCTGGGAATTGAAACTGGAGATGACTTCTCTGTACGTATGTAGTTATACATACCCCCCTGGCCTTTCACACCAGCCAAAACTGGCTTTTCACTCGCCAGCTGCCTCTACTGTGCAGCCCAGGACAGCGCTGGGAAGCGGAAGGCGGAAGGTAGGCCACAGGGACCCTGTACTTCGAAACGAAACCTTGGTTCTTGGATGGTAGAAGAACATAATCAAGCAGCTCTAAAGTGATTGAGGACATTCTCTCCTAGTGCTTCTCAATGGTGGTTTTATCAGCTCCCTTAATCAGGTTAAAATGCTATCAGTTCTGTATCTTGAGCTAGCTAAAGCTGGATGTGAAAACGATCAATCTTAAAAATTTCTCTTGGATTAAATTTTCTCTTGGACACCAAGAGAACATTCTTACCTCTGCACGTTTCTGCCCTGTGAGAGATGCCATATTTCTCATTTAAATGTTACGCAGTGACACACAACATTTTTATTTGCCTTGAAACTCCTCCACTCCTTGACTTTTATTTGACCTTACATTTATCTGACCTTCACTTTTACAATATAAGCTTTTATAATCTGCTGTGTAAGCTTCTTTAAAACATGCCAAGCTATAGAGATTTAGTTACACTCTGTTTGTCTTTTTAAAAATAAATAGCCATATATTTTTAATTTCAGGGCGTTTGATGTAGAACTGCTTTACATAGCACAGTTCTTTAAAATCCCAATAGCAGAAATTGCTGTCAACTGGACTGAAATTGAAGGTGAGCATATTGTTTATGTTACAGCTGATCTTAAGTCAGGGGAAGACCTCAGACCATACAGTTGCCCAGTGACGTCAGCTGGCTTTCCTGTCACCCCTTGCCCCTCTTCAGGGCCCACTCAGCTGTCCTGACTCAGAGAGGCAGTTTCATAGACAGTATTGCCTACTGATCCCTGCTCCCTGCCTCCAGCTGGCTTACTGCCTTCTGGATTTTTTTAGTCTCTTCTTAGGGTCTTCCTGAGGCCCACTGGCTTGCCTAAGAAATTCAGTAAAAACTTGTACAGTAGACAGGATCGTGATGACTTCGGGCTACAAGCAAGGTGAATAGTCTTGAAGTAAACTTTACCTTTTATAATACCTTTTTTTTTAAGTATTATATCATTGCTCAGTGAGTTTAGAATACCTACAAACCACTTTGCAAAGCTAAATGAAGAATTATAGCTGCTTTTACTCCAAATATCCATAATCCATTCACAGCTGGTTTTTAGCTAGTGTCTGTATATACATCCAAAAATGTGAAGATCTCTAAGGTTTATAATAATGTGAAATCTATCATAATTCCTGATAATTTCTATTCAGAAGTGCTTAAACAGATCTCACTGTTTAGAATTCAAAATATATTCTAGTGTTCTCCTTTGCTTACCTTAGAATGATCCCAAATTAATTCACCATATGGGAGGAGCATTACTGGAGACTTTTAGTTACTTCTCCTCCAGGTGAGCATGGCCTCCTCTTGAAAAGTCAGTGTGGTATTAAGCAACCTGACATGTTTAGGGGACAGAAAAAGCTTAAGAACCAGTCTAGAAACCATACAAACTAGGCACACCTCTGGGAGTCTTGCTGAATCATACTGAGTTTACAGCGGTTTGACTCATCTCCATGCTAGCAGTGCAGACCACCTGGGAAGGGAAGCAGGTGAGAGGATGCTCTGACCCGTTGTGATCAGCTCCATCGAAGTTTCTGTGTTGCTCTGTGCCCAGCATAGACTATATGGGAAGCTGAAGTGGGGGAAAGTACAACTACATTTCAGTTTAGATCATGTGCTCACTTTGCATTTCTCAGGTAGCTGAGTATTAAATCACATTAACCATTTCACTCAGTGAGCAGGTTTTGCGTTCATCATCCCCAGACCCTCTGCTTGAGACTCCCTGCTCGAGCAGGGGCCATCTGAAATTCCCAGTTTAGATCCTCCCAAGTTTTATTTCACATCAAGGTGTTTTGTTTTTATTGTTTTTAGAGAAACCATTCCCTTTGGTTTTAAAGATGTTTAACTGTCTTGTCCACAATTTAAATAAAATTACAGTGGATGTGTTAACTTGATTGTGGTAATCATTTCACAGTGTATCCGGGTATCAGATCATCACACTGTACACCTTAAATACATTTCAGTTTTATTTGTCAATTATACTTCAGTAAAGTTGGGGGGAGGTAGGGGAGGAAGAAAAAGAGAAAGCCAGAGCATTTGACCTTAAATCTGGAAACTGTCAGTGACTGTCTTGTGGTCCTGACCAGGTCACTTTACCACCTAGCACCCCAGTTAACTGAAGCTGGAGGGGAGGGAGGCCCTACTGCTGACTTACTTAAAAAAACAATTCCAAGGGGTAAAACAAAGGAATCTAAGCTTTAAAACACGCTCAAGGAGGCAAATCTCATGGAGTCAACTGGGCTTGATATATTGCCATTTGACAACCACTGGACAAGAAGGCGGCCTAGCTAAGATGTATTTCTTTTATCTGATTTAGAATCTTTAGTAGAAATAGAGTAAAATTTGGATTTCTGTCTTGGCTTTCTTATCTCAGATTATTAATCTGTACTTGTATTATGTACAGAGGTGTGCCCAATTCTCTGTAGTGCATGAAACTAAAAAGCAGTGTGTACAACATGAAGACTTACCAAAAGCAGTGTGTATAACATGAAGACTTACCCCCAAAAATCATTTTTACATGTACAAATTGTGGTTTACATACAGATAATACAAATTATGGTGACTAGAAGCTCACAAAGATGGTGTAGATTGACTTCTAAAATACAGTTTTAACTGTTATATTTTCCTCCGAAAATATTTTTATTTTTAATTATTTTTAAATTACAGGTTCTAAATTAGTTCCCTTTTGGAGCTGGCTACAGATGGGAAAGGATCTACTTTTTATACGACTTCGGTATTTGACTGGTGCCTGGAGGCTTGAACAAACCAGAAAAGTGAATTAGGTTATCTGCCATCTTTGATTGTATTCTTATGTATCAGTGTCACATTATTTCATTTGAAATTAAAATTTTAAAGCTGGAATAAACCTGTGTATTGTTTGCCTTTTAATAATTTTGAAGAATTTACTGTCAGAAGTAAAAATCTTTATACCTCTTTTTGACAAAAATTTTTAAGGTATTTATAGCAAAAGTCAGATTTCCTTTTGCTTTAGCAATTTTGTTTATTTATTAGTTGGTCAATTATCATTATGATTCTGAGAAGTATAAACAGAAGACATAAGCATTCTTATTCTAAAATGCCTATACAATTCTCATGAATTTAAATATAAACAATAATCATATAACAGTGTTCAGGGATTTAAAAATAAATATTTAAATGTATATAAATTTATATTAAACTCATAGTTCATCCTATTAAAAAGTATAGGAAATTTATTTTAAAGAAAGGATATAGGCTTGTTCATAAAGGTATCTACATTCTTATACATTAGTCTTATTTATCTCCTTTCTAATTTCTCTTAAATATACCATACTTTCTTACCTCCTGCAGCCTTTACCTCTTGAGTTTTTGTTAATAAAAATTAGAAATTCTCTATTAAAAAGAACGTGTTACGATATTCGTAAATATTTACTTAACATCAGAAGCCTAATGTGTTTTTGAGAAGCTAAAGACTAAAAAACAGCCATTAGAATGATCCCCTGAAACTCAGAATTTGATTGTTTCTGATGTTTTAGAGAAAGTAATGATAATACCTACCATTTATTGAGTGTTGATTATCTGCCGACCACTGTTGTAAGCACTTAGTACATAATCACTCACCTAACTTTTACAACAGGAGACGAAACTGAGGCACAGAGCAGTCACCTCCCCAGCTCACAGGGCTAGGAGACGGAGGAGCATGATTTCGGCCCACAAAGCCCGGATCCGGGGCCTACGCTCTTTCATGATCGTGCTACTTCAGTTTCTGAAGGTATGATAACGGGACGTGTAAATAGAAAGCTTCAGAAGCACATTAAATACAACATTATAAGTTATATGGAAAAGTAAATAAGCTAAAAATGACTCCAGTAGTTTCAACAACAGTGATACTGTCACGTCTGCATTAGACTATAAGCTCTCTTAAAACAGAAACCATTTCTTATTCAAATTAGTATTCTCACGGACTTCCCAGCTGGTCCAGGGGTTAAGAATCCAAAATTCCAATGCAGTGGCCTGGTTGAGGAACTTAGATCCTGCGTGTCACTCAGCATAGCCAAAAAATAAATAAAAATAAAATTTTTAAAAAACTAGTATTCCCAGTACAGTGCTTAGCATAAACACTTAATTATTGATCAAGTGAATAAACAAATTATTCACTACCAGGTTTTGGGAAACTTTAAGTCACTTAAACAGAACAAGAACAGAACGAGTCACTTGAACAAGAACAGAACAAGTCAGTTGAACAGAACAAGGCTTATGCAAGGAGAAATGAGAGAAAACAAACAGAATGACCTTGAGCATTTATAAGAATTTAAAGTTACAAGCCTTGAGCCAAAAATAAGATCCTTAATGAAACTATAATAAGACAATAAAATAATTTATTGCTGTTTGCAAACTAGTGATAAAAATGTGTTTGAAGCATAGGGGAAATTTCAGGAAAAGTTTCAGTACTTTTTTATGCAGCTCACCTTTGAGCACTGTTGCAGGCTTCTGATATGCTTGGTATGAAGCACAGGTTCACCTAAGCTAACTGTGGTACAGACTTCGGAGGCACTCTGTAAGAGAAAACATGTATCATATATAGGTATGGTTACCCACATTTCAGAAGTGAAGCAGGCTTAGACCAGTGATTGGCCCATGATCACACACAGCCAGTGTCCTGCTTCTACTAAAATAAAACAATAGAAAGCATACATGGGTGTGATTAAAACTGAAGGTACAGTCTCATTATAATCAGACAACATTATCATTTACTTTCAACCTTCTGACTTGTTCTTACAGAATATGTATGTGTACATGGAGTTTGACTCAAGATTCTGTCTGAATGATAACATGTTTCTTGCCATCTATAATGCTGTATCTGTGTCATGTGTATTTCCACTATTCATAGTTGATTCCCCAGTTCTGTTTTCCATTTTTTTTCATTCAGTTACAATAGCCTTGCCTTTTATTTGTGTGTCTCCACAGCATCCTAAATTGTGATTGTTTAGTAAAGGTTTCCCAAGTGGTTAGATAATGCCACCATTACAATTCATTTGCTGAAGAAAAGAATTACATGAATGAAGTTATCTATTTTATCGACAGCTAAATCCCCTGAAGTAGTCTAATGGGTTGCTTTGTTTTTGTGCAAACTCAAAAGCACCAAATCTACAAACTAATGATTTTAACATGTCCATCCTATATAGGACTCATTTACAATTCTGATTTTGAATTAAAACTCATTAGTATTTTGATGATCTCAAAAAGCAACACCTTACAGATTTGATCCTTTAGACAATAACTGCTGTTCTACAACCAAACACTACAGAAAAGAATGGTGGCCTCACACCTGCTGACGACAGCGAAGGCTGAGTGAGGAGCCCAGATGCACACCCTCGAAAGGCTGGAATCAGGCACCTGGACACCCTGACCTGGGCGATGTCACAGAAGGCCCAGCGGCGAGCAGGACTTTCACCCCCAACAGCCAACCCTGAGTCTTCACTGGGGGTGCCTGGACTTGTGCTCCCTCCCTGCTGGGATGGGGTCAGAGGAGGCGCTTCCTCCCGTGGCCGAGCAGCAACGAAGCCACCCCACCTCGGTGACAATGAAGACCATGTAGTGAGGCAGAACCCCTACCCCTACCCAAGTGTAAGAAACAGTCCCCCTTCTTTTGAGTGTCAGTGGGGGCCAAGTGGGGAGCCCGTATGTATACCTCCCCCAGCAGTATAACAAGATGGTGCTTCTCCTTCTCAACCAGAGTAGTGTCAGCTAAAACAAAAGGTCTGAATAAGATCCGGAGTCTCACAACATAATAAAAAATGTCTGTGTTTCAAAAGAAAATCACTCGTCAAAGCAGGAACCAGAAAAACCTCAACTTGAATGAAAAAAAGACGAGATGCTGACACAGAGATGTAAGGATTCTCTGAGAAGGATTCTACAGCAGCCACGATAAAAATGCTTCCACGTAATTACAAACGTGCTTGAAATTAATGAAAAAATTAGAAAGCTTCAGCAGAGAAACAAACTCAGCAAAGAAAAAAAAGAGATTGAGAAGAACCAAACAGAAATTTTGGAACTGAATAAAAAGCTTGGTGGATAAGCTCAACAGTAGAATGGGAATGGCGAAGAAAAGAATCAGTAAACTCAAGATAGCACAATAGAAATTATTGAGTCTGATCAAGAGAGAGAAAATAGAATAATAATAAAAAACAGCTCAGTGAAACTAATAAGATCTAACAGTAGTAGTATAAAAAAAAAAATACTAACTGAAAACTCCTCAAACTTGGCAAAAGGCAAAGAATCACAGAATCAGATTCCTTATAGGATAAACCCAAAGAAATATATACCAAGACACATCATAACTAAACTTTGAAAAACTAAAGACAGAACAAATCTTGAAAGTCACCAAAAAAAAAGAGAATAAGACAGCATCCCTATAATAGGGAAACAACCAGAATGACTGGATTTACCATCAGAAACTATGCTGGTCAGAAGGATGTGGCACGCTATTTTTAAAGTACTAAAAATAAGAAACTATCAATGCAGAGTCTCATACTCAGGGGAAAAAAAAAAACCCTCAAGTATAAAGGGGAAATAAAGACAATCTCAGATACTTAAGAGAATTGGACACCCACAGACCTACCCTAAAACAATGACTAAACAGAAAGAAAATATCAAAGAAAGGAAACTTGGAACCCTAGCAAGGAAGAAAATACATGGTAAGAAGAATATTGATGAATACAGAAGACTTTCCTTCTCTTCAAGAGTTTTATATTACGTTTGATGGTGGAAGCAAACACTATAAAAGTCTGATGTGGTTCTAAATATATATAGCAGAGTTTATAAGACAGTTTATTATAGATGAGGGAGGGTACAGGGGCAAAAACAGGTTACAGGCGTTGCAGTCCCCTAGGCAATCTTCTGACATCACAGCTGGGGAGCTATGACCCACTGCTGGAGGATCAGTAAGCTAAGTGTGCAATTGCAGCCCAATCTGTCTTTTTTAAGATAAAAGGTATTAGCAGAAGGTGATAGGTTCTCATACTGAAGAAGGTAGGGTAAGCATTTGACCCATTAATATTTTCCACTGTGATTACTATTCTCTTTCCATTAAAGAGAAGAGAGAATCAAGATTATATAAAGAAAGAAATGAATCGAGACTGTAAAATTTAAAATCCTGTTTAGTCAAGTCCCATACAGTTTTTTTAATTTCTCAAATACCTGTGCGTTCACCATTGCGGATGATTAAATCAGTGCACAACAGCTGAGTTTTAGCATTCACTTTTTTAAAATGACCATTTCAGAAAACATACTTCCAAAAAACTGAACCTTATTTACATTTCTTACAGGAAATATATGTCAGAAATTGAAATTTCATTCAAAAGGTGGTTTCTTGCACATCGTTCTTCCCTCTGGATAGACAACAGGTGTGGATGGATACTGTTAGGTGAATCACGAGACATTTTTCCAGTGATGAAACCTGTGTGCATCACAGTTTTCTCATCTATGAAGTGATAAGACAGAGACAGTACATGAGCTGCCTCCCTATAGAGTTACTTCTGAATTAAATGAAATAATGCAAGCCTAAGCTTTAAAAAGAAAAGTTTTATGGAAATATAAGATAATACATATGCACACATCAGAAAGAATATTTTTGTACTTGGTAAATGCAGAATGGCTCAGCGGTGAAGAATCCGTCTACCAGTGCAGGAGATGCAGGTTCTATCCCTGGGTCGAGAAGATCCCCTCAAAAAGGAAATGGCAACCCACTCCAGTATTCTTGCCTGGGAAAACCTATGGACAGATGAGCCTGGTGTGCTACAGTCCATGGGGTCACAAAGATTCACAATAACAGATGCAGAATAATATCTCATATTTTATTGTTTGTTTATGACCTTTATTCTAAGGTAATATGACTTTTTTTTTCCCTCCACTCAAACTTCTCTCTTAAAGAGGAAAGCCAGAAGTAATGAATCTGCTTTCTTCTATGCTTAACTATTTTCAATAGAGGTCTTAAAAGTAGACTAAGGCTCACCAAACAATATCCAGTATGATAGAAGCCCAGACACGATTAAGATCCTTTATTAATCTTAAATTCTATATGAACATGAAACATTATATTTGTACAGAAAATGCTTTCAGAAATGTTCTTTTATTCTCATTTAAAGAGTTATGAGTATCTCTTCTATCTCTCCTAGGATTCATTCCGTCAGAAATCATCTATAAATTAAAAATAAAAAGCAGTGTGTGGGTCAAACAGTATAAACTTTATCAAGCCCTTATAAAAAAGAAAATGTCACAGAGCATGGCAAAAAGTCAACCTGTTAATAAACACCAGGGAGAAACTTGCATCTCCCAACCAGGCAACTTGCTGGTCTAGTGGGCTCAGCCTGTCCTTTAAAATAGAAAGGGAGAGACTTTTCCTCATCAATTTGAGTTAAAGGCAAAAACTTGAAGTGTTGGTTAAAGGGATGGTATTAGGAGGTGGGGCCTTTGGGGATGATTAGGTTTAGATAAGGTCACGAGGGAACCTGAGGTCACATGGGAAGCCCCCATGACAGAGTCAGTGTCCTTACAAAAGCTTGGGCACATGAGGCTGTAACGCAAAGACAACCATGTGCAAACAAGGAAAAAGGGTTCTCACCACACACCGAATCTGCCGACACCTTGATCTTGGACTTCTAGAACTGTGCTGTGAGAAATTTCAGTTGGTTAAGACACCCGTGCTTAGTAGCAAAACTCAACCATAATTCTGTGATGCCTTAGGATATTGCCTTCTATTTCAGAACATAGTCACAAAGTTCCCAAATCAAAACTAAATTTATCTTCATCTTAAACTACTGCTATTCAGAAAGAATGGGACCCCATAGAGTTCTGGAGGGATCAGATGCCACAAAATCAAGCACCACCCCCCACAACCCACAAAAATGATCCTGAAATAAATAGGTGATATTTAAATGAAAAAGTCATTATAGCTGGTTTGGAGTGTATGCAAAATATACCATCAAATAATTAACTTCTACATAAAAATAAGAATAAGCCTTATCCTCACTGTAAAGGTAAGTTTTGTGAACTGTATGACTCTCCAAGTCCTTCAGCGTGCCCACTGCTTCCCCAAAATGACTGTGAATCACCCCTAACTTCACCCCTCAACACACACACAAACACACAATTATTGTTAGATTTTCACAAAGAAGACCAGAGGCAGGCATTGGTACAACAGATGTACAAAGCAGGATCTTTGCATCTATGGTTTACTGCAGACTTTGTCACAACCCTGCTCTGTGCTGGGCATATGACAAGTGAAAAGAATGAACCTTCTCTTGGGTGAGGGGGCTCCCTTCCTACCACTGGTTTATGGGCTGCAGAAGCTCACATTCTGCCAAGTTCTTGTAATTCAGAAAAGGGAGGGGGGCTTCATTTTGCCATGGTTTTCAGGTTTCGAACCAAAATCTTACTGGCATTTCTACCAAATCACAACTCATGACTGAAGAACCCATGAATTTTGTACTGTAGTTTTTTGGTGGAAGTTGTAACATGTGTACATGCTCACCCAGTCGTGTCCGACTCCTTCTGATCCCATGGACTGTAGCCCATCAAGCTCCTCTGTCCGTGGAATTTTCCAGGCAAGAATACTGGAGTGGGCTGCCATGCTCTTCTCCAGGGGATCTTCCCAAACCAGGGATCGAATCTGCACTTCTTGTGTTACCTGCTCTAACCAGCAATACAGCTGCAGCCAATCAAAAAATCAAGAGGGGGAAAAATAGTGTTTCGATTTCCTGTTGCAAGAATATTCAGCTTCTGAAAAATGGGATGTCAACTCTGAGCCTTCCTTCCCAGTCAGCATTTTCTCCTTGGAAATCAGATCTGATTGTTCAGGGGGTCTAAAGGATTATTAACCTGCTCTCCTAGGTTTAGGGGATACATGATAGGCATGGAATAAGTGATAATCTAACTTCTGGATGCCAAAATTTCTTGGCATGTAAAAGAGAATGTACAGAAAACACAGACTACACACACTCAAAGAATCTGCAGAAGCAAGGCCTGCCAAGAGCACAGAGAACTCGGAGAACTTATAAAGACTGTGCTGGAAGCCCGAGCCAGCACTGCAGAGGTTATCATTTCTTGCTCTGCGTTGAGTCCTCTGCATTGTCTAATGCACCTAAGGGAAGGAAATTGGCTGGGTCATTTCTTAACAACATTAAAACAAATAAGCTACAGAGTATCAATTCTGAGGATCTAATTAGTTTACCTGCAATAAAATGCCCAGGAAGTGCGATTGGTAGCAGTCCAAAGGTTTCCTGGACTTTCACACCCAGAGCAATCTCAAACTTAACACCTAGCCTGGAGCACAGGTGTATAAAGATGATTCAGGTGTTAACACAAATGCTGTTTTACACAGGGTCGTTGCTCAGCAGACAACCGTGTGATAATGCAAGCATGGCATCTGCCACAGGAAGAAAGTGCAGTGCTTTGAGGACAAGAAAAGGCAGTTCAATCCACGGCCTTGCGCTTCACAGGTATCAGGACCTTCTGGAGGACCGATTTTCCTACATACAGGAGCAAACTGAATGCTGTCCCTTGTGGCTTTATTCTCTTTTCTTTTCTAGTCTTCTTTCATCCCTGCAGTAAATGCCTTTTCTATGAAGAACCGCTGGCTGATGGGGGTCAAAGGCCATCAGTAAGCTGGTGGCATTTCTTACACATTCGAGGGGCCCACAGCGACCTCCAAAGGCAGGCTATCCGGGGGGATAGCCGGGCCGTGAGCAAGGAAGGTTGTCCATTAACCCATAAACGTTGCTCAGTGCCCATAAGGTTGTACATTTATTAGATTAGATAACAGTATATATTATAGGCTAGGCTGTTAAGCAAATAAATACGGGTAAGGAAACGACACCCACAAAATTACATGCCTAGTTTTAACCACCACTCACCACTCTGAGTGAGTCGATTTTCATCCGCTTATGCAGGGGCAAACCAGTTACTCTGGCGCTGTCGGCTGGGGGTAATGACCCCCTTTACTCTTGCAAAGCAAGTAAGAGACAAACAGCAAGGAACAGCCACCCTCGGGGCCCAGAAACACGTCGGGAAGAGCCACTTGTTGGGGGTGGCGGTTTCCAAGCCGATTTGTCGGTCCCACACCTCGAGTTCTGGAAACGGTCCTCCGGCCTCGGGCTCTAGGTGGAGAGGCAGGACGTTCGGGGAGAGAGACGCGAGGTGCCCCCGCCGCCCAGCCGAGGGGGCCGAGCCGCGGACGAGGGGAGTCGGGTCTCACGGGAGGACGCGGACGCCGCCCGGGGGCCCGGGAGACCCCGCGCCGGGGCGTCCCCGAGGCGCCGCCGCCGCGGGCTTCCGCGCACGTGGCCGCGGGGCGGGCCGCGCTCCCCCCTCCTCGCGGGCTCCCCGAGCGGCTCCGGGCGAGCGGCGGCGGCGGGCGGGGGCGGACCCGCGAGCAGGGCTCCTGGCGGCTTTCCAGGTCGGCGCACTAATACGGGCGATGAGGCTTCGCGGCTCCAGTCTGACTGACGCCGGCTGGGGCCGCCGCCGCCGCCGCCGCTGCAGCCGCTGTCTCGGTCCCCGCCGCCGCCGCCGCCGCCGCCGGGCCCTGCAGGCGCTGGGCGCGCGCAGCCAGGCAGTGAGTGCAGCCGCTCCGAGCGGGCGGCCGGGGGACCCACCTCGGGGCGGGGGGCGGCCAGACCTCCGTGGGTGGGTGGATGGGGGGGAGGCGATGAGTAGCAGCGCGGGGACAGGTAAGAGATGCCCTCCCCGGCGCGCGCCGGGCGTGTGCGTGTCTGGACGCGTGTGCAGCGAAGTTTTTCTTCCACGGGGAAGGGCCTGGCGTGTGGCCGGGGCTCTTTGTGCTCCCCGTCCCTGTACCTCCTTGGTGGGGCCTGTCTGAGGTGGAGCGGGCGGGGACGGCTCCGGGGAGACGGCCGCGCGGGCCGCGGGCACCTGGGACCTGTCAGCCAAGGCTCGGCCCGCCGGCGTGCGGGGCTGTGGCCCGGGGAGGGGGCAGGGGTGCGCGCTAGCCGTCCGTCCCCCACTCCCCTTCCCGCCCCCGGCCCGGGGCTGGGTCCGCACCGAGGACAGGCTCCGAGGAGACCCAGACTCGCAGCTGAGTAACCGTTTGCCGTGGCCGGAGGGCTTGGGGAGGACACTGGAGAAATCGGGGTGCACGCAGGGCAGCGAATGTGACTCAGCTGGCCTTCCCTGGCCCCCTGTCTCATACCGTTTTTACTCTGCTTACCTTTGAGGCAGGCGAAATGAGCAGGAAAAACAAAGTTGGGAATGTTGTTAAAGTGTCTCTAGGCTAACGCTTGGATTGTGTTGGGAGCCGGGGTGTTTGTCTTTTTCCTTCGCCTGCCATTCGGTGCCAAGTCTCCGCAGAGGGGAGGGGTCGAGGTGGGGAACAGATACAGGAGACGAAGTGACGCCAGCATTGTGCTGGGAAGGAGGGGGGTGCGTTTTTATGGATGGCTAATCGCTGACAAGTCTTCCCGTTACTATTCCTTCCTCCTCCCACCCTTGACAGTGGAAATTTGAAATGATGGTTTAGAAATACTCTGTTGACTTGTTTCTGGGCGGGAACTGGGTACTCGTGAAAAATAACCTACAAATGAGGTAAAATCGAGTTTGGGAATGAAATTGCACGTAAATTCTTTACCCAGTAATTCACAGTCGGATACACACCCACAGGTCACTGTGGGTGGCTTTGAACGGATCCAGTTTACAAGTACCATCTTCAGTGGCTTGCCAGATTTCTCAGATGATCTTTTGGAAGCGTTGTTGAACAGGAATGATAGAGGATAGCTGTAAAGTCATAAGGCACTTAATAATACTAGCTCCTTGGCCATAACTGAGCCAGGCATTTGAGGCACCCTTCTGGGTGAGTGATAAATTAATCCTACAGCGTATCTTCTGCCTTGGGATTCCTGTCGCTGTGAGGGAATGCCATTGGATGTTTACATTGTAGAAATAGTGATCTATATTTAAAAAGGAAGTAAAAGTAAAACCCAAACACATTCTCCTAACTCCAGATAGACAGTTCAATTAGTAAGTGCCCTTATGTTTGTAGGAAACCATGAGCAAGATTTTGGACCGCCCTCAAGTTGTGGTTATCCAAGAAGGACGCTGCAGATAAGAAAATGATGTAATCATTTATAAATAAGGAGCGTTTAAAATATATTATGATAGAAGTTGCAAATAACATATCAGAAAAGTAACTTTTAGTGGCAATGATTGCCTTCATTGATGGCAAGACAACTGTCTTTAGCGGACAGCCTTCAGCCTGTTAATCTATTCTGACACAACCAACTCCCATTTTTATGCTTGACTGGCCATCTTTGTCAGAGTTGTTTTTTTGCTTGGGCTCTGTGGTTTCAAGCTATGTTTTAAGAGAATGCCAACATACCCTTGATCTAAGCAAACTCATTTTTATCAGTACAGTGTTTGCTAAAAATCAAAGATACAAACAAATTTTAGGCTAAACTTCTAAATACTTTGCAATTCTCACATCTTTGTTATTTATTAAAGTCAGCATGAGCTGTTTGACTTTGCTTCTTTTAAAATTTTCTTCTTTTTTAATATATTTCCACTTAATGAGTAATCAGAAAATATTCGCAAATGTCAACTACTACTCTCTGATTGCCCAAGACCATGGGATGAGACAGAAAGGTTTTTGTTGTTAATGAAACATTGCTAAGGATTCTAGAAGTCATAAACAACTGGTAAATCTGTTTATCCTTTCTAATCATGTAGTCAGTTGGAGGGAAAAAATCTGTCCAGAAACTATTTCACAAAGATTAAAATAGTCAATTTCAGTTTTACAAAGTTTCATTCTTTTTAATGAGAGTACAATATCCTTTGCCGTATTTGAAGAGTTGGTATTTAATAAGTCATCACCATAGCACTTAGGCAACTAACTAGTTTATATCTGACATCCCCTCTGCAATAAATAAAACAGCAATTTCATCATGTTTGGCTTAAGTATGTTGGAAATAATACTTATACACAAAATGTACTCCGATATAAGAAAAGCTAAAAGCTACAAAAATGAAGAAGTGGTTTTTCTTAAATTTGGAAAACATACTACCTTGAATTTTAAAGCTCTAACGAGGCATAGTGCAGATTTTCTGCTCATCACGTCTAACATTTAGTGAGAAATTCAGAAGTGGGGAATAGTCTGGAATGAAACTATAAATGTTTAACAGTACATCGAAAGCATGAGTCTCTTCAAATAGTTGTAATTCTAGGCTGTTGGATTTATATTTCCTTGGTTACTGTTGCCAGTGAGATGAAAAGTTATTCTAAAAGGGGGAAAAAAGCAAACAGTAAATTTGTGAGTGAATTTAATAGTATGAGCACGTTAGAACATTGACCTAGTGAACTGTTCATGACAAGAGTAGGGGCATAACAACAAGAAAAAAATATCTTTTGGATATAAACTAACCTTTAAAAATAAATATTCCTATAAAGTTATGTCTCTCAAGAAACGTGGGCTAACTAGAGTTAAGATTTCAAGATGTTTGTTAGCATTAGAAACCATCAGACCCATAGAAGCTGAGTGTTCTTGCCAGTGGCCCACAGCCTGACACTTGCCACACCAAACCATCTGAAGAGCACCCACTCCTCTCTGTGTCGGCCTTGAGCTGACCCCAGACCAATTTCCAGGCTTATCTTCTCACTCCTTCCATATTTTATGCTGCAGTTAAACTAAAGAATTGTGATTTCCCCTGCTCGTTGCCCTGGCTTTCCTCTCCTCTGCACGTGTCCTCACGCCAAGGCCTAGAATGCCTCCCTCCGCCTCCCCACCTCTCACCAGATCCACAGACCTGCCAGCACCTTCCTCATCTTTTACAGTCCTGTCCAGGTGTGTCCTCCTTTGATACCTAATGGCCCTTGGCATTTTGCACCCTTGTTTCTTGCCTCTTGGTGAATTCCTCATTTACTAATTTCCTTCTTCTCCTCAGTCCTGTCAAAACTCTATGAAGGAAGAGACCTTGTTTTATCTATCTTTTCCATTTGTTTCATGCCAACTACAGTGCCCTGTCTAGTGCTTTGTCAATATTAATTCAATGGCACATCTTTCACTGAACTCGTGGTCTGAAATAAAATCTGTAAAGGAGTTTCCCCTAAATTATAGGTGTTAATGGTCCATCTTTCACGAAGCCAGTGTTGAGCTGGAGCTGAGGACTGAGGACCTGTGGAGAGGCTGTGGAAAGTGACCCCCACCCCCCACCCCTGCCCAGTGGAGCCTCTTTCTCCTGAATATTGTGGTTGAGCGTTAGAGTCAGGAAAGCTTCTATGATACTCTTATTGCATTAGCAATTTTCCATATCAGATTCACTACATACACAATGGAAACCATTTAGCAAAGAAAAACCCAGATTTTTAATGTGATACAGCTACCACAATGAAACCCTAATTCGATTCCACAGAAAATTGCTAACACAGTATGTCGACCCCCTTCCCCCACCAGCAGTAGCCACAGAAAAACTGTTTTTAGTGTATGTGTTTCAAACTCTGCTCACAAAAGAAGCTGACTGCTGCTGAGATGAGCTTCTGTTTCGATCAGGTTGGATATAGAAGTGGTCTCGTCAGTCTTGTCAGAAGACCTTAGTCCCCCTTCTGTGTATCACTCATTACATTACCAAAAGATACTAAACCCCGTCTTAGCATGCATCATGTTCTGTTTAGTGGTTCAGAATTAATAGAGCTAACATAATGTAAAAAATACAATTTGTATATAAATATCATGTCTATATAGTTGATTATACAGTTTTAATTGGGAAGTCTAATGAACTCAAAACCAGTTTTCTAAACTCAAGAGACTCTGAAATAAAGTTTAAATGCAAAATTTAAAGTGAAAATGCATGAATATTAAGATACAGATGATAAATGTATATGTGCAGAGCTGTATCATGTCAGAAGTTCTAACCACCAAAGAGCTGTTGGTTCTCACGCTTCATTCCCTAAACCATTTTTAATTCAAAGACAAAACTTTAATCTATGAAATCAGTGTAAAGGAGTTCTCCAAAGTCCTGAGTTTTCAAAAAATACAGCTTTTATTTCTTTCTTGGTGGGGGCTAATACTAGCTATCAAAATCATTCTCTCTCTCCCTTCTGATTATCTGATATCACTGGTGGGGATTATTTCTATATATGAAATTTCTCTTAGGGAAATTTAATGTTTCATATCCAATGACATCCTTTTTCCCCCTTTGTCACATTTACCTTTGAGGAACTGTACATAGGAAACATGTGTTCCTCAATCACGCAGTGAGTTTAGGACTGAAGTTGTGCAAAGCTGTCTCTGTTTACAAACACTGGGGTTATCGGGGATGGCCATCTAGTTTCCTTCGCACTAGACAGATAAGAGTTCACATGTGCTCTAGGGGCCACCCAGATGTGTTGATGGCCTTGGGGATTCGTCCTGAAGCAAATGAGAAGGTTTGGAAGTGGTGGAGGTGTCGACACTCTGAAGGAACAGCGGCTTCACCTGATCGATTCTGAGAGAACCTCCCCGGCCGGGTGGGCAGTGCGGGGCTCCTACCTTCACAAACCCTTCTTAACCCATGAGGTATCTTCTTCCGTGTAGCCTAATATTTTTCATTTTTTAATCTGTTAAACTGCTTGGAAGCTGATCGATTGTAGATTTGCTCTAGTTAATGTGTGTGTGTGTGAGAGTTTGTTTTTAGAAACTGCAGTCCATTGTGAAATAGGTATTTGAGGCAGTTTATCAAAAGCCTGGAAGGATTTTGTCCCAAGCACTTACGGGCTTTGGAAGGTTTAGAGCAGATTTGCAGATTTTTTTTCTTAAGGAGAAGGTGATGGATAGCAGAGTTCATCTAAAGTGGTACCGGTTGTTTTCTGAGTTGTTTAGTTGCTAAGTCATGTCCCACTCTTTGTGACCCCATGGACTATAGCCTGCCAGACTCCTCTCTCCATAGGTTTTCCCAGGCAAGAATACTGGAGTGGGTTGCCATTTCCTTCTTCAGGGGATCTTCCTGACCCAGGGATCCAACCCGTGTCTCCTGTATTGGCTGGCTGGCTGGCAGATTCTTCACTGCTGAGCCACCAGGGAAGCCCTGCTTTCTGAGTACTTGTACCCAATTTAATTGACTTGGTAGTACCACATTTCAGAAAACAACTCGGAAAAAGATGATAGATTCCATCCGAATTCTCCATCTCTTGGTAGACTATTTAATATTTCCTATTAATCATGCTTCATTATAAATCCATTCATTCATCTTGCCTTTTTATTTACTAAGACTCACACTTGACAGAATTGGAGTTCTGTAGGAAGAGGAAGGAGAAAGAGTAGGTCATTTAAAAGTTGGTGCATTAGGACAGTTGCAAGGGTTGGAGGCACCTGAGCTTGAAAGGGTGTGGCAGAAAGCAGGTCGGCAGATGCCAAAGGTAGACACCACCTATCTGGGTTAGTTTTAGCAATATTAGAGCCCACCTGTACCAGGAGTACAGGTGAATATTCATTGGAAGGACTGGTGCTGAAGCTGAAACTCCAATACTTTGGCCACCTGAGGCAAAGAACTGACTTATTGGAAAAGACCCTGGATGCTGGGCAAGATTGAAGACAGTAGGAGAAGGGGACAACAGAAGACGAGATGGTTGGATGGCATCACCAACTTGATGGACATGAGTTTGAGCAAGCTGCGAAGTTGGTGATGGACAGGGAAGCCTGGTGTGCTGCAGTCCGTGGGGTCGCAAAGAGTCAGACACAACTGAGCGACTGAACTGAATTGTACCAGGAGTGGAGAGCCTCTTGGTGGGCCGGCCAGTGAATTTATCATCTCTCTGGACATCGTTTCTCTGGGAAAAGGAATTCCAGTTTTCCGATGACCACACAAATGAATATGACTTGTTTGTAAAGTGGGACCGCCAGGGGTTAAAGACGTGAGTGATTATTATTAATGATATGAGTGATTATTAGAAGCCAGTGAATGTGAAAAATGAGAAACTGTGTTAAGTTAAAAAGATATGCGGCCCCGAGTGCTATTCTTTCCCTTGTTGATACCTTTATATCATCCTTGCCCTATCTCCTAGTGAAGTGAAGTGAAAGTCGCTTAGTTTTGTCCAACTCTTTGTGACCCCCATGGACTACACAGTCCATGGAATTCTCCAGGCCAGAATACTGGAGTGGATACCTTTTCCCTTCTCCAGGGGATCTTCCCGACCCAGGAATCAAACTGGGGTCTTCTGCATTGCAAGCGGATTCTTTACCAGCTGAGCTACCAGGGAAGAATCCATTTCTATTTCCTAGGGGTAGCTGGATTTCATTTTTAGGAGCAAAAGTTGGATGTGATGTTTGTCAAAGACAAACCCTTGTGTACATATATGCTTTCCTTAGGATTTATTATTTATTATGTGTTTCCCAAGGCAGTTGTTAGGTGTTGGATGCTTGCAAACAGTGACAGATTGGTGCCTGGGTGTTATTTCAAAGGAGTGTTACCTTCTTTGTGTGATAATTGAACTAAATTGACTGCAAACAATCATTTAAAAAAATTTTTTTAATACTGTATTGATTATGTTTCGGGGTCTTCTTAAAATGTGATTTTGTGGCTGTAAAAGTTGCTCTGGAAAGGGGGACTGACACATTTGGTCATTTGTTCAATGTTTTTTACTCTATGCCTGTTGTACCTATACTGCCTGTGAGGCCCCAAACCATGCCCTCGGGACCATATAAAAAGGTAACCACATAAAGTAGCATAATAAAGTAAAACTCTGGTCTCCAGGATTTCTTAGCCTAATTAAGAGAGAGAGAAGTCAGGAAAGCAAACATCAAAATGTTTACCTAATATTTTTTATACCAAAAATTGTCATCTCATTTTTGTATTCTGATTTCTCTCCTTTTTTTCTGGCTAAAATTCCATTTTAACTGTGTGTGAATTTTGAGTCATTCTTGGCAAGGATAATTAGGACCATATTACGGTCCTTACAGTCTAAAGCCCCATATAAATAAAGAAGGTTGAGTGCCAAAGAATTGATGCTTTTGAACTGTGGTGTTGGAGAAGACTCTTGGGAGTCCCTTGGACTGCAAGGAGATCAAACCAGTCCATCCTAAAGGAAATCAATCCTGAAGATTCATTGGAAGGACTGATGCTGAAGCTGAAACTCCAATCCTTTGACCACCTGATGTGACGAACTGACTTGTTGGAAAAGACCCTGATGCTGGGAAAGATTGAAGGCAGGAGGAGAAGGGGACAACAGAGGACCAGATGGTATAATGGCATCACCGACTCCATGGACATGCATTTCAGCAAGCTCCGGGAGATGGTGAAGAGCAGGGAAACCTGGCGTGCTGCAGTCCACGGGGTCACAAAGAGTCGGACATGACCTAGCAATTGAACAGCAACAAAGGACTGTAAGCAGAGATGAAACAGAAGGCATCATGGGAATAGTGATGCTGTCAGCAAGTCCCTGTGAAAATCTGAGGATGCTGAGGGCATCCCTGGGCCTGGAATTGCACCCCTGTGTCTTTCAGGAAAAGAACACTTTACCGCTCTGATTTCCCCTGTTATCCTCTGCTGTCTCAAGAGGGAGTTTGCATGGCCCCTCCTATAGGAAACCTTCCTCAGCCCTTTTAATAACAGTTATAAAAATGCACCTGTCACCTGTCTGATGACAGTGTGTTTAGATTTCTGCCTCTCCCTCTGAAGACTGTAATTGTAGAGGAAAGGTACCATGTTTTTATTTTGAGATACTCAGCGCCTGGCACCATGTCTGGGTCCTCATCGCTATTTGATGAATTCAGTTCTTCCTTTGACCGTGTTCTTTTCTTTTCCCCTAAGATAGGTTGGTGTTTTGTAGAGTAAGGGAAGAAAGCATTTGGATTTTAATCTCTAGGCACAAGAAAATGATTCCATTTTAACCTTTGGTCAAAAGAGAAGTACTTAAGTGTTTGAACAGAAGAATCACATACTCAAAGGGGTTTGAAGGAAGGTGAAGACCAGTTGTGGAGGCATGATGCATGTGCATTAGTCCACATTAGGACCCGGTGAAGCTGGTGAGTTGGTTGATACACCATGAATGCCTTGGGCCATTAAAAATCTGCCTTTCCCCAAACTTCAGTGCATAACACACCTCATTAGTGATTCTCCTCTATTGGTTTTTAATCTCATCTTTCAGGCAGCCTGTGGCCAGGAAACTCAACCTCCCATAATACACACACATCAATAAAACGTTTTAAATTTCCCACGCATCATTATTAAAAACACTTGAAATGATCTTCACAGACACTGAACACTTTGTGAGTATTCACGTACAGGATGATGTTCTCTGTAACATCACCTTAAGTAGACAGATGATTAACCAGAACAGGAAGGAGGGGATGCATTCTATAACTCTCCCTTTTGGAAGAGTTTATTGTATCACATCAACAAAGCAATAGGCATCAGGTCAGCAGTTGGAGAAGGAAATGGCAACCCACTCCAGTACTCTTGCCTGGAAAATCCCATGGACGGAGGAGTCTGGTAGGCTACAGTCCATGGGGTCACAAAGAGTCAGACACTGAGCGACTTCACTTTCCCTTTCAGCAGTTAGACTAATAGCATACGGCCTAATAATAAAATAGTTACTATTAGTGATAAAACTGGAATTTATCTTCACTCGTGCAACATTTATTGTAGTACAGACCTGATGTGAAGCTGTCCAGACCACAGCCTGTGCCCTTTAGAAGGAGCTTGGCATCTCTGGGGAAAACAAGTAACAAAGTGTCAGGAGTGAAGGTCAGTGCCAGGTGAGGGGGAAGCCCAGGGGCACTGTGGAGGCTGATCCGTGCTAGTGCGCCGGCCTCAGAGATCGTTTCCAGGAAATCTTCCAGCTCGATCTTTAGTGAGGAGCAGAAGGTGGCTGCATACAGGCCTCCTGGGGAGAGGGGAGGGAGTCAAGGGCAAAGGGCACGAGGATTGTTGAGGCTGGAACGTAGCTGGGGAGGCCAGATTGTGACGAGCCTGATTTGAAACAGAATGCCAAAAGCATCAAATCATACCCCACCCCACAGTAGTATTTACTGTTATGTTTTTATATAAAATAAGTAAATACGTACTGAGAGGAGAAATTTGGATAAAACTCTTTTTAAGAGCCAATGCATTGAAAAGCACTGATGCTGGGAAAGATTGAGGGCAGGAGGAGAAGAGGTCAACAGAGGATAAGATGATTGGATAGCATCACCGATTCAATGGTCATGAGTTTCAGCAGACTTCAGGAGGAGATAGAGAAGGACAGGGAAGCCTGTCCTTCAGCTGTGCTGCAGTCCGTGGGTTTGCAGAGTCAGGCACGACTGAGCAACTGAACAAGAAATTTTAAAGCACAAACAAAGCGGTTTTAATCCCCACTGCGGTAAACAGTTCCTGGCCATTTGGCTGCAGACTCACAGCAGGGTGTCACTCAGGACTGGGAAGGACATCCCATGAGAGCCCCACGGGGAGGAGGCTGTCAGGGGCGTGGGTTGCTGGGGTGGGGAGGCACACTTCATGACAGCTGCCTGGAGTGATTCGGACTCACTGAGGACGTCTAGGATGGGACATACTCAGTAAGGCATGGCAGGGCCCAGTGCAGGATCTGGTGACCTGTGGATCCAGGAAGAGGAAGGGATAGAATTTCTGTAGGACCTTTCAGGGTCAAGGGTGACTCCTGGTTCCTAGTCTGGACTAGTGGTTACAAAGTGGTGCTCCCAGCAGGGAGAAAAAGAGCGCTTTAAGAGACCTGCTGCTGCTGTTGCTGCTGCGTCACTCCAGTCATGTCTGACTCTCTGCGACCCCATAGACGGCAGCCCACCAGGCTCCCCTGTCCCTGGCACTCTCCAGGCAAGAACACTGGAGTGGGTTGCCATTTCCTTCTGCAATGCATGACAGTGAAAAGTGAAAGTGAAGTCGCTCAGTCGTGTCCGACTCCTAGCCTCCCCATGGACTGCAGCCCACCAGGCTCCTTCGTCCATGGGATTTTCCAGGCAAGAGTACTGGAGTGGGCTGCTACTGCCTTCTCCGTTAAGTGATCTAAGAGGGTCTAATTCTCTCTCTCTTTTTTTTAACATTATTTTTAGAGCAGTTTTATATTTAGTCGCTAACTCGTGTCCGACTCTTGCGATGCCATGGACTGTATCCCGCCAAGCTCCTCTGTCCATGGGATATCCCAGGCAAGAATATTGGAGTGAGTTGCCATTTCCTTCTCCAGGGGATCTTCCCAACCCAGGAATTGAACCAGGATCACCTGCACTGCAGGCGGATTCTTTGCTAACTGAGCTATCAGGGAAGCCCAGGAGCAGTTTTAGGTTCACAGCAAAACTGAGTGAAAATTGCAGAGATTCACCATATATATCTGCTTGCACAGCCTCCACGCTTCTGATATCCTGCACTGGAGCGGGTACATTATCACTTCAAGACCATAGTTTACATCCGGCTTCACGCTTAGTGTTGTGTATTCTATGTGTTTATACAAAAGTGTGATGACCTGCCTCCACCACTGTCCTACCCTACTGAACAGTCTCACTGCCCTAAAAATCCTCTGTGTTCTGCTTGTCACTTCCACTCTCCAGCACCTGGAATAGATCCCATTTCTGCATTTGGATATACTGCTCAGGGGATTCTGGAATTAGCAGTGTGTGTGTGTGAAAGCAGTTCAGTCGTGTCCGACTCTTTGCGCCCCGCGGACTGTACCTGCCAGGCTTCTCTGTCCGTGGGATTCTCCAGGCGAGAATACCGAATACCGGAGCCGGTTGCCATTCCCTTCTCCAGGGGATCTTCCCAACCCAGAGATCAAACCTAGGTCTCTTGCATTGCAGGCAGATTCTTTAACTTCTGAGCCACCAGAGAGTTAGTGGTAGTCATGTATTAATTTTTTTTAAACTCGTTTTTGAGTCAGCAGGCCCTTTCATCATGGAAGCCTCAGGAAGTAAAGGCAAGTGAAGCAGGCCTGCTCTGGTGGAAGGTGGCATCCACCGGGGGCGGGGGTGACAGAGAATCCTGCATGGCCCCCACCCTCCCCGGCTGTCCAGCTCCTTCCACTCCCCCTCCCCTCTTGTTGCTGTGCCTGAGGCTCCTTCCAGTCTCCAGAATACTGAGGAACCCCCCTTGGAAACTGCACATAAGCAGCTCTGCAGCTCAGAGGAGGGGCTGGTCGTTCCCAGATGCACTGACCTCAAACTCTTGGGCTTTTAGAGATCTGGTGTCTGTTTCTTGATAGATTTTTTTGCTTTGTTTTTTGTTGTTTTAGTTTTCGATTGTTTGCTTGTTTGCTTTTGTTCCTTTCCTCTGGGTCACACTGCCAGCTTTGATGACACTTTGCTGTCCTCCCTGCTGGTGGCACCTCCTCTTATCCATTTGCAGTTCTGATTCGCTGTAAGCTTGCGAGTCCTAGAAACATGCTCGTTTAAACCGGGTCGAGAATAGTGGCGAATAGATCCTGCATGATCTTTTTTTGTGCAGGCTTGATGACACATTTGTTTTGGCAGGCAGGCCTCTTTTTTGCTTGTTGCTGCTGCTCGGTTATGTTTTGTACAAAAGCAATTAATGGATAGTCAGATTTTGTGCAGATTTCACTCTGTCTGTCAGGGTTCATCTGTCTTCTCGCCTTCCCTCTCCGTCTGATCCTGAAATTATATAAAAAGTATATATTATGGGCTCAAGAATTTCTAGACACCAGCTTCGCTGGGTGAATAGTAGCAGTTGAAGCTGTTTAGGAAGGAAATGATGTCATAATATTTTTTTGGGGGGGTGCTGTGTTGGGTCTTAGTCACTGCATGTGGCATCTTTAGTTGCAGCATGTAGGATCTAGTTCCCTGATCAGGGGATCATACCTGGGCCCTCTTCATTAGGAGCACAAAGTCTAAACCACTGGATTACCAAAGAAGTCCAAATGCCATAAATTTTATTCCTAATGAAATCCTGAAATGAGATAGTAGAGATAGTATTTTTTTAATGTGAACATTTATCTTCCTTTTGACTTTTTTCCATTTCTTTGTCTCAGATGCATTTCTTAGATTGTTTTTCTTTCCTTTCCCCCCATCTTTTGGACACCTTTTATTTCTACAATGAGGTATGCAGAAAAAATGAGCAGAGGTATAACTGTTAATATAATAATAAAAAGAGTGTCCTTATATAGTTTGCAGTTTTCAAATTGCTTTTGTTCACACATCCTCTTAGTATGAAAGGTAAGGCTTATTGTTTCAGTTTTACAGAGGAGAAAAATGAGATCAAAGTGGTTAATTATTTAAAGGTCTCAGTTAGCTAGCGGTGGAGCTAGCATTCAGATTCAAGGGTTCTCCCACTAATTCCTGTGTTTTCAATTGCTTACATCATGTAGCCTCTTGTTCATGGAACCACTGGTTAAATTGTGGGCCCTTTCAAACTTGAATAATAAGGTATTACACTTGTGGGATGGTGTACTTTATTTCCAACCATATGTGGACAGTGTAAAGGATATAGGTTGGAATGCCAGAAACTTATGCCATCATCTTCCCAAAGTAATGTTGACATTCTCTTACAAATGTTGAGAATTGCTTGCTCTTAAAAGTGTTTGATCTTGCTGTTAATGTTCAGAATACTACCTAGAAAAACAGATAGCATTATAACTCTACCTTAAAAGTGACCTAGCCATTAGGTATGTTCTTTAGATTCCTTCTGTTAACCTTTAAAATAAAAAGGTAGTAAGTAACTTAGCCAGAAAAATCAAGTTTGTTCAGGAATAGCAGAAGAACTGCAATTAAGGACAAACTATAGAAAACTGTAGGCAAGTCTGGAGACCTAAAAAGAGGGGCAGTCTTTTATAGAGGAAATGAGGAAGTTGGGAGGGGCTGTTTTGAATGAAACAGTTCAGATAGCATTATAACTCTACCTTAAAAGTGACCTAGCCATTAGGTATGTTCTTTAGATTCCTTCTGTTAACCTTTAAAACAAAAAGGTAGTAAGTAACTTAGCCAGAAAAATCAAGTTTGTTCAGGAATAGCAGAAGAATTGCAATTAAGGACAAACAAACTATAGAAAACTGTAGGCAAGTCTGGAGACCTAAAGAGAGGGGCAGTCTTTTATAGAGGAAATGAGGAAGTTGGGAGGGGCTGTTTTGAATGAAACAGCCTATTGGAGGAGAACAAGAGTTTGGGGTTGTGGCAACTTCTCATTGGCTGAGTTACAGCAGTTTCTCATTGGTTGGTTTGTTGCTGGGCAAAGAGAAAATCTTCTTTCTTCCTGCTGGCATATATAAACTAAGCTTCTTGCTGATATGTATAAAGTAAGCTGCTCAGACTTCCTGATTCCATTGTGAATGAGGTTTTCTTATACTCATTTTCATGCTTCTTTGATGCTCTAATGCCTATTCCACTTCCCTTTTATTTTATTTGGCATCAATAAAATACCAAATAGGTCATGGAATAATAATTCCATCTCCAAAGGAAATGACAATGAGCATCAATAAAAATGTATCTTGTCCCTTTAAAAAATATATAATTTTAAATCTCCAACAATTCTAATTCCAAAATAATTCTGAGTCTGAAATTTAGGAAATGATGTCTAACCAACATTGACATTCTAGCTGAAAAATCAGACTTTGAATACCAAGAGAGCTGTGTCTCAGGGATTTAAGTGAACGTAGATCAAGACTTCTCAAAGGCTTATTAAGCTTAGATTCAAATGACATCAGCTTACCTTAGTACTTCATATCATGACTACAAGGCTGCCTGGTAGGTATAACCACATCTTGGTTTAAGTGAGATATATCACTTTTTGTTAGGACCTTTGTTTTGTGTGAAATTCAGTATTAATATCAAAAGAAACCAAGCTGCTGTTGGAGTTCTATTTTAAAGTGAGATTGTTTGTATGCTTTATGCATTATGAGGTTTTGATATATTTGTGGGCTTTTATCAGATGATGCTCAAACAATCATTATGTCACTTCCTCTGAGCCACACTATACCTGGTGATGATTCTAATACATATATTTAAGTTAACTTCAAATATTCTTGTTCTTAGGTGTGTTGTTTGTTGTGGTTTAGTCACCAAGTCACGTCAGACTCTTTTGCAGCCCCAAGGACTGTAGTCCACCAGGGTCCTCTGTCCACGGTATTCTCCAGGCAAGAATGCTGGAATGGGTAGCCATTTCCTTTTCCAGGAATCAAACCCACATGACAGGTAGATTCTTTATCATTGAGCCACCAGGGAAGCCCACTTAGGTGTGCAGTATAAGATAAATTTGTTTAACCCAATAATCTTCCCATGCAGTAGATTCTATTATAGTCCTATTCCAGGAAGGATTATAAAGTCAATTTATGGAAGAATGAATTTCAAATCGTGTGAACCTCCCAATAGATTTGAAGTCATAGAGATTCTGGAATATTAGTAGGTTTTAATACAACTTTAAATATCAGATATGATAGTGCATGAAAAGGAATTCATATTTCTGCTTTCTTTCAAAATGCTCACAGTTGTTGAATCTGTGAATGCTTGTATTATTATGAGTGAAGAAGTTATATAGTTTTCACTACGAGAATAACTGATTCCAAGAAAATAAAGCTCAGTAATACCAATTAGGGGATTCCCAGGTGTCTCTAGCTATAAAGAACCCACCTACCAATGCAGGAGACATAAGAGACATGGGTTTGATCCCTGGGTCAGGAAGATCCCTTGGAAGAGGGCATAGGAACCCACTCCAGCTTTCTTGCTTGGAGAATCTCATGGACAGGGGAGTCTGATGGACTACAATCCATAGGGTCGCAGAGGTAGACACGATGGAAGTGACTTAGCACACACACACACTATATCAATTAATGGTATGTAAACTTGCCCTTGGTTGGTTTTGAGAAGGTAGATCTTGTTTTAAAAAATAATCTTTCAAGAGATAGTTCCATATTTTCCTCTTATTCTTAGCATAGAAGGAAATGTTATTTTTAAAACAGTACTTCCCTCTCCCCTGGCCCAACTGCCACTGTCAGAGAAAATTGATATGTTTATATGATTCAGCATTAAGTGGGAGAAAGGATCTGAAAGGCAGGCAGAATGCCAGGACTGCACAAAACTACAGCTGTCCTGCAGTGAGTGTGGCTGTTGAAAGGTGAGGAACCTCCATAGTTGGGCCTGGGCTGTGTATGAATATTTTCCAGCATTTTATGTTACCAAGAACTCTAGTTTCTTTCAAGGCTTCTACCAATGGCACATTATTTTTCATCTCAAAATTAGAGTTTTAAGAAACCGTCTAATTTTGGACTTTGTTTGTAAAATCCCTGGTAGCGATGAAGCAAATTATCATAACATTTTGAATAAGATTTTTCTTGTGATAAAATATACATAAAATTTACCACTCTAACCACTTCTAAGTACGCAGTTCAGTGGCGTTAAGTATGTCCACATTGTGCCCTCACCACCACTCTCCATCTCTAGGACTTTGCCATCCTTGGAATTTGTTCAGCATTCTTCCCATTAAACAGAAACTCCCCTTTCCCCTTCCTCTCAGTCCTTGTAATTTCTGTGAGCTTGCCTGTTTTATTTACCTGTGGAAGTGGAATCACAAAATTTACTTTTTGTGCCTGGCTCACTTCATTAGCATCACGTCTGTAAGTTTCATTCATGTTGTCGTGTATGTCAGAATTCCCTTCCTTTTAAAGGTCGAATAATATTCCATCATACATACACTCACACATATATACCACAGTTTGTTTATCCATTTGTCTGTCGATGGTCACTTAGGTTCTTTCCACCTTTTGAATACTGTTAATAATGCTGCTGTGAGCAATAGTTTGAGTACCAATAAGTGTCTGAGTACCTGTTTTCAGTTCCCTTGTCTATGTACCCGGATTGCAATTACTGACTCATATGGTAATTCTACATTTAATTTTTGAGGAGCTGCCAAACTGTTTTCTGTAGCAGCTGAGCCATTTTCCATTCCCATCAACAATGCACAAAGTTTCTATTTTTTCCACATTCTTGCCAATGCCTGTTAGTTTCTGTTTTGTTGGTAATGTGTCTCCTAAAGGGTATGAAGTGCTATCTCATTGTGGTTTAGATTTGAATTTCCTTAATGACACATGATGTTGAACATCTTATCATTAATAGCGCCTTATTGGCCACTTCTGTTTTCTTTGGAGAAAGGTCTTTTTGAGTGCTTTTCCCACTTTGAATTGAGTTGTTTGGTTTTTTATTGTTGCATTCTTTATATATTCTGGATATGAATTCCTAATCAGATATATGATTTTCATGGAATGTGATTTTTATTGGTAAGAGTCTAAAGAACTACATATATGTAACTTCTCCCTATTTGTGTATATACTTTTCATATTTAAAATTCTGTGGAGTTTCATAACATACAGTCATAGAAGTAACAGAAATCAGATATTTTTAAAATTCTTTGTTTCTAAAACCCACTAGTCTTAGATCTTAATTTTAAATGAACAATAATTAGTATCTAGCAAGTGTGCAGGATAACAAACAGTTTGAGATGTGATTGACATTCAGTGACACAGCATTTGTCCTGCAAATGAAATTTGAAGGGCCATTTGGTCTTTGTAGCTCTAGAAATTTGGATCACTGAAGAAAAACTAGCTGCCACCCTCTAGAGTCTGTTTTTTTTCCCCCTCAGTGTTCTCAAAAGCTTTCATCTGAGGCGAGAGAGCTATCAAGCAGGTGCATTAGAAATAAGAATTTCAAAAACTTGGTTCTAGTTCTGCTTTTGACGTAATTATATGTTGACAATTATTTTAAACCAAGTTATTGAAAATCCAGCAACAACTCTTAATTGAAAAATAAAGATTTTTAAAATATGTAAGACCTTTTGAAAAGGATAGGGACAATAGTTTTAGTCTCACTTATATGGGGAATCAAAGGGAAAAAAAAAACCCAAAATAAAAAGGCAAGCTCATAGATACAGAGAACAGACTGATGGTTGCCAGAAGGGGGGCGAGGGGCAAAATAGGTGAAGGAGGTCAAAAGGTATAAGTTATAAATGTTGTGGGATGTGATGTATCGCATGGTGACACATGATCATACTGTATTTTACTACATATTTGCAAGTTGCTAAGAGAGTTAAACTTTTCATTGCATGAAAAAAATTATGTGACTATATGGTAACTAGACTTACTGTGTTGATTATTTTGCAATATGGACAAATACAAAATCATTATATTCTACTCCAAAAACTAATATAATGTTATATGTCACTTATACTTCAATGAGAAAAAAAAAGGGGGATATTTTTGGAGGAATAGAGAAGAGAAAGGGGTAGGAATAGAGTAGAATGATCAGGAGTCAATGTCAAGAAATGAAAGTCTAGGTCAGCATTTCTCGACCTTCTCTCTCCTGCCTTTTGGGCTTGGATAATTCTTTGCTTATGGGGTGCTGTCCTCTGCTTATAGGATATTTAGATCACCCTTGGCCTCTACCTACCTCCTGTCTGGTCATGACAACCAAAAATGCTTCCAGATATTTCCAGATGTCCTGTGGTGGCAAAATTCCCCCACCCCCTCCTTGAGAACTACCAGTCTAGGGTAGTAAGAGCCTGAGTTGAGTTCTAACAGCAGGATGTGATAAAAAGAGGAAAACAAATGGATTTTTCAGTAAACAAAATTTCCGGTAATTAATATTTATTAAGCAGCTACTATTTCCCAGGCACCAGCACTAGGTGACACAGTCATTTAACACAAGTAATAATGAAGTGTGTATTCAATGCAGATTGTATGCAAGGGATTGGAACTACAGAGAGCAAGAAGAGAGCCGCTGTCCTTAAAAGACTTCTTTAATAGAGACAGATGAACAAATACATTACAATCCCAAGTGAAAATACTAATGTGTACAAGCAACTGAGAAGAGAATTCTTTCAGGGAAGTCACGTGGGCTGAATTTGAGGGATGAACAGCAGTATTGCCTCCTAGAGTGGGTTTTGCAAAAGAGGCAGTGAATTGCCTGTAGTCTTTTAGTCGCTAAGTTGAAGACCAAGTGGATGCAAAGCTCTCTCCAGACTGTTACCTCTGTCCAGGGAATAAAGCTCCCGGAACATAATTAAACCTGGGATGACTGCCCAGGGCAATTGTACACTTTCTCTGAGGCTTTGAATAGAGCAATTAGCACCTGGCAAATCCCAGAGCTGTGCCATTTTAGTGACAGTTTATATACTTCACATATTGTTTTAAATCATTATCAGATAAAGAGGTGTGTATCTCACTTCCTTCATAAATCAGACACACTGTCAAATTATATCGACAACACCTTGTTGATTTTGAAAAAGTTAAATAAGAGGCATGTTTGCATCCTTTGGTTAATAGGTTCTTTATTAACTGGTAGGTATGCTGTCTTGGAACCTGGAAACAGATGGGGCTGTATGGCTTAATTTTTTAGAATGGCAGTATGTTGCTTCATCTCATAGCAGCAGTATTTGCTGTTAGGTAGGAAAGATGCAATTATTCAGTGGCAATTTACATAATATATATTCAGCAGTAGTGGTGGCTCTTCATACTTCCTTAATTATTTACATTTAAAAAATTTTACACAGCGAAAGGAAGCAATGAGCATCAAAGAAAATTGCCAAAGCATTTATCTTAAACTGCACTGCATATTCCAGCTCTGCTTTTTCCTCACTGGCTTCTGTCCCATTAGTCACAATAGTGTTCAGACTTGCTGATGTCACTGCCCACTTATTTAATTTAACTAAATGTGATAAATGTGTTTACTAAAGATTTTGTTCGAAATTTTTTTTAAAGGTCAATATGGTCCTTTTGCATTGTGGTGTATGTTTTCTGATATGATTGTAAAATTACATTAACTTATCAAAAATAATTATTTATGTACACTAAAAGCTGTGGAGACAGCTGAGATAAGATGCAAAAGCTCTTTTTCCTCTCAGTTCAGAGAGAGCAATTCATGGTTATCCTACTTCATCTTATCTGATGTTTTGTTTTTGAACAATATAAAATGTTAATGTGATAGTAACAAAATGATTTTTAGCTTTAGTACATTTGAGTTACTAGAGACTGACACACACACCACAGTGGCTGCAGCTCCTTGCGACCCCTGGCAATATGGTTTTGAAAGGGTTCCTTGTCACTGGATCCCAAGCTTCAACCACCCACCTTCCTGCCATTTCAAGTCTGACAGGACTTATTCAACCATATTTTCTTCCTCTCTTCTCCTCTTCTCCTTGCACCCCCACCATTTTCTCTGATCTGTGGATGACTCTGTCTTCTCAAGACCCCAGTCATCCATTTAGCACATATTAAGCGCCCAAAGAAAGGCAATGCAAAAGAATGCTCCAACTACCGCACAATTGCACTCATCTCACATGCTAGTAAAGTAATGCTCAAAATCCTCCAAGCCAGGCTTCAGCAATACGTGAACCGTGAACTCCCTGATGTTCAAGCTGGCTTTAGAAAAGGCAGAGGAACCAGAGATCAAATTGCCAACATCCGCTGGATCATGGAAAAAGCAAAAGAATTCCAGAAAAACATCTACTTCTGCTTTATTGACTATGCCAAAGCCTTTGACTGTGTGGATCACAATAAACTGGAAAATTCTGAAAGAGATGGGAATACCAGACCACCTGACCTGTCTCTTGAGAAATCTGTATGCAGGTCAGGAAGCAACAGTTAGAACTGGGCATGGAACAACAGACTGGTTCCAAATAGGAAAAGGAGTACGTCAAGGCTGTATATTGTCACCCTGCTTATTTAACTTCTATGCAGAGTACATCATGAGAAACGCTGGACTGGAAGAAACACAAGCTGGAATCAAGATTGAAAGAGATGGGAATACCAGACCACCTGACCTGTCTCTTGAGAAATCTGTATGCAGGTCAGTAAGCAACAGTTAGAACTGGGAATGGAACAACAGACTGGTTCCAAATAGGAAAAGGAGTACGTCAAGGCTGTATATTGTCACCCTGCTTATTTACCTTCTATGCAGAGTACATCATGAAAAACGCTGGACTGGAAGAAACACAAGCTGGAATCAGGATTGCTGGGAGAAATATCAATAACCTCAGATATGCAGATGACACCACCCTTATGGCAGAAAGTGAAGAGGAACTAAAAAGCCTCTTGATAAAAGTGAAAGAGGAGAGTGAAGAAGCTGGCTTAAAGCTCAACATTCAGAAAACGAAGATCATGGTATCTGGTCCCATCACTTCATGGGAAACAGATGGGGAAACAGTGGAAACAGTGTGAGATTTTATTTTGGGGGGCTCCAAAATCACTGCAGATGGTGACTGCAGCCATGAAATTAAAAGACGCTTACTCCTTGGAAGAAAAGTTATGACAAACCTAGATAGCATATTGAAAAGCAGAAACATTACTTTGCCAACTAATGTCCGTCTTGTAAAGGCTATGGTTTTTCCAGTGGTCATGTATGGATGTGAGAGTTGGACTGTGAAGAAAGGTGAGTGCTGAAGGATTGATGCTTTTGCAGTGTGGTGTTGGAGAAAACTCTTGAGAGTCCCTCGGACTGCAAGGACATCCAACTAGTCTATTCTAAAGGAGATCAGTCCTGGGTATTATTTGGAAGGACTGATGCTAAAGCTGAAACTCCAGTACTTTGGCCACCTCATGCGAAGAGCTGACTCTTTGGAAAAGACTCTGATGCTGGGAGGGATTGGGGGCAGGAGGAGAAGGGGATGACAGAGGGTGAGATGGCTGGATGTCATCACCGACTCGATGGACATGAGTTTGAGTAAACTCTGGGAGTTGGTGATGGACAGGGAGGCCTGGCGTTCTGCAATCCATTGGGTCACAAAAGTCGGATACGACTGACTGTCCAAACTAAACTGAACTGATATTATAAAAAACATCAGCCTGTGGTATAGGCTGTGAGCTGATAACGTGAAAAATAATAAATTCAGTACTTTTCAAGAATTCCACAGCTTATCAGAAGGATGATGAAATGAAATTTCTCCAAAATATTCCAGATATGCCAATTTTGAGGAATAGTGGTAGGTGATGTGATTCCTGGTTGTAATTCACCCATAGGTTTCACAGATGTATTAACTTTTCCAAGGTCTGTTAGGAGACGCCATTTGTTAGATTTCTTTTTTTTATAACAAAACTGGAGAGTTCCAAAGAGAACAAGATTCCTCAATGTGCTTTAATTTTAGCTGTATATCTGTAAGTTTCTCAGCCGCCTGTAATTTATCTCTCGTGAGGGGCCACTGCTCTGTCCAAATAGGCTTGTCATACTTCCAAGTTATTTTAGTAATTGTATTGTTTGTTAAGTGAACAGTGGCCCCCAGGAAAAATGTGGAATGTATGTCTGAGTTTGTCATATCTTATATCTTTTTATTAAAAGCATATATCTTACTTTTCCTTAGCAACTATGAAGTGTGTTATATATTAGCATTTTATAGATTGGTGAATATATTTTTATATCATATTATAAACCTCAATGTGCTTTAATTTTAGCTGTATATCTGTAAGTTTCTCAGCCGCCTGTAATTTATCTCTCGTGAGGGGCCACTGCTCTGTCCAAATAGGCTTGTCATACTTCCAAGTTATTTTAGTAATTGTATTGTTTGTTAAGTGAACAGTGGCCCCCAGGAAAAATGTGGAATGTATGTCTGAGTTTGTCATATCTTATATCTTTTTATTAAAAGCATATATCTTACTTTTCCTTAGCAACTATGAAGTGTGTTATATATTAGCATTTTATAGATTGGTGAATATATTTTTATATCATATTATAATATATATTTATTATATATTTTTATATATCAATATATTATACATTATATAATATATTTATTAATTGTTTAAAATCTCTTTAGTTTTTCTGTAAGAAAAAATTTTTGTAAAAGGAAGTTAATGTTTAAGTAATCAATATTTTAAAGTCTTATTTTATTTGGAAATCACCTAGATACTTAATAAACTTTTATTATTTACGTTTAGTACAGCTCTAGAAATTTAAGTTATCCCAATCACAAGAGATTATTTTAGATTATAATAATAGATTATTCTATTAAAAATATAATTACTTTTAATAGAGTTTATCTAAAAGTTTTTATCTCATTTGTATATGTGTGTATATATATATATATATATATATAAAGAGTTACCTTTTTGTTGACAAATTAGTTTGCCTTAAACCTAAAAGTATTATATAATGTTGATGACTTAAGACAAGTCCTAATTAGATTAGCAAACAATTATATTTAAATTATATTTATACTTAAATGAACATTATATTTAATATTAAATATTTTTTAGTTTATGTGAATTTGAATTTAAATAGTGCTCATTAACTATGTATTGTCTAAAAACAAAGCTGGTATATGGATGGCAGCACTGCCGGATGTTGAGAGTTTAAGGAAAAACATTGGAATTTGCCCCAGGTTTTTGTTGAAGGGGACCTGGGGGGGTCCCCGTTTGGAGTTTCTTGGAATAGGTTTCTCTTTAATGTCAAAACTAGATTTACAATCTTTGGCCCAAGGTATTCCTCCATGGCAGTGAGGGCATATTTTTGGAGGTTTTTTATTTTTATTTTTTCCAGCTTTCTTAGGGCTGTCCCTTTTTAATGGTTCTTACTCTCACATATAAAGCATCCTTCATTTCCCTTTCTAAAGGCAGCAACCATTGTTTCAGCTAGCATTTGCATCTTTTGAGTTTCTAATCCTAGATTGAGAGAAGCCTTCAAATAATCAATAATAGTCCCTGTCTCACGAATTGGAGCTATAGCTTTTTGACATTCCTGATTTGCATTTTCATAAGCAAGTAATTTCTCTAGTTGCCTTTTGGCTACTTCTCCAATTACAGTACGGGAAATAGCAGTTTGTAATCTAGCTAAAAAATCAGCATACGTTTCATTAAGTCCCTGAACTTTAAACAAGTGATGAAGTAAAATAGAAAAGTGATGAGGCTTTCCAGCCATTTTACCCATGTCTTAGTGCTTACTGGCCTTAATAGGCCCTGGGGTCACTCCATCCGAATCTGCCTACGTTTACCAAGCTCCTGTTCTGGGCGCCACTTGTTGAGGTCCTTTAATGGACCGGAACCTGGTGGTCTGGAGTCCACCGATAAGAAAGTGAAGGAGAGAAAAAGAGGCTGATATTCCTTGGTTTACGCAGAAAGCCAATAAAGCCCCTGCACAGGGCTTGCTCTGTTCATGAAGGCCTCAGGCGCCCTCTCGATGGGGTGAAGGTGCAGAGCACCTTCTCGAGAGGGTCTTAGGAGCCCGGACAGGAAAGTGAACCCAGATGACCTCTGCTCTACAAAGAAATAGCCTGAGAGAGAGAGAGAGAGAAATCAAGACACGGGGACCAAAGCTCTGATGGAGCAAAGGTGTTTTAATCATCATGGTGTGGGCATATATACTGTAGTTATTCTCAGCAAAGATAAAGATTAAAATTCCAGACTTACAAAACATAGGCGATCCATATTAAAGAGAGAGAAGTTGTAAATAATCACTTTTACCATATGGTTCATAAAAAGGAAGAGGGTACTTATCACCGTACAGAAAACGAAGGAAATGCCTAGATTCCTCAGCCCCCGGGAGAGGCCCACCTCTCCTCTTAAAACCTGAATATTCAGGAATTAATAAGGAACAGAGAATTCCTGACAGATCCAAAACTGTACACAGGAAGCCTCCTGCTAAACACTTCCTGACAATTTACTAGGAGACATATACTGAAAATAAAATTCATTGTGCTCTAAAATTATGCAAGGGACATAACTCGTCATTTTTTAAAATTAATGTTCTAATAACAGCTATGATGTTTCAGCAGTAAATTAGGTGTTATTCTTCTTCCCTTTGTTATCCCCAAACTGGGTTTATTTCTTGATGGATGTCAACCAAACCAGAAATAAGGAGAAGGAAAGGTTTGTTACTTGCAGCAAGTAAGGAGACCATTGGAGCTCTTTCCCAAAGCAGTGTCTCCAGGAACAGCAAAATTGGGGAAGTTTTAAGCTAAAAGGGTATATGCATACTCCTTAAGGGACCTGAGCAGAGAGAAGTCAGCAGAGAATTTGGGCAAAGGTTGACAGAGTCCCAAGCTCTAGTAGACTGAAGTCACAAAATTCAGGAAAGGTCAACAGCATCATCCCTTTATTGTGGTATTTCAGTCACTAAGTCATACCTGACTCTCTGTAACACCAAGGACTGTAGTATGCCAGGCTTCCTGCCATTCGCCCTCCTCTGGAGCTTGCTCAAACTCATGTCCATTGAGTCAGTGATGCCACCCAACCATCTCATTCTCTGTTGACCCCCTTGTCCACCTGCCCTCAGTCTTTCCCAGTATCAGGGTCTTTTCCAAAGAGTCAGCTCTTCGTATGAGATGGCCAAAGTATTGGAGCTTCAGCTTCATTATCAGGCCTTCCAGTGAATATTCAGGGTTGATTTCATTGAGGATTGATTTGTTTGATCTCCTTTCTGACCAAGAAACTTTCAAGAGTCATCATCCCTTAGGTTTCTGTTGATCTAATGATTGAGTGCTGGAGGAAGGGTCAAAATTCTGCAATAAACCTCAAGAAAGTGCTTTGTGCTAATCTATATCATTGAAACAGAATTGGAAATCTTTTTTCAATTCGCCATTTGTCAAGAGGGTGAATGACAGGAATCTTGGCATGTACAGTCCTTGGTGTTACAAAGAGTCAGGTATGACTTAGTGACTGAAGTACTACAATAAAGGGATGGTGATGTTGGCCTTTCCTGAATTTTGTGACTTCAATTAGCAAGCAACTAATTTGCTATATTTTCTATTGTTGCTTCTCTTGTTTGATAACAGTAATGTTATTCTCTTATGAACATTATTACTAAGGCCTGTTCAAGGGTGAACTCTGTGGCCAGGCTTAGATCATAAAATAGCTTATGGCCTAAAATGGCTTCTCCTACACTAAAATTACCTGACTCTTTTCCTCTGAAGACCATCTAGCCTATCTGCTTCCATTTCATCAGATAAACCTTCTGACCCTCTCCATTCATTTTCTACAGTTTCCCAGAGCACACAGTATACAGCATACAGTTCTTATTTATAAAATTCACAAATCCTTCTTTAATGCCTGGCTTTCCCACTAAGGGACTTCCCTTGTGGGTCGGATGGTAAAGAATCTGCCTGCAAAGTGGGAGACCCAGCTGTGATCCCTGGGTTCAAAAGATTCCCTGGAAAAGGGGATCCAGCCTGGAGAATTCCAGGGACAGAGGAGCCTGGCAGGTTACATTCCATGGTGTCACAAAAGTTGGACACGACTGAGTGACCAACACTTTCACTACCTTTTCCCACTAAGACCATAAACTACATGAAGTCAAGGAGTGTATCTTAATGTAATGAAGATATTCATACCTTTGGTATTCAGTTAGCAACTTCTGTTGTTACAATGAAAAGAAAGATGGACATCACAGCCCAGCCTTTGCTGACTGACTAGGGAGATGAGTACATAAAAAGTTTAAACATCTACATATGCCACAGAAAAGCTAATAATTAAATAGAAAATCAAAATTGCAGATTTTAATAAGATTTCTAAGTCCCGGTCATACTGAAGAATCAGGGATTCTCTGTATGAGTCAAGTTCTCTTTTCTCTGTGTTTTTCCAGGCTGCCTTATCAACCCAGAAGCCCTTCTTCCTGTCTTGTTCCAGCTAACTCCTAGGACCTCAAGGCTTAGTGTGGATAACACCTCCTTTAAAACTTCTTCATATGCAATGTCATGCTGGATGAATCACAAGCTGAAATCAAGATTGCTAGGAAAAATATCAACAGTCTCGGATATGCAGATGATACCACCTTAACAGGAGAAATTGAAGTGGAACCAAAGAGCCTCTTGTTGAAGGTGAAAGAGGAGAGTGAAAAAGCTGTCTTTAACTTAACTTTAAATTTAACATTCAAATAACTAAGATCATGGCATTCAGTACCATCACTTCATATCAAATAGAAAGGGAAAAAGTGAAAACAATGACAGATTTTATTTTCTTGGGTTCCAAAATCACTGTGGACAGTGATTTCAGCCACAAAATTAAAAGATGCTTTCTCCTTCAGAGGAAAGCTATGCTCAACCTAGACAGTGTGTTAACAAGCAGAGACATCACTTTGCTGTCAAAGGTTGATATAGTCAAAGGTATGGTTTTTCTAGTAGTCATGTATGGAGGAGAGAGTTGGACCATAAAGAAGGCTGAGTGCCAAAGAATGGATGTTTTAAAATTGTGGTGCTAGAGAATACTCTTGAGAGTCCCTTGGACAGCAAGGAAATCAAACCGCTCAATCCTAAATGAAATCAACCCTGAATATTCATTGGAAGGGCTGATACAGAAGCTGAAACTCCAGTACTTTGGCCACCTGATTTAAAGAGCTGGCTCAACAGAAAAATCATGATGCTGGGAAAGATTGAGGGCAGAAGAGAGCAACAGAGAATGAGATGGTTGGATGGTATCACCAACTTCATGGACATGCATTTGAACAAACTCCAGGAAACAGTGAAAGACAGGGAAGCCTGACGTGCTGCAGTCTATGGGGTCTCAGAGCTGGGCATGACTGAGTGACTGAACAAGAACAACAAAGTTTTGACTCACCAGACTATGCACCTAGGCATGGAGCAATTAAATTCTGAGAATGGATGCAAACCATTTAACGACTATCAGAACCACAGATGCCTTCTGCTCTCTTCACATCCTGTCTGTAAGACAAGGACACCATGTGGGTAAGGATTTAGTCCCTAGGGTGTTCATATTTCTTTAAAAATCTGGAAGTAGTTGGGAATGTAAAATGGTACAGCTGCTATGTCAAACAGCACCACGCTTCCTGAACTTTTTTTTTTTTTTTTAATGCAAGTACTGTATGATCCAACAACCTCACTCCTAGGTAGATATCCAAAAGAATTCATAGCAATATCTCAAAGAGCTATCTATTTGCACTGTAAATTTCCACAGTGGCTCAGGCAGTAAAGTATCTACCTGCAATGCAGGAGACCCAGGTTCACTCCCTGAGTTGGGATGATTCTCTAGAGAAGGGAATGACAACTCACACAGTATTCTTGCCTAGAGAATCCCATGGACAGAGGAGCCTGGCAGGATACGATCCACAGGGTAGAAAAGAGTCAGACATGACTGAGTAACAAAACACGCACACATTTATTGTAACCTTATTTGCAAAAGCCAAGAGACATAAAAATCCCTAATGTTCAGACAGATGGATAAAAATATGTGGTATATTAGATCAGGCACTCTATCTATCAGATCTAGGCCCTTAAATCTATTCCTCACTTCCACTGTATAATCATAAGGGATTTGATTTAGGTCATACCTGAATGGTCTAGTGGTTTTCCCTACTTTCTTCAATTTGAGTCTGAATTTGGCAATAAGGAGTTCATGATCTGAGCCACAGTCAGCTCCCGGCCTTGTTTTTGTTGACTGTATAGAGCTTCTCCATCTTTGGCTGCATAGAATATAATCAATATATTTTTTTTAAAGAAGAGTATTGTTGTATTTAAACTGACAGCCTTCTAGGTCATAAACATAACTCTCTCTCTGAGTCTACACATGCTTCAACTACACACAAAAACAAAAAAGGTGAGGGACTTTCTGTTTTCCTGAATGTTTCAAGCCTGTGGAACTGGGCTGTGGGTGACTTGGACCTGGCAGAGTAAGGCCTCTCCCCAAGATGGAACAAATAGAAATTATTTGGATGATTCTTCATTTTCACAATGCCAGAGTCACCCTGAACAAATTGGCAATACACAGCAGAATTAGACATAAACTTACTTTAGGAGCCAACAAATGGACTCGCTCTGATCCCTAAATGCTCTTCATAAGTAGCATTGCTCAAAGTGGTGGGAAGTTAGACACAGCTTGGTGTTTATCACTAGAGAAACTGATAAATAAAATCTGGTGGATATATACAGTAAAATTCAAATTATAAACAATGAATTATATGTGCATGAAAATCTACATAGATCTTTTGAAAAGAATGCTGAGTATAATTGAGGTGTAAAGCATAATTAGATTTATATAAACTAAGGACACAATCATTCACAGAATGACATATGTTAGAAGAAACACATATATCCAAGGACTTACACAACACACATTAGTGTGGATGAATACCAGGGAATGGGAAGAGCAAGTGAGGATAGAGGATGAAAAGAAAAATGGAGATAGATCTTTTATATACTTGATGATAGAGGAGCAGTGGCTAAAAGGTATCATAAGGATATTATCAGCTGTTTACTTTTTAGTAGAAATTCTTACCTCTCTCCCAGTCTTGGAGAAAAAAAATTTACTAACTATCCCCAAGTAAATCTCACAGGACAAGGAGTCTTGAGTTTGTGTGGCTATGTCAATGTAAACATCCCTATAGGAGGATTCTGCCAAGGCTTGTCTCTCAATTTGGTTACTGCAACTAAATGTGTCAGCAGGCTCTTACAGCTTGGCCTCCACCAGTCCTTATCCTCTTGTATCTAGGCAGGAATTGGTTATTACTCTCAGGAATAATAGCACTGGCTCCGAAGTTGACATGTGTTCATGACCATTGTATTAAGTTTCCTAGTACCACCAACTAGGTGGCTTAAAACAAAAACATTGTCTCCCAACTCTCCAGGGTAGATGTCTGAAATCAAGGTAGAGGCAGGATCATGCTCCCCTTAAGGATCTAGGGAAGAATCCTTCTTTGTCTCTTCTAGCTTCTGGTGGTGCCAGAAGTACGTGGGCTTTCTTGGCATGTAGATCCATCACTCCAACCTCTGCCTTCTCTTCACATCGCCTCCCCACTGTGTGTGTGCATATGTCCTCTGTTTTGTTTTCTTATAAAGACACCAGTCATTGGATTGGAGGCCATTTTATAGAAAACAGCATACATTACAGGGAGGAAACTGAAATACACATTACTAAGTGAAAGGAGCCAATCTGAAAAAGCTACATACTGTATGATTCCAATATATGACATTCTTGAAAAGGCAAAACTGTGGAGACAGTGAAAGGATCAGTCCTTCACAGGGACTGGGAAAGAGGGATGACTAGGCAGAGCACAGAGGATTTTTAGGACAGTGGAATGATTCCATATGATACAATGGTGGATACAAGTCACACATTTGTCCAAACTCAGAAAGTACAACATGAAGAGTGAGCCCTACTGTAAACTATAGACATTGGGTGATAAGATGTATCATGTACGTTCATGGATTGTAACAACTGTGATTCCAGTGTAGGATGATGAGGAAGAGAGTTTGCTTGTGTAAGGGCTTGGAGTGTGTGGGAATTCTCTGTACTTTTCACTCAATTGGTTGTAAATATAAGCTGCTCAAAAAAACGTTAACTATTGATTTTTTACGATTGAGCATAAGACATATTACCTCTGATGCCGAAGTCTACAACCTAGAACACTAGAGACTACGGTAAGTCCCCTACATACGAACCTTAAAGTTGTCAACTTTAAAAGATGCAAATGTGGGTTTGCATGTCCAATCACATGAGTTATTATAGGCCATGAGTCTGGCCTACATTTTCATGAATGTGCATCCCAGCATCTATATTTCAAGCTAGAACTGCAAGAGGGACACTTCATTGTACTCCTTGCTGTGCAACACGAGGAGCTTACTAATGAAGACTTGATGGAATCGGAGGCTCAGAGAAAGGACAAAAAGAGACAAGAGGAAAAAGAAGTAACTGAAGAACCAGAGATTCGGGATGCAGGAAACGGAGAGGGGATTTTATTTCTTTGAGAAGGCACTGTTAGTTTTTGCAGCATGGGACCTGAATTTAGGATGGTATAGGAAGGTTGCAGGAGCTGTTCAGAATGCAATCCAGCACTATTATAACATCTATGATGAGAAAAACAGGGCTACTACCCAGATGTCACTGGACATATTTTAAGAGGGTAGATACAATTGAATCCAGAAAAGATCCAGGACCTGAGACATCAATGTCAGGCATGAGTGAAATTGCAGCTCTCCCTCAAACTTCTACTTCTTATGATCCTTCAGCGTTTGCTTCTCTCCCCTCCTCTCCCCTTTCCAGTCAGTAATTCTTCTGCCTTTTCACTTGATGCCAGCCCCTGTATGCCAGCTGTTGTATTGTATATGACTATACTTCTCAAGGTATTGTACTGTAAGATTAAAAATGGTTTATTTTTGTGTGTTTGCTTTTTAAAATATGTTATTTGTGTGAAAACTATTATAAACTTACTTCAGTACAGTAAAAAGCATCTGCCTTCAATGCAGGAGACCTGGGTTTGATCCCTGGGTTGGGAAGATCCCCTGGATAAAGAAATGGCAACACACTCCAGTACTCTTGCCTGGAAAATTCCATGGGCTGAGGAGCCTGGTAGGCTACGGTCTATGGGGTCACAAAGAGTCAGACACGACTGAGTGACTTCACTTTCACAGTTCAGTACTAGATAGCTAATTGTGTTTGTTGGGTACGTAGGCTAACGTTCTTGGATTTTCAAATAAATTGGACTTGGGAACTTGCTTTTAGAATAGAACACATTCATATGGAGGGGACTTACTGTATTACAAAAAGATTGTGACGGGACTTCCCTGGTGGTGCAGTGGATAAGAATCCACTTGAAGGGGACACAGATTTGATTCCTGGTCTAGGAAGATTCCAAATGCCATGCAGTTACTAAATCCCCATGCCATAACTACTGAGCCTGTGCTATCGAGGCCACAAGCCACAACAATAAAGTCTATGTGCTTCATCTACTGAAGCCTGTACCGCTAGAGCCTGAACTCTGTAACAAGAGAAGCTGCTGCAATGAAATCGTACATACTGCAAAAAAAGACCAAGTGAAGCTACAAAAAAATAAATAAATAAAATTATTTTTTTAAATGACTGTGATGTAAGATTCATATGAACACCTAACACAACTTTAATGTCAATGTTAAGGAAAGAATTATACTTAGAATCAAGAAGTTCAAAAATTTCCATTACATATAATCTAAACCAAGAAAAATTAAGATGACATAAAATTAAAAGATAATGATTTCTATGTTTGGCATTTAAATACTAAAAGATATTTATTTAAATTCTAAAAACACTCATCAGCCAAAACCTAAGGGAAAATTGAAACTATTAGATATCAGTAATAATAACTGCCTCTTGTAAAAGTGGAGAATTGAGGGAAATTTACAGATTTAAAGTATTAGAGAAGTAGAATAGGTGAAAACTGAGATAAATTGCAAGATAAACAAAATGGACCCAGAAAGTTGACAACATTGAAACTTTCAGTTACATGGATTTACCTGGAAGAAAAGGTACAAATAACAGAGTGAACAGAAAGAGAGTACAGTCACAGATTAATAAAAGGGAATATTATTGAACTTTCATAATTAAATTTGAAAATTCAGAAACAACTTTTATTTTGGTACACCTAACTCCTCTTGAGAAATCTGTATGTAGGTCAGGAAGCAACAGTTAGAACTGGGCATGGAACAACAGACTGGTTCCAAATAGGAAAAGGAATACGTCAAGGCTGTATATTGTCACCTTGCATATTCAACTTCTTTGCAGAGTACATCAGCTGGACTGGAAGAAACACAAGCTGGAATCAAGATTGCCAGGAGAAATATCAATAACCTCAGATATTCAGATGACACCACCCTTATGGCAGAAAGTGAAGAGGAACTAAAAAGCCTCTTGATGAAAGTGAAAGAGGAGAGTGAAAAAGTTGGCTTAAAGCTCAACATTCAGAAAACAAAGATCATGGCATCCAGTCCCATCGCTTCATGGGAAACAGATGGGAAAACAGTGGAAACAGTGTCAGACTTTATTTTTGAGGGCTCCAAAATCACTGCATATGGTGACTGCAGCCATGAAATTAAAAGACACTTACTCCTTGGAAGAAAAGTTATGACCACCCTAGATAGCATATTCAAAAGCAGAGACATTGCTTTGCCGACTAAGGTCCGTCTAGTCAAGGCTATGGTTTTTCCTGTGGTCATGTATGGATGTGAGAGTTGGACTGTGAAGAAGGTTGAGCGCTGAAGAATTGATGTTTTTGAATTGTGGTGTTGGAGAAGACTCTTGAGAGTCCCTTGGACTGCAAGGAGATCCAAGCAATCCATTCTGAAGGAGATCAGCCCTGGGTGTTCTTTGGAAGGAATGATGCTGAAGCTGAAACTCCAGTACTTTGGCCACCTCATGCGAAGAGTTGACTCATTGGAAAAGGCTCTGATGCTGGGAGGGATTGGGGGCAGGAGGAGAAGGGGACGACAGAGGATGAGATGGTTAGATGGCATCACGGACTCGATGGACGTGAGTCTGAGTGAACTCCGGAATTTGGTGAGGGACAGGGAGGCTTGGTGTACTGTGATTCATGAGGTCGCAAAGAGTTGGACACGACTGAGCAACTGAACTGAACTGAGACTCTTCTATAGAACAGAAAAAAGGAAGTATTTCAGGATGCTCCAGGAGGCTATTCAATAACAAAGCAGAAGACAATAAGAATAAAAGAGATTTCCTCAAACTCCTATAGAGATGGCACAATCTTAAAGAAAAAAAGCAACAAATCAAATTCACGTTATTTAAACAGATACACCAAGATCAACTTGATTTATTCAAGACTGCAATGAAAGTCACTGTGAAAAAGAAGGGAAGGTCCTCAAAAAATTAACTATAGAATTACCATGTGGTCCAGCAATTCCACTTCTGGGTACATACACACAAGAACTAAAAGCAGGGACAAAAGTTATTTATTTATGCAATCTTATTCAAAGTAGCATTATTCACAGTAGGCAAAAAATGGAACCAATCAAGTGTCCTTCAAAGGATGAGTTGATAAAAAATATGAGATATATATATATATGCTAGAGATTATTCAGCTTTGTGCTCAGTTGCTCATTCATGTCTGACTTTTTGTGGTCCCAAGAACTGTAGTCCACTGAGCTCCTATGTCCAAAAAGTTTTCCAGGCAAGAATACTGGAGTGGGGTGCCATTTCCTACTCCAGGATTCAGCCTTAAAAGGAAGGAAAATACAACACATGTTACCACATGGATGAACCTTGAAGATATCATGTTAAGTGAAAAAAGCCAGTCACAAAAAGACCAATATTGTGTGAATCCACTTATATGAGGTACCTAAAATAGTCAAATTCAGAGAGAAACAAAATAGAGAGGTATTTCCAAGGGCTGGGGTGGGGAAGGCAAAGGGAGGGGAATATAGAAATAGTGTTTAATGAGTAGAGTTTCAGTTTTGAAAGATGGAAAAAATGTGTTGTTCTTGAAGCTATCAAGATGACTATGAAGGAGTAATGAGAAATATCCACCAGGTAGGACCTTCAATAGGATTCCAATACTTTAATAACTGGGGAAATAAAGTGCTTTTCTAGGTTAGCAAAGTGAAATAATTATGTGCCAATTCTGGCTTGAATAAATCAACTGAGGAAGAGCAGGAAATTTTCAATATAGACTGTGTACTCAATATTATGGAATATGAAATTTATTTGCTGGGAGAATCATATTGTGGTTATTTAAGAAAACACTCATATTTTAAGATGAATACTGAAGTTTTTAAGGGTGAAATGGCATAGTGTCTGTGATTTGCTTTAAAATATTTCAACAAAAAGAATAACAGCTTAGACAAATGAGGAATGCAGTTCTTCTTGAATCTGGGTGATGGATATGAGTTTATACTTTTGTATGCTTGAAAGTGCTCCTAACATTCAATAAACTGATAAGTCATTAAGAAAAACCACTGAGCTCTCTTAATCAAAACACAGGTTGTTACTGAACCAAACTTGAGTTTGTTTACCCAAATAAGCAAAATCAGTCTACTGACAGGGTTGTGGTGAAAGAAGGTACAGCATTTATTTGCAGGGCGCCAAGCAAGGAGAATGGGCAGTAAATGTTTAAAGGATCTGAAGTCCCCAGTGACTTTCAGACAGGAGCTTTTTAGATTAAAAATAAGGGTAAGGAGCTTAAGTGTGTGATTATCTCATGGATTCTTCTGATTGATGGGGTTTTAATCAACAGAGTGGTATCTGGCATCTTGATCATCATTCTTCTGGTTCCAACTTGTTTGGCTGTGATCAGTGGGCTTCATCATGAGATCCTGGTTTCTGGAAAACAACTCAAAGATATGTTGCATGAGTTTATTATCTATATCCCTTGAAAAGGATCTAGGAATCTTGTGACTCTGTTTTATGGCTAAACATTTATTGCTCGATTGCTTTTCCTTTGTTCCTGCATTTCCTCACTTCTGCAATCATTAACTGCTTGAGTTTGCTCTTTGGAACTCTGCGAAGACTTAAAAATCTCAACCTTTTTCTACAAACAAGAAGTGGGGATGATAGGACATTGTATCCAGGAAGACCCTGCAGGGTCCTGCTCAATTTCAGGTCCCTCTGCTATTTCATACTCCTCATCCTGAGGGGAACAGGGGCGACGACCGCTCTGGCTACTTCCTGCTGAACAGGGGCGAAGTTAATTCTTCAGCATTAGAGGAGCAAAAGTCTTAGATCTTCTTTTCAAAGAATTCTCAAGTCCCAAGTCTAGCAACGTACTTTGAATTATGAAAACATGATTTCTCTCTTTGACCACTTTGTCATAGCATCTGAACAAATAATTGAAAATTAAGAAACACATTAGAAAGATGATGATCAAATGGAGCCTTGTAACAGTACTCCAAAATCTCCCCCTATTTCAGATGTGTTCTGAAATAAATCCCGATGTGCATCCTCTTTATGTACATCCTATAACCAGGTAGCCTTTTGAAGTATTGTATTTACTCGGGTTTCAACTTCTCCAGAGGTATTGATGTATATGCAGCATGTGTTATTAGCCATTACACACACTCCTCCTTGTTTTGCTAATAAGAAATCATGGACTATTCTATTGTCTGGGAACACTCGAGTCAATGAATACAAAGATGTGTGTTGGGCTGCAATACTTTCAGCTGCGTCCTCAGCAATTTGTCCAATTGTGGCAGAGAGGTTATGAATCATATCTCTATTGACATAAACTCTGGCAGTTGGTGTGAGGTTGCCAAAAGAGCTTTGTCCTATATGGTCCTCATACACTGCCAATATCATTCTTTTATTATAGGTGTTTGATTTAGTGAGGGAAGAGATGTTCTCCAGGCTATACAAGGAGAAGGGCATCTTTATATATCCCAGTAGGCATGACCCTTCTATTTGCCAGCTGTCTAAGCAGCGATATGCCGTCCCTTCCCTTCTTGGGGTATTTCCTGTGCCACAGACAAAGTAATATCCTGGAGGGGCACAAGTTATACCTCCCAGGGTAGTGAAATTGATACTTTCTTTTTGGGGAAGCACAGACAGTATGTTCTCTAGCCAGGGATCACTACCAGTGCAAGCCCTCCATATTCCTGTTACTTTATATTGAACTTTTCTGACTCTCTGGCATGAATCAGTGTCATTTTTAGCTCTTTCACATTTGTCATGAATACATATCAGGGGGTTTTGGTCATCACATTTATTCAGGAGAAAGTTGAGAGACCGTGGTGGACCAGTCTTAACTCTTGCTCCAGTGAAAACTTTCCTAGACAAGGTCAAACAAGGGGTATGGGCACTCTTAGGTAATCTGGTTAGTCTAACTTTGAATGTGCGGCCTGGAGGAGGAAGATGATAGTAGGTCATGGGGTTCGGCACAGTACTAAAGTTAGTTACGGGGACTATAAGTGGGACAAGGTCTGTTTGGATGACTTCAGATGCCAAATGGCATATCCAACAATTACTTACCTTCACACCTGTGGCTATACTCTGAGATAACATAATTAGAGAATTTTCCCTCCAGGAAACAGCAGACACCAGTGGGATGAGGCAGTAAAGAAAAGTAAGAGCCATCATTATAGCTGGTGCCAAGCTTTTATGTGGGAAAATAGCAATGGCCCTAACTTTGGTACTAACTGTATTATCACAAGGTTTAAATTAAAATAGAGCAAAGGTTAAATATCTCTTATTATCAATATCACAACAAATGATAGGCTTGATTGTCTACTATATAATCACAGGCTAAATGATTAGATGAATCCAGAAGCAAAGAAAAAACTGTAAGCAAATAATAAAACAGAAAAATGCTCTGGCCAATTATATGTTAGATAAATCATTTATCATGTTATGATAAATGGTCACAAGTCATTTACAACTTATAAAAGATAATTTCTTTGATTTAACTGAAGTCCCACTGTGGACTTGTAGGAAGGCAGACTGACTTTGTTCAGCTTTGTGGTTGTCTTTTCTGTAACTGCTGAGGACTGTAGATTTGTAGATGGATCAGAAGCAATCTTGACTTCTATCAATTGAACAGAAGAGCTAGTTAGCAGTAGAACATGGTAAGGCTTCACCCTCCGAGGCTGGAGTTGGTTCTTTGCTGTATATTCTTCCTCATTATTAGGAGCACTCAGTCTCCAGTTCAAAAACACTGGAAGAGGACATCTATGGGAAACATTATTTATTAGTACCAAATTTAGAAATAGTATTTCAAACTTACCCCAATGTTTACACATATCTCACAGTGTCTAATTCTTTTACCTTCCAATCACATGTCTGACCACTTAACTACTCAGAATAGAGGAAAGATCTCTCACACAACATTTCATAAAGACTCAGTTGGAGTCTATTTCTAAGACACATTCTAAGGAATGCAACTGGCAACTTAACCCATGTTAAGTCAGTTTCCGGACAGATTTTAGCCATTGTCTTTTTTAATGTGTGGTTCTGGTTGATCACAGGTTCTAAGATGCATGCAAACTCTTTTTTATTCCACATATTTTAGATTCCTCCTGAATCATATTAGCAATAAAGACATCTCCAGTATCGCTCTGAATTGAGCTGGGTAGCCCAAATCTAGAAATTATCTCCTAGGTCAAGACCGTTACTACTTCTGAAGTGTTTTCAATCCAGCAAGGAAATGTTTCTAGGCAGCCTGTTAAGGTCAGCCATCACTAGTAGGTAGTGAAATTCTCCTTTTACTTTGGGCATCACTGTAAAATCAACTCGCCAATCTTCACTCAGGCTCTCCCCTTCATCTTAGACTCCATACAGGGTGGGGGAGTTCCAGTCTTACAATTATTTTTGGCACAAATGATACATTTTCATAATATTCTTTAAAGTATCCTTTGCATACTGATCTTTTAATGTAATCCTATATCTATTGTCCATGATGGGTGCTCAGGTATACTGATCCAATAACCACTTCCATGAGATATACATGAATTAAAACACTCCTTGGTTATTTTCCACTTGCTCCTAGATACATAAGACTTAGAACTTATTCTCGTGACCTTCCAAGGTTCTCAGTATGTCAGGTTAAATTGGGTCAGGCTTATACTTAGAATCCGTGCTGTAACTAAAGGTGTTTTTGGCTGACTGTCCTGGGCAATGCACAACTGTCACCTCCTTTGGCTTGAGCATTGTGTCTAGCAGTTTCAAAACTTCCTGGGGGCATGTTTGATTTTGTTTTCTTCAGAAGTAAGCAATCTATCTTTCCAAATTGCCCCATATGCATTCACAACTGAAAAGGCATACTTCGAGTCAGTATAGATGTTAACTATCTTAACCTCACAGAGACAGAAAAGTCAAGTGAGAACAATAATTTAACCTTTTGGGCCAAGTATGTGATGGCAAAGCTTCCGTTTGTAGGATCTCCTGCAAGGTTATCACTGTGTATCAGCTCTTTTAGTTTCCATGGTCCATGAAACTACTTCCATTTGAGAAGTTCTCAATGCCTAGATCTCCCAAGGAATCATTAATCAGGCCCAAACAGTTGCTCAACAATCTGCAAACAATAATGCATGAACCTGGGTGCATGGGCCACCCAAAGGGGTAGGGAGCAATGAGACCAGATTCGCAAAGGACATAGTCTTTAGGGGTCACGTTAGGATTATCAAATAAAATTGACAGATATCCTCCTAGGTTGTCTGAAGTGAACCAATATCCACCCTTTAGTTCCAACAGCAGCAACACATAGTGGGATGTAAACACCATGGTTGGCTGTCCTGGAGTGAATTCTGCTTCTTGCACCAATCCAGAGCATCAGCTATGACGCTCAGATACATTGACCAACCCTGGATTATAATGTCCAAATCCTTTGTGAAATAGGATACTGGGCATTTTGTGCTCTTAGATTGTAGGTCGATACCTCCAGTCTCACCACCTGTCTTTTATGTTTAAAGGGATCAAATGACTTTTTCAAATGTGGCAAACCCAGAACAGGGGCAGTCAGTAGTTTTCCCTCATTGACTGGAAGGTTTTTCACATTCTCTGCTCCCCCTGAGGGCTTCTTGTCAGACTTCCTTTAGGGCCTCATGTAACTGTTCAACTATTAGCTTAAGTTGGGGACTCATGTGCAGCAGAATCTTGCCATTCCAGGGACCGAGGCTACTGTCTTTGGTGTTGGACACGGTTCCTCTGGCTACTGTCTCCAGGCAGTCCTGCAGCAATTCCTCTGGCCTTTGGTCAGTTTGAGTCCTAGATATTTCACTGAGAGTTGTGAAATTTTGGCCTTTTTCCGAGAGAGTTTAGAGCTTCACTTGGCCAGAGAGTTGAGATTGTTGATTGCTTTGATTTTCAGATCTTCCTTACAAATGCAAATAACTCTTGTGATTCAAGACTCAAAGTTATATAGAAAAAGACCTCTGTTAAGTCTAACAATAATCTTCAGGCTAAGATAGTCAATTTGAATATAAGTAATCAAATACAGTTTGGATATCTTTCACTATCTGATTTATGGCTCTTATGTCCTGAATGAATCAGTGTTCTTCAGTGCCTGGCTTCGTAAAGTCACGATGTGAGTATTATATGGTGAAGGCATGCATGCATGCTGAGTTGCTTTTCAGTTTAGTTCAGTTCAGTTCAGTCACTCAGTCATGTCCGACTCTTTGCGACCCCATGAATTGTAGCATGCCAGGCCTCCCTGTCCGTCACCATCTCCTGGAGTTCACTAAACTCACGTCCATCGAGTTGGTGATGCCATCCAGCCATCTCATCCTCTGTCGTCCCCTTTTCCTCCTGCCCCCAACCCCTCTGAGCATCAGAGTCTTTTCCAATGAGTCAACTCTTCGAAGAGTTGCTTTTAGTCATGTCCATCTGTTTGCAACCCTATGGACTGTAGCCCACCAGGCTCCTCTGTCCATGGGGTTCTCCAAGCAAATATACTTGAGTGGGTTGCTGTCCCCAACACCTGGGGATCTTCCCAACACAGGATTGAACCCATGTCTCTTACATCACCAGCACTGGCAGGCAGATTCTAACCACTACTGACACATGGGAAGCCCGTAAGTTGACTGAGGGAGGAAAATAAATAGGTACTTTAAAATCCAGTTTATCAAAGTCTGCATGCCTGTCTTGCTTGCTCCTTTAAAGGGTACTGCCTTAAGCTCAGAGCCTGAGCGTCCGCTTTCAGTTTCACCTTCACTGCTATGGCCTTCCTTGCTGTACCTGCCCGCTAATCAGCCTATGCTCTCAGGCTTCCCTGGGGCAGGATGTCTTCAGGGATGCTAGCAGCTCCACCCCTTGAGAGGATGGCTGCCTGCAAGGCACAGTCTTGTTCTGGTATTCCCTCTATATTCAGTCTTCCAGCAGTGAAAGTCATTTTAGTATAATAAATCTCACCTCAACAAGGAGACTGGGCTCTCTGGCATGTATATAAAATAGTGTTTTAAGTTAAGCACCAAAATCTAGGGGCTGCAAAGCAGTTTTGGGAGAGGCATTCTATAGATTCCGCTTGACATGGCTCTTTTTATGGGGTTAACTCGTGTTCAAAACTGAGCTAGTGGCTCCAGTACCAATCAGAAAGTCAGTTGTCTGTTTCCCAAAAAAGGGTTACCTGGCACTCCTGGTGGGAGGTGGGATGGGGCCTGTTTCCCCAAGTGAACTCCCTGGTTTTCCTCACTCTCTCTTGTCTCCAGCATGAAGAATGATTTCTCCACCTCTTCTGGTTTCTGTTTTTAAGTTGGGACAGATTTTTTTTCAGTGGCTTTTTTGGCTTTCAGTAAGTACTTCTGGGGGTGCACTTTAACATGTCCCCTTTAGAGGTCTCTTTTTTGAGGGCTACCCTTCACTCTCTTGGGTCCCTGGAATCTTATCCTCTGCTCAGATTTCTTGTCTCCCTGTTTCTCTGCCCAGTGAGTTTCACTGCCAAAATGGGCATCTGCTGCTTAATTTAAAGGGTATTTTTTTTTTTATTCTTGTATGCCCTCCTGACTGTGAGAAACTGAAAGCAGTTTCTATTACACCAAAAGAAGTATCAGAAGCAGAAAAAGACCTTCTACCTTTGGCACAATTTCTAGATATCTGGGGCACTCTGAGCCACAGGGTCTGGTTAATTAACTTGAAATTCTCCAGATTATCTAGATTCACATCTGTATATTGGTGATACGCCCTGTACATTCTCTCCCCAAACTCAGAGTTTTTACTGTGGCTGTTTGCACGTTCCTTGCACCTTATGAAAACTCCTGTATTGGTTCTCCCTTTTGGAGCCCTACCATGATGCACTCCTCGTAATGCTCAATGCCAGCTTTATCTCCTAGGTCACTCTCCTCCCAGTCTGGATCTGTGGTGGGAATTGCTTTTGCTTCTGGTGCTGGGAGGGAATTGCCCGAGACAGCAACATGCATTCTACCTGCCTCTTCACTAGTGTTTTCTATTACCATCCTTATCTCTTCCTCGCCAATGGGGTAGTTAGGAAGCTCTGACCCAATTTGGACTGTGGGTGGCAAAGATGGAGGAGAATGCATTTTTCATCCTGGTACGGTCATCACAGTAGGTTGGTATATTAATTTTCCAATTAAACAAGTCTGAATTTGAAAAGGGAGAGCATATCCACATGAATCCTGCTGGCTGATTTCGGGCATTTATTCCTCCAATGAGAATCTGCCTCAGTGTGAACGCCTTGCCTGAACATAAGTGGTTCTCTGACCAGTATGGGTGCTCTGTCAGATATAAGAGGGAGACAATTCCTCCTTCCTCAGCTTCTACCTGAGCAGGTGAAGGTGCATTTGTTGCTATGGGATCTACGGCCCCTGCCCCTGCTTCCCCATTCTGCCCACCATACCGTGTTAATTTGCAGGTCATCAAGCACGGAGTTCAGGTCCTCTGAGCATTAGGTGCCTATTCTCCTTGCTTGGTGCCCTGCCAACAAATGCTGCACTTTCCTTTAGCATGACCCACTGTCAGTAGATTGACTGCTGTGCATCACGTGAATGAACCCAAGTTCAGGTCAGTAACAAAACTGCCCTGTATGTGCTACAAATACCATTAAAGCAAATATCAAGGAAAACTGAAAATAAGGATAAAGTTGTACATATAAATTCTTACAAAATTAAAGCACTGACTAATATAGCATAATCCAAGTCAAAATAAAGAAATGAAACAAAGAAACATTTTCAGTTATTGCAATCCAGAAGTATAAAAACTTTTGTGCTCCAAAAACATGGTTAAGACAAAACCAAGAAAAGACAAAATGCTGAGCTAAAAGTAGAAATTTAAGAGAAAACTATAAGAATAAAAGCAAAAGACAAGTAAGAATTTTTCTTAAAGAGATAAAATAACCACATGCAAAATTAAGCATAAAAGTGAGCCATGTATAATATCATATAAGAAATGAACCACCAGTCCAGGTTCAATACAGGATGCTTGGGGCTGGTGCACTGGGATGACCTGGAGGGATGGTACGGGAGGGAGGTGGGAGGGGGGGTTCAGGAAGGGGAACACGTGTACACCCGGGGCAGATTCATGTGGATGTGTGGCAGAAACAATACAATATTGTAAAGTAATTAGCCTCCAATTAAAATAAATAAATTTAAATTTAAAAATAAAGTGAGCCAGTGTGAGGATTTTAAAAGATACATCAGCAAATATATGGTAATAAAGAAAAAATCTAGATGGAACACATGATATCCTAGCAAGACTTTGCACTTAACTTACTTGCAGTTTTCACCTTCCCCAGAAATGTAACCTTAGCCAGTCAGATCGAAATTTTCTGATTGGCACTGAGAAGGTTATCTGTTCTGTGGGCCTTCTCCATAGCCTGCCCCCAGAGCAAGAAGCTGTCTACATGATGAAGCTGCCATTTTTTCCCTCAAAAGAAGTCCTGGCCAAAAAATAATCTTTTATTTCCCTAAAGGCTAGTGGGGATACTCCAATTTGACCTTCAAACTGATTGAGTTTTGTTTTACACTCTGCTCACCTACGGAGGTCCTTGTTCTGGAAGAAGGATGAGTTCTCTGCAGAGCAGGACTTGGTCTTCTGTGCAGCTGTGACTCGGAGCTAGAATTCAAGCAAAGCCGTTGATACAGAATTCAAAGTTTAAGGTTTAGTATGCAGATAAGTGGAGAAGGCAATGGCAACCCACTCCAGTACTCTTGCCTGGAACATCCCATGGGCAGAGGAGCCTTGTAGGCAGCAGTCCATGGGGTCGTGAAGAGTCGGATACGACTGAATGACTTCACTTTCACTTTTCACTTTCCACTTTCATGCATTGGAGAAGGAAATGGGAACCCACTCCAGTGTTCTTGCCTGGAGAATCCCAGGGACAGAGGAGCCTGGTGGGCTGCCATCTATGGGGTTGCACAGAGTCGGACACAACTGAAGTGACTTAGCAGCAGCAGCAGCAGCAGCAGCATGCAGATAAGTAACACCATTTTGTACTGAGAAAATAAAAAAGGCATTTTTCTAGATATGCATTTGCTTTAATTTTTATGACTGTAATAGTAAACATGTTTTTCCTTTTGTTTTTAGAAAAAGAGTTCAATTTTCTAACAATGAAGGAAATGTAGAAAGAGTTACTACTTCCAACTCTATCCCCAGTCAGAAAAAATCTGAAGATATAGGTTGGAGATAAAGTTCAGGTCTCATGTCTAGGGAATGGCGGAGAAAGAATCAAAGTCCAGGTTCCCTAAGCTCTCGCTTGTACCACTGCCTCCAAAGACACTGTCAATTTCACCTCCCAATCGTGTTTTTAAAGCAAATACTTTAGTCCTTCCTCATTTCCTCCTGGTCTTCATTTTCTTCTCTCATGGCACTACTATTTTCAGATTCCCAATTTCCCAATAGAGACACCTAGGAAGGTGCCTTTCTCATGGTCCAGTGAAAGACAGAGCAGATATAAAGCTAGAGGCGCCCAGGACAACATCTGCCCCATGCCCCATATTTCTGTCAGCCTTACCTGGAGAGGGGTTCCAGCCCTAGGACTCAACCAGGAGCAGAGGGAGGAAAGAGGCTAGAGGGCTGATCCAGCTGACCAGCTGATCCAGGCTGATCTTATGTTGTCTCCTCCATCCCCTTGCAGAGTTTGCAAATCTCTAGGCCCAACCCCTTTTAAATCCCACCCCTTCCCTACCTTATCTCCTGACATCTCATGAACCATGAAGCCACTGCTGACTTCCAATCTTGACTTTCTATCCATGACCACCGAGCTCCACCTTCAGGTCCAATTCTTGGGCATTTCTGGTTCTCCCCCACCCCCCATCTGCCAGGATTCCAGGCTTTCAAGGAAATAAAAATGAAAAAAAAAAGGAAACTGTCTACCCCTTAGTTGTGTCTGATGCTTTATGACCTCATGGACTACACAGCCCACTAGGCTTCTCTGTCCATGGAATTCGGGCAAAAGCACTGGAGTGGGTAGCCATTCCCTTCTCCTAGGGAATCTTCCTGACTCTAGAATTGAACCTGGGTTTCCTGCATTGCAGCTGGATTCTTTACTGTCTGAGCCACCAGGGAAGCCCCCTCAAGGCAATAAAGGCAACACTAATTACCAAATTATTCAGCTACAACCCCAAGAGTCAACCTTGACTTCTCTCTTTTCTTCAATCCCCACCTTTAATCATGCTCAAACCTTTGAATTTGTCCACTTTTTTCTCTCTCCATGGTTCTGTAGTTACATGTGACTCTAGGCAGCCTTCCTGGGGCAGAGGCCTACTATGTATTCTGTCTTAACTCTTCTCTGAGGTCCCCAAAAAACAATATTTGATGCATATTTTCAGAACTGTTGTACAGATGCTAAAATCCCCACATAATGGAAGTTATTGACTTTAAAAAATGTATGTGAAAGTTGTAAGTTAAGTTTTATTGGGAGCAAAATGAGGACTGTAGCCTGGGAGACTGGAGAAGGCAATGGCATCCCACTCCAGTACTCTTGCCTGGAAACTCCCATGGACGGAGGAGCCTGGTAGGCTGCAGTCCATGGGGTCGCTGAGTCAGACGCGACTGAGCGACTTCACTTTCACTTTTCACTTTCATGCATTGGAGAAGGAAATGGCAACCCACTCCAGTGTTCTTGCCTGGAGAATCCCAGGGACGGGGGAGCCTGGTGGGCTGCCATCTATGGGGTCGCACAGAGTCGGACACGACTGAAGCGAGTTAGCAGCAGCAGCCTGGGAGACAGCACCTTAGACAGCTCTGATAAACTGCTCCACAGAGGCAGTGGGGAAGGTCAGCACAGATGTGATTTTGGTAAAGGGGGAGTCCACGCAATCAACTGCATCATTTTTGTAGAAGTTTTCTGCTAGTCTCATGAAAGCTTCTAGATATGAGAAGATGCAAGAATTGGGCTCATAAGGCCATCTTCTGAAAATATCTGTCTAAAAACCTGTCATTTTTTTCCAGAGCACAGAGTGCCTCATTCAGCTCTCCACCCAGAACTCCTTTCATGGAGTGTTGAAAGTCAACAGCTGCAGCAGCACATGATTTAACCCTTGTAGAGGCAGATGGCAAGTGTCAATTTATAGCTGCCAAAATTAACTACTTGAAGACCATGAACACACAGCCCCCCAGACCTACTGGAGCCAGAGGATTGATAAAGTAATACTGTCCTGTTACCTTTCCGCCAACAAATCAGAGAATTATAAACAACCTGATTACATTCCTTGTGACCGCTCGCCCCCTCCCACCCCCCAACATGGCCTTTAGAAATGCTACCTACTCCAGAAAGACTGCTTTCCTGAAACCCATCAGGGAGTTCAAGTATTTTGAGCACTAGCTGCCTTAGACTCTTGCCTGATGCTCTGCACTTTCCTTCACCACAACCAGGTGTCAGTAAATTGGCTTTACTGCATGCAGGCGAGCAGACCCAAGTTTCGTTCAGTAACAGCTCCCAGTGGTTGTCACAAGGCCCAGCAGTAAGGACAGGCAAGCATCATGGCTTGGAGACAGAAAAAACATGGCCAATATTCAGCTCACAAATCACTTGGTTTATTACAAGCAATTAGCTTGCCAGACACATTAGTCAAATTTGGGAATATAGAAAAGAGGGTAGGGACCTCTCCAAGGAGAAGTCTGGGCAGGAGACATGTCAGCAGGAGCAGTGGTCTGCTGTCTGCAGTGGGTCTCCAAGTGTGAGTGGGAAGTGGGCCTCTGCTCCCAGGGCCTCTGGCAGTGTCCCTCTGCAGCAGCTCTCAGCAGGTGGAGTCAGGTCCCCGAAGCATCTCATTTTAAGGAAAAACATTTACCCCTGGGGAGGGGACCTTGACTCATCAGTTGCTTCTCCTGTTCCAGTGATACATATAAATGCTTACAAAATTAAAGCACTGACTAATATAGCATAATCCAAGTCAAACTAAAGAAATGAAACAAAGAAACATTTTCAGTTATTGCAATCCAGAAGTATAAAAACTTTTGTGCTCCAAAAACATGGTTAAGACAAAACCAAGAAAAGACAAAATGCTGAGCTAAAAGTAGAAATTTAAGAGAAAACTATAAGAATAAAAGCAAAAGACAAGTAAGAATTTTTCTTAAAGAGATAAAATAACCACGTGCAAAATTAAGCATAAAAGTGAGCCATGTATAATATCATATAAGAAATGAACCACCAGTCCAGGTTCAATACAGGATGCTTGGGGCTGGTGCACTGGGATGACCTGGAGGGATGGTACGGGAGGGAGGTGGGAGGGGGGGTTCAGGAAGGGGAACACGTGTACACCCGGGGCAGATTCATGTGGATGTGTGGCAGAAACAATACAATATTGTAAAGTAATTAGCCTCCAATTAAAATAAATAAATTTAAATTTAAAAATAAAGTGAGCCAGTGTGAGGATTTTAAAAGATACATCAGCAAATATATGGTAATAAAGAAAAAATCTAGATGGAACACATGATATCCTAGCAAGACTTTGCACTTAACTTACTTGCAGTTTTCACCTTCCCCAGAAATGTAACCTTAGCCAGTCAGATCGAAATTTTCTGATTGGCACTGAGAAGGTTATCTGTTCTGTGGGCCTTCTCCATAGCCTGCCCCCAGAGCAAGAAGCTGTCTACATGATGAAGCTGCCATTTTTTCCCTCAAAAGAAGTCCTGGCCAAAAAATAATCTTTTATTTCCCTAAAGGCTAGTGGGGATACTCCAATTTGACCTTCAAACTGATTGAGTTTTGTTTTACACTCTGCTCACCTACGGAGGTCCTTGTTCTGGAAGAAGGATGAGTTCTCTGCAGAGCAGGACTTGGTCTTCTGTGCAGCTGTGACTCGGAGCTAGAATTCAAGCAAAGCCGTTGATACAGAATTCAAAGTTTAAGGTTTAGTATGCAGATAAGTGGAGAAGGCAATGGCAACCCACTCCAGTACTCTTGCCTGGAACATCCCATGGGCAGAGGAGCCTTGTAGGCAGCAGTCCATGGGGTCGTGAAGAGTCGGATACGACTGAATGACTTCACTTTCACTTTTCACTTTCCACTTTCATGCATTGGAGAAGGAAATGGGAACCCACTCCAGTGTTCTTGCCTGGAGAATCCCAGGGACAGAGGAGCCTGGTGGGCTGCCATCTATGGGGTTGCACAGAGTCGGACACAACTGAAGTGACTTAGCAGCAGCAGCAGCAGCAGCAGCATGCAGATAAGTAACACCATTTTGTACTGAGAAAATAAAAAAGGCATTTTTCTAGATATGCATTTGCTTTAATTTTTATGACTGTAATAGTAAACATGTTTTTCCTTTTGTTTTTAGAAAAAGAGTTCAATTTTCTAACAATGAAGGAAATGTAGAAAGAGTTACTACTTCCAACTCTATCCCCAGTCAGAAAAAATCTGAAGATATAGGTTGGAGATAAAGTTCAGGTCTCATGTCTAGGGAATGGCGGAGAAAGAATCAAAGTCCAGGTTCCCTAAGCTCTCGCTTGTACCACTGCCTCCAAAGACACTGTCAATTTCACCTCCCAATCGTGTTTTTAAAGCAAATACTTTAGTCCTTCCTCATTTCCTCCTGGTCTTCATTTTCTTCTCTCATGGCACTACTATTTTCAGATTCCCAATTTCCCAATAGAGACACCTAGGAAGGTGCCTTTCTCATGGTCCAGTGAAAGACAGAGCAGATATAAAGCTAGAGGCGCCCAGGACAACATCTGCCCCATGCCCCATATTTCTGTCAGCCTTACCTGGAGAGGGGTTCCAGTCCTAGGACTCAACCAGGAGCAGAGGGAGGAAAGAGGCTAGAGGGCTGATCCAGCTGACCAGCTGATCCAGGCTGATCTTATGTTGTCTCCTCCATCCCCTTGCAGAGTTTGCAAATCTCTAGGCCCAACCCCTTTTAAATCCCACCCCTTCCCTACCTTATCTCCTGACATCTCATGAACCATGAAGCCACTGCTGACTTCCAATCTTGACTTTCTATCCATGACCACCGAGCTCCACCTTCAGGTCCAATTCTTGGGCATTTCTGGTTCTCCCCCACCCCCCATCTGCCAGGATTCCAGGCTTTCAAGGAAATAAAAATGAAAAAAAAAAGGAAACTGTCTACCCCTTAGTTGTGTCTGATGCTTTATGACCTCATGGACTACACAGCCCACTAGGCTTCTCTGTCCATGGAATTCGGGCAAAAGCACTGGAGTGGGTAGCCATTCCCTTCTCCTAGGGAATCTTCCTGACTCTAGAATTGAACCTGGGTTTCCTGCATTGCAGCTGGATTCTTTACTGTCTGAGCCACCAGGGAAGCCCCCTCAAGGCAATAAAGGCAACACTAATTACCAAATTATTCAGCTACAACCCCAAGAGTCAACCTTGACTTCTCTCTTTTCTTCAATCCCCACCTTTAATCATGCTCAAACCTTTGAATTTGTCCACTTTTTTCTCTCTCCATGGTTCTGTAGTTACATGTGACTCTAGGCAGCCTTCCTGGGGCAGAGGCCTACTATGTATTCTGTCTTAACTCTTCTCTGAGGTCCCCAAAAAACAATATTTGATGCATATTTTCAGAACTGTTGTACAGATGCTAAAATCCCCACATAATGGAAGTTATTGACTTTAAAAAATGTATGTGAAAGTTGTAAGTTAAGTTTTATTGGGAGCAAAATGAGGACTGTAGCCTGGGAGACTGGAGAAGGCAATGGCATCCCACTCCAGTACTCTTGCCTGGAAACTCCCATGGACGGAGGAGCCTGGTAGGCTGCAGTCCATGGGGTCGCTGAGTCAGACGCGACTGAGCGACTTCACTTTCACTTTTCACTTTCATGCATTGGAGAAGGAAATGGCAACCCACTCCAGTGTTCTTGCCTGGAGAATCCCAGGGACGGGGGAGCCTGGTGGGCTGCCATCTATGGGGTCGCACAGAGTCGGACACGACTGAAGCGAGTTAGCAGCAGCAGCCTGGGAGACAGCACCTTAGACAGCTCTGATAAACTGCTCCACAGAGGCAGTGGGGAAGGTCAGCACAGATGTGATTTTGGTAAAGGGGGAGTCCACGCAATCAACTGCATCATTTTTGTAGAAGTTTTCTGCTAGTCTCATGAAAGCTTCTAGATATGAGAAGATGCAAGAATTGGGCTCATAAGGCCATCTTCTGAAAATATCTGTCTAAAAACCTGTCATTTTTTTCCAGAGCACAGAGTGCCTCATTCAGCTCTCCACCCAGAACTCCTTTCATGGAGTGTTGAAAGTCAACAGCTGCAGCAGCACATGATTTAACCCTTGTAGAGGCAGATGGCAAGTGTCAATTTATAGCTGCCAAAATTAACTACTTGAAGACCATGAACACACAGCCCCCCAGACCTACTGGAGCCAGAGGATTGATAAAGTAATACTGTCCTGTTACCTTTCCGCCAACAAATCAGAGAATTATAAACAACCTGATTACATTCCTTGTGACCGCTCGCCCCCTCCCACCCCCCAACATGGCCTTTAGAAATGCTACCTACTCCAGAAAGACTGCTTTCCTGAAACCCATCAGGGAGTTCAAGTATTTTGAGCACTAGCTGCCTTAGACTCTTGCCTGATGCTCTGCACTTTCCTTCACCACAACCAGGTGTCAGTAAATTGGCTTTACTGCATGCAGGCGAGCAGACCCAAGTTTCGTTCAGTAACAGCTCCCAGTGGTTGTCACAAGGCCCAGCAGTAAGGACAGGCAAGCATCATGGCTTGGAGACAGAAAAAACATGGCCAATATTCAGCTCACAAATCACTTGGTTTATTACAAGCAATTAGCTTGCCAGACACATTAGTCAAATTTGGGAATATAGAAAAGAGGGTAGGGACCTCTCCAAGGAGAAGTCTGGGCAGGAGACATGTCAGCAGGAGCAGTGGTCTGCTGTCTGCAGTGGGTCTCCAAGTGTGAGTGGGAAGTGGGCCTCTGCTCCCAGGGCCTCTGGCAGTGTCCCTCTGCAGCAGCTCTCAGCAGGTGGAGTCAGGTCCCCGAAGCATCTCATTTTAAGGAAAAACATTTACCCCTGGGGAGGGGACCTTGACTCATCAGTTGCTTCTCCTGTTCCAGTGACTTGTGTCACCCATCAAACTTCCCTCAGTTTATCCCTCAGTCCTCCAGCCGACTTTTCAAGACCAAAAAAAAAAAAAATGTGGAATTTCACCCTGGCTACTGAGGCTTAAAACCCTTAACTTAGCTTAAAGTCTAACAAGTTTCACACAAGATGAATAGAAATTATAACACAAAAGAAATTATATCATGACATAATTTATAACTAATATTTGAGAACATTTATGTTATTAATGGTATTTACTCTAAGAAGTTCAATTTACATTTTGTTTCACATCTCAATACATCTCAAGAGGAGAGTCAAATTAATTATGGTCAAACATATAATGCGAAAATTTAGAAATGCTTAATGTTCGTATATCTGCATTCAGTTTTCATTGTAAAGTTCCTTGACTATAAGAAAGAACATTTAGTTCACTCCTTTGATAGGAATTAGCTATTAATGCTGAGATGGCTCTTTCTTGGTATTTCTTCTGTGATTATATGAATGGTATTGAGTGGTGAGGTACTTATCATGTTAATTTTTTAAAATGCACACAGCCAATTATTATAATTATAATAATAGGTAGACAGGTAATGAAACTGCCCAATATTTTCGAGGCCGGTAGATTAAGCCTATGAAGTTTAACCAGCATTCAGGGATAAAAAGCCTTCACAAGTTATAGTATGGTGCCAAACTAGAATCTTAAAGAACAGGTAAAAGTTTAAAGAACAGGTAGAAGGTTGAAGAACAGGTAGAAGTTTAAAGAACAGGTAAAAGGTTAAAGAAAGGTAA
>SJYT01081684.1:440920-464731 GCA_006410635.1 Cephalophus harveyi
ATATGCAGAGTACATCATGAGAAATGTTGGACTGGAAGAAACACAAGCTGGAATCAAGATTGCTGGGAGAAATATCAGATCTGGAGATATGCAGATATGATCTCAGATATGCAGATGACACCATTCTTATGGCAGAAAGTGAAGAGGAACTAAAGAGCCTCTTGATGAAAGTGAAAGAGGAGAGTGAAAAAGTTGGCTTAAAGCTCAACATTCAGAAAACGAAGATCATGGTATCTGGTCCCATCACTTCATAGGAAATAGATGGGGAAACAGTGGAAAGTGTCAGACTTTATTTTTGGGGGCTCCAATATCACTGCAGATGGTGATTGCAGCCATGAAATTAAAAGACGCTTACTCCTTGGAAGAAAAGTTATGACCAACCTAGATAGCATATTCAAAAGCAGAGACTTACTTTGCGACTAAGGTCCACCTAGTCAAGGCTATGGTTTTTCAACTAGTCATGTATGGATGTGAGAGTTGGACTGTGAAGAAGGCTGAGCACCGAAGAATTGATGCTCTTGAACTGTGGTGTTGGAGAAGACTCTTGAGAGTCCCTTGGACTGCAAGGAGATCCAATCAGTCCATTCTGAAGGATTTCAGCCCTGGGATTTCTCTGGAAGGAATGATGCTAAAGCTGAAACTCCAGTACTTTGGCCACCTCATGCGAAGAGTTGACTCATTGGAAAAGATTCTGATGCTGAGAGGGATTGGGGGCAGGAGGAGAAGGGGACAACCGAGGATGAGATGGCTGGATGGCATCACCGACTCGATGGACATGAGTCTGAGTGAACTCTGGGAGTTGGTGATGGACAGGGAGGCCTGGCGTGCTGCGATTCATGGGGTCGCAAAGAGTCGGACACGATTGAGCGACTGAACTGAACTGAACTGAACAGCAGATCGAGGAAAAGACAATGGCACCCCACTCCAGTACTCTTGCCTGGAAAATCCCCTGGATGGAGGAACCTGATAGGCTGCAGTCCTATCAGAACAGAGGATGAGATGGCTGGATGGCATCACTGACTCGATGGACGTGAGTCTCAGTGAACTCCGGCAGTTAGTTATGGACAGCGAGGCCTGGTGAGCTGCGATCATGGGGTCGCAAAGAGTCGGACACGACTGAGTGACTGAACTGGACTGATTCCTGGGTAATAATTATTTTCACCACCATTGTAAATGCTATTCCACTCCCCACCCGCAGTCTATGACTGATAAATTGGAAAGCAGCAGCTGACAGCCTGTGGCTAGTAGCGCACCGTCTAGCACCTCCTGGGAAAGATAGATCTTGTAAACAGATTAGTTTTATCACAACAGGTTAATTGAAAAAGTAAAGGGAAGCTTACTCTGAATGGGTTCTGTGCATGGCAGAGAAGGCTGTCAGCCACACTTGCAGGGGTTGTCTGAGCAAGTTTCTTGGGAGCAGTCAGAGGGGGCTGGGTCCTCAAGGTCAAAGCCTTTTGCACCTGTTGTTGGTACTGTGCTCCCATCACTGCTTAACTCCTGTTCGGTGGATGTGCCAAGGAGGTGGGTTCTACCACTGTTGCCAGGAGTCAAAGTGGAGGCAAAAGAGGAGAAAAGATCAGAGAGTCTGTTGCATTCATCTCTCCCCTCCCTGGGACTAGATACCCTGTCCCTTTGCTTGTCACTCCTGTTGCTCCTAAATTCCACAGAGATTTGCAGCTAATCTAGGGCTTTCCCTTGGGGTGGAGCACTGTTTTAGCCCAGAGGACATATCCTAGCCTAGTAATCTTTCTCGAGAGGAAAGTGGTTTCTCTGAAGAAAGGGTGCCTAATTCCATCCTGTATTAAAAATTCTAGTTCTCATTTCAGAGTGAGGACCCTTTCCTGTATTTGAGATCAATTTCTTTTGAAGGAGAGTTCATTCTGATGATGTGAATCAGGTAATGGAAAACCTGCGCCATCTTCTGGCCATGTGTGTGAGTGAAAGTGAAAGTGAAGTCGCTCAGTCGTGTCCGACTCTTTGCGACCCCATGGACTGTAGTCTACCAGGCTCCTCCATCCACGGAGTTTTCCAGGCAACAGTACTGGAGTGGATTGCCATTTTCTTCTCCAAAGGTGTCTCGAAAAGTTCTTTTAAAAACATTTTTAATTGAAATATATTTGGTGTATAATATTAGAGAAGTTACAGGCGTACAGCATAGTGATTCACATTTTTAAAGTTTATACTCCATTTATAGTTCTTTAATATTAAATACAGGTTTCTCTTTTCTAGTTGCTAAATTTAAGTTTTGTGAACTTCAACATGTATTCAGTGAAGACTTACCTGAGTTAGGTGAAAAGTCAGATTCTGATCCCTAAGTGTGCACCTGCCTGCACCAGGATCCTGATCTGATGTAAGCTGTTCACTGACAACACTCTTGAGAAACCATAAAAATAATGGGTCAAATGTCAAAATGTAAATGATTATGGCTTTTAAAAAATATTTTATGATGAAAAAAGAAACGACTTTTTTGGGAATTCCCTGATTATCCAGTGGTTATGATTTAGTGTTTACACTGCTGTGGGCTTGGATTTGATCCCTGATGGGGGAACTAAGTTCCCACAAGTTGCATTGCATGGCAAAACAAAAATTCAAACAATAAAAGCACACTTTTTAAATTAAAATGCATAAGTTTGGAAAGTGCAGGAACATTAAAGATGAAAATTAAAATCACATATAACACCAGATAAAAGTATCAATTTATAATTCAATTTTTGTTCCATTTAATTTTGCGTCTGCAACAAAAATTCCTTTGAAAATATGGTTTGAACTAACTGCATCATTTTCCGCTGGTGACTTTGTGCCATGTCATGTTTAACTGTTCCCACTTGGGTTATGAAAGATCTTTAGGCTGATTTCTCTGTTAGAAATCATAGTATAGAATTTGCATGACCATCCATTTACATTAATCTTTGTGTACAACTTTGATTACTTATTTAGGGTACACTAAACCTAGGGTACACTAAACCTAGGGTACACCAGGGGCTTCCCTGGTGGCTCAGACAGTAAAGCATCTGCCTGCAGTGCAGGAGACCTGGGTTTGATCCCTGGATTGGGAAGATCCCCTGGAGAAGGAAATGGCAACCCACTCCACTACTCTTGCCTGGAAAATTCCATGGACTGAGGAGCCTGGTAGGCTATAGACCATGGGGTTGCAAAGAGTCAGACACAACTGAGTGACTTCCCTTCATTTTCTTAGGGTACATTAGGAAAGAGTGTGGTACAGATTGATTCTTGATAATATTGTCAGCTCATTGTTTCCAGGTTTAATACATTAGGCAGAATGTAAAAAGCATGGTATTGCATAAATAAAAGAAGTCAATACCTCTACAAGCACAACAATCTCTAATTAGAATCATAAAGCCAGTCCTTCGAAATGTTTAATGGAATTTTGCAACCCAAGAGCTATTTTTCCTCTCCATGTATCTCTTTTTACTTGTGTTCTTTTTTTCCCCCTTTTTCTTTTCCACAGTGTAAAAAACGTCTTGTGTTTTGATTGTTATTCATTATAACCCTAATTTTAATGAAGAGGTTTAGTAACAGGAGAGTATAGTTTCCCTGGTGGCTCGAACAGTAAAGAATCCACCTGCAATGTGGGAGATCTGGATTCGATCCCTGGGTTGGGAAGATCCCCTGGAGGAGAGCGTGCTAACCCACTCTGAATTCTTGCCTGAAGAATCCCCATGGATAGAGGAGCCTGGCAGGCTACAGTCCCTGGGGCCACAAAGAGTTGGACACAACTGAGCAACTAAGCATACATATAGTGAGCAAAAGATACACATTTTTCATAATTGAATAGTATATACTATACCAAGTTAAGTTCAATTTTATTGAGTGCTTAATTGACCAGGCCCTGTATGAGACTCTTGAATATGAAGTGAACAGCAATCTGATTCATGACCTAGAGAATGACACAGGTATGAAAATACTTACAAAAAGAAGTGATGCATGCACTCTTAAAGCAATGAACAAGGTACGGGTACAGCAATAAGAGTTCATTTTACTATGAACCAAGAGCTGCTGTTTTTACATCTATGTCAACTCTTTTAATTATTCTCTGTTATCTTGTGTGTGTTAAGTTGCTTCAGTCATGTTCGACTCTTTGTGACCCTATGGACCATAGAACCTCCAGTTTCCTCTGTACATTGATGGAATTCTCTAGCCAAGAATACTGAGGTGAGTTGCCGTTCTCTCCTCCAGAGGATCTTCCTGATCCAGGGATCAAACCCACATCTCTTAGATCTCCTGAGTTGGCTCTTTACCACTAGGGCCTATGTTATCTTATAAAGTAGTTATTATTATTATTATCATCGTCTTCCTAACTTCACAGATGGGAACACTAGGCAGAGGAACTTGCTCAAAATTGTAAGAGCCAGGATATGAATCTAGATGCTCCTTTCCTAGAGTCCATACACATAACCACTGAAGAGTAATGTCTCTCTGTAACAGGATAGTGTAACTCGGGAGGGATAATTTTTAATTCATATTGGACCTGTTTCTGTGACTTTATCCTTTATCTTGTCCCTTTTGTTACTGTAGGCATACATAATGACCTGCCTCAGGGAGATAGCCTGACCCTGTCCACCTGTGAAGGGCTGTAAGGAAGTGAAACACATTCCACTGCCTGAAACTGGCCACTTTAGGAGACATTTGGAAGAATGCGATGGTTTTTTTACTTTGTTTCTTCACCTCCCTCCCATCTCTGACCTGTTAAAGAACCTGGCATCCAGGCCCCTACAAGATGGTTATTTTGAGGCGCTACACTGACATCTTTTCCATCTGTTGGCTCCCTGAGTGACGTCACTTCCTTGTCTTAACATCTTATCTCAGATTTATTGGCCGGTTGTTCATGAGCAGAGCAAGCTTGATCTCAGTAACAAAAGAAGGATGATAACTCTGGAAGATCAAGAATTACTTTAAAAATTAATATTTTCAACTAATATTAATTGAGTAACTACTACTTGGCAAGCAATGTGCTGGGTGGATATACAGTACTGAAAAAGATAGTCATGGTTCCTCTCTTCATGAAGTTTGTGTCAACTTAAAGAAAGAGGCACAACATGAGAGTTTTGAGTTTCAGTTTTATTCTGGGACCTTACTGAGAACTATAGCCTGAGAAGAGTTCCTCATACAGCACTGAGAAACTGCTCCAAAAAGGAAAGGGGAGAAGTCAGTATAAATACAGTTTTGGATAGAGAACAGATGAAATCAAGCATATATCTCAACAACAGTTGTGCTGGGCAGTATCTCAGTAAATGATTCTACTGCTTTTGTAGGCTTGGAAAGGTAGAAGAGTCTATAAAAATTTTATAACAATGTTAATATATATATACATGTTACATTTGCCTGAATAATCCCATGGACAGAGAAGCCTGGTGGGCTACAGTCCATAGAGTCACAAAGAATTGGACGTGACTGAAACAACTTAGCACACACACATGTATAGATTTTAACTGTCTACAGTCTTGTTTCCAAAGCACAGAGTGCCTCATTCTGTTCTTCATCCTGAATTCCTCTCAGGGTGCACTGTTGGTCATTGACTGTGGTAGCTAATTTTATCCTTGTAGAAATAGAGAATCAGAGAAGGCAATGGCACCCCACTCCAGTACTCTTCCCTGGAAAAATTTAACTGTCTACAGTCTTGTTTCCAAAGCACAGAGTGCCTCATTCTGTTCTTCATCCTGAATTCCTCTCAGGGTGCACTGTTGGTCATTGACTGTGGTAGCTAATTTTATCCTTGTAGAAATAGAGAATCAGAGAAGGCAATGGCACCCCACTCCAGTACTCTTCCCTGGAAAATCCCATGGATGAAGGAGCCTGGTAGGCTGCAGTCCATGGGGTCGCTGAGTCAGACACGACTGAGCGACTTCACTTTGACTTTTCACTTTCACGCACTGGAGAAGGAAATGGCAACCCACTCCAGTGTTTTTGCCTGGAGAATCCCAGGGATGGTGGAGCCCAGTGGGCTGCCATCTGTGGGGTCGCAGAGTCGGACACGATTGAAGCGACTTAGCAGCAGCAGCAGCAGCAGAAATAGAGAATGGGCAACATTCTTTGTTTTACACTACACAATCTAGTGGGAGAGCCATACAGTAAACCCATAAAAACACAAATGAATGCACAATTGCCTAAGTGTACTGAAGACAAAGAGGACCTTCCCTGGTAGCTCAGTGATAAAGAATCTGCCTACAGTGCAGGAGATGCAGGAGACATGGCTTCGATCTCTGGGTCAAGAAGATCCCCTGGAGGAGGGCATGGCAACTGACTCCAGTATTCTTGACTGGAGAATCCCATGGACAGAGGAGCCTAGCAGGCCACAATCCATAGGAGTACAGAGTCAGACATGACTGAAGCGATTGAGTACACATGCACACACTAAAGACAAGGAGCTAAGGATTAATATAAAAATACCAGGATAAAGAGATTATGCTGGTGTCACGAATGACCCATCTGAGGAGACATAACTTCTGGAATTAAAGAAAGAGGAAGAGTTAGTCAGGCACAAAAATGAGAAGACTTTGAATGTAGGTTATGAGTCAGGAGCTTGGGTCAAGAGGAACTGAAAGAGTGGTTGCAACAGCAGGGGAAATGCTGGTGAGAACAGATCATTCTAGGCCACATTAAGAGAAGCTGAATTTATCCTAAAGTCAATGAAGGCTTTGAAGCAGGGGTGGGGAAAAACTTACAAGGGCCTATGAACTTTTCAAAAAGTTATTCAATTCAATGCAGTATGAATTGAAAGTTGAAAGACTGAAAACTGAATGAACAATTAGAAGTAGCTCCAGGCAGGTAATGATGGTGCCCTGGACCAGGCCGGTGGTTCAGGAGACAGAGCATTCCTGGGCTGATAGAGGAATGGGGAAGCTGGGCTGGGCAGGGCCTGCTCTGCACTGACGTATCTCTCTACCTGGAAATTTGTTCTAAAACTTCCACAATCCCAGGGGCCCAAATATGCATGATTTTAATCTATCAATTTGTTCTTTCTCAAAAATGTCTCACACAAAATTATTCCTTTTATACAAAAGGTAAAGACATTAAAGTTGAGTGAACCTCGAGTTGACAACTCAAAAGCTTGAGTTCTCTTGTGATTCAGATACCAGGAGCTTGGTGCCCCTTGGGTGAGTCATGGAACCTCCCTGGGCCCCAGTTTCATCATATCTAAAAATGGAGATCATCATATAACCTACCTCCTTGGGACACTGGGAAAGGAATAGCTGAAGAAAGTCTTGGAATCCACTTTGTAATCCATGCAGATTGTCTTACAGAAATGGCACAGCCAATGTCATAACAACTCTGTGACTCACACATAAGAGAGGCTCAAAGCCCCAGAGCAGGACGCTGATGTGCGACGGTGTTGCTCAGAGAATGGAGCAGAGAGTGATCTAAAATGCTTTAAGTGGGTTTATTTTGATTTCAAAACACATTTTAAGAGCAGAATCCCACATTACTAATGTTCTAGCTTAGTGTTTCTCAAACTTTGATGTACATACGAACCACCTGGAGATCTTGTTGGAAGATTCAGTCAGTCTAGAAGGGAAGGGGGCTGGAGAGTCTATTAGAACTTTCTAACCAGTTCTCAGGGGACGCTGACACTGCTGGGCCACACCGCATCTGGAGCAGCAAGACTCTGGCCATCCTGACTGTTTATATATTAAAATGCTGTTTCTCTGCCTTTTGTCTCCAAGTTAATTTTCGGCTGGTGACTTTGTGCCACGTCATGTTTAACTGTTCCCACTTGGGTTATGGAAGATCTTTAGGCTGATTTCTCTGTTAGAAATCATAGTATAGTGTTTGCATGACCATCCATTTGCATTAATCTTTGTGTACAACTTTGATTACTTATTTAGGGTACACTAAACCTAGGGTACACCAGGGGCTTCCCTGGTGGCTCAGATGGTAAAGCGTCTGCCTGCAGTGCAGGAGACCTGGGTTTGATCCCTGGATTGGGAAGATCCCCTGGAGAAGGAAATGGCAACCCACTCCACTACTCTTGCCTGGAAAATTCCATGGACTGAGGAGCCTGGTAGGCTATAGACCATGGGGTTGCAAAGAGTCGGACACAACTGAGTGATTTCCCTTCACTTTCTTAGGGTACACTAGGAAAGAGTGTGGTACAGATTGATTCTTGATAATACTGTCAGCTCATTGTTTCCAGGTTTAATACATTAGGCAGAATGTAAAAAACATGGCATTGAATAAATAAAAGGAGTCAATACCTCTATAAGCACAACAATCTCTAATTAGAATCATAAAACCTGTCCTTTGAAATGTTTAATGGAATTTTGCAACCCAAGAGCTATTTTTCCTTTCCATGTATCTCTTTTTACTTGTGTTCTTTTTTCCCCCCTTTTTCTTTTCCACAATGTAAAAAACATCTTGCGTATTGCTTGTTATTCATTATAACCCTAATTTTAATGAAGAGGTTTAGTAACAGGAGAGTATAGTTTCCCTGGTGGCTCGAACAGGAAAGAATCCACCCGCAATGTGGGAGATCTGGATTCGATCCCTGGGTTGGGAAGATCCCCTGGAGGAGAGCGTGCTAATCCACTCTGAATTCTTACCTGAAGAATCCCCATGGATAGAGGAGCCTGGCAGGATACAGTCCCTGGGGCCACAAAGAGTCNGAAAGAATCCACCCGCAATGTGGGAGATCTGGATTCGATCCCTGGGTTGGGAAGATCCCCTGGAGGAGAGCGTGCTAATCCACTCTGAATTCTTACCTGAAGAATCCCCATGGATAGAGGAGCCTGGCAGGATACAGTCCCTGGGGCCACAAAGAGTCGGACACAACTGAGCAACTAAGCGTACATATAGTGAGCAAAAGATACACATTTTTCATAATTGAATGTTATATACTATACCAAGTTAAGTCCAATTTTATTGAGTGCTTAATTGACCAGGCCCTGTATGAGACTTCTTGAATATGAAGTGAACAGCAATCTAATTCATGACCTAGAGAATGACACAGGTATGAAAATAACTACAAAAAGAAGTGATGCATGCACTATGAAAGCAATGAACAAGGTACGGGCACAGCAATAAGAGTTCATTTTGCTATGAACCAAGAGCTGCTGTTTTTACATCTATGTCAACTCTTTTAATTATTCTCTGTTATCTTGTCTGTGTTAAGTTGCTTCAGTCATGTTCGACTCTTTGTGACCCTATGGACCATAGAACCTCCAGTTTCCTCTGTACATTAATGGAATTCTCTAGCCAAGANCTATGAACCAAGAGCTGCTGTTTTTACATCTATGTCAACTCTTTTAATTATTCTCTGTTATCTTGTCTGTGTTAAGTTGCTTCAGTCATGTTCGACTCTTTGTGACCCTATGGACCATAGAACCTCCAGTTTCCTCTGTACATTAATGGAATTCTCTAGCCAAGAATACTGAGGTGAGTTGCCGTTCTCTCCTCCAGAGGATCTTCCTGATCCAGGGATCAAACCCACATCTCTTAGATCTCCTGAGTTGGCTCTTTACCACTAGAGCCTATGTTATCTTATAAAGTAGTTATTATTATTATTATTTGGCTTCCCTGGTGGCTCAGAGGTTAAAGTGTCTGCCTCCAATGCTGGAGACCTGGGTTCGATCCTTTATCATCATTGTCTTCCCAACTTCACAGATGGGAACACTAGGCAGAGGAACTTGCTCAAAATTGTAAGAGCCAGGATATGAATCTAGATGCTCCTTTCCTAGAGTCCATACACATAACCACTGAAGAGTAATGTCTCTCTGTAACAGGATAGTGTAACTCGGGAGGGATAATTTTTAATTCATATTGGACCTGTTTCTGTGACTTTATCCTTTATCTTGTCCCTTTTGTTACTGTAGGCATACATAATGACCTGCCTCAGGGAGATAGCCTGACCCTGTCCACCTGTGAAGGGCTGTAAGGAAGTGAAACACATTCCACTGCCTGAAACTGGCCACTTTAGGAGACATTTGGAAGAATGCGATGGTTTTTTTACTTTGTTTCTTCACCTCCCTCCCATCTCTGACCTGTTAAAGAACCTGGCATCCAGGCCCCTACAAGATGGTTATTTTGAGGCGCTACACTGACATCTTTTCCATCTGTTGGCTCCCTGAGTGACGTCACTTCCTTGTCTTAACATCTTATCTCAGATTTATTGGCCGGTTGTTCATGAGCAGAGCAAGCTTGATCTCAGTAACAAAAGAAGGATGATAACTCTGGAAGATCAAGAATTACTTTAAAAATTAATATTTTCAACTAATATTAATTGAGTAACTACTACTTGGCAAGCAATGTGCTGGGTGGATATACAGTACTGAAAAAGATAGTCATGGTTCCTCTCTTCACGAAGTTTGTGTCAACTTAAAGAAAGAGGCACCACATGAGAGTTTTGAGTTTCAGTTTTATTCTGGGACCTTACTGAGAACTATAGCCTGAGAAGATTTCCTCATACAGCACTGAGAAACTGCTCCAAAGAGGAAGGGGGAGAAGTCAGTATAAATACAGTTTTGGATAGAGAACACATGAAGTCAAGCATATATCTCAACAACACGTCACTGCCAGTTGTGCTGGACAGTATCTCAGTAAATGATTTTACTGCTTTTGTAGGCTTGGAAAGGTACAAGAGTCCATAAAAATTTTATAACAATGTTAATGTATATATACAAGTTACATTTGCCTGGATAACCACATGGACAGAGAAGCCTGGTGGGCTACAGTCCATAGAGTAACAAAGAATTGGACGTGACTGAAGCAACTTAGCACACACACATGTATATATTTTAACTTTCTACAGTCTTGTTTCCAAAGCACAGTTCAGTTCAGTTCAGTTCAGTCGCTCAGTTGTGTCCGACTCTTTGCGACCCTATGAATCGCAGCACGCCAGGCCTCCCTGTCAATCACCAACTCCCGGAGTTCACTCAGACTCACATCCATCGAGTCAGTGTTGCCATCTAGCCATCTCATCCTAGGTCCTCCCCTTCTCCTCTTGCCCCCAACCCCTCCCAGCATCAGAGTCTTTTCAAATGAGTCAACTCTTCTCATGAGGTGGCCAAAGTACTTCAGCATCATTCCTCCCAATGTACTTCAGCTTCAGCATCATTCCTTGCAAAGAAATCCCAGGGCTGATCTCCTTCAGAATGGACTGGTTGGATCTCCTTGCAGTCCAAGGGACTCTCAAGAGTCTTCTCCAACACCACATTCAAAAGCATCAATTCTTTGGCGCTCAGCCTTCTTCACAGTCCAACTCTCACATCCATACATGACCACAGGAAAAATGGTAGCCTGGACTAGATGGACCTTAGTCGGCACAGTAATATCTCTGCTTTTGAATATAGTATCTAGGTTGGTCGTAACTTTTCTTCCAAGGAGTAAGCGTCTTTTAATTTCATGGCTGCAGTCACCATATGCAGTGATTTTACAGCCCCCCAAAATAAAGTCTGACACTGTTTCCACTGTTTCCCCATCTATTTCCCATGAAGTGATGGGACCGGATGCCATGATCTTTTTCTGAATGTTGAGCTTTAAGCCAACTTTTTCACTCTCCCCTTTCACTTTCATCAAGAGGCTCTTTAGTTCCTCTTCACTTTCTGCCATAAGGATGGTGTCATATGCATATCTGAGGTTATTGATGTTTCTCCCAGCAATCTTGATTCCAGCTTGTGTTTCTTCCAGTCCAGCATTTCTCATGTTGTACTCTACATATAAGTTAAATAAGCAGGGTGACAATATACAGCTTTGATGTACTCCTTTTCCCATTTGGAACCAGTCTGTTGTTCCATGTCCAGTTCTAACTGTTGCTTCCTGACCTGCATACAGATTTTTTCAAGAGGCAGGTCAGGTGGTCTGGTATTCCCATCTCTTTCAGAATTGTCCACAATTTATTGTGATCCTCAGTCAAAGGCTTTGGAATAGTCAATAAAGCAGAAATAGATGTTTTTCTGGAACTCTCTTGCTTTTTCCATGATCCAGTGGATGTTGACAATTTGATCTCTGGTTCCTCTGCCTTTTCTAAAACCAGCTTGAATATCAGGAAGTTCATGGTTCCCGTATCGCTGAAGCCTGGCTTGGAGAATTTTGAGCATTACTTTACTAGCTGAGTGCAATGGTGCTGAATTTATCCTAAAGTCAATGAAGTGTTTGAAGCAGGGGTGGGGAAGAAGTTACAGGGGCCTATGAACATTTCAAAAAGTTATTCAATTCAACGCAGTATGAATTGAAAGTTGAAAGACTGAAAACTGAATGAGCAATTAGAAGTAGCTCCAGGCAGGAAATGATGCTGCCCTGGACCAGGCTGGTGGTTCTGGAGACAGAGCATTCCTGGGCTGATACAGGAATGGGGAAGCTGGGCTGGGCAGGGCCTGCTCTGCACTGACATATCTCTCTACCTGGAAATTTGTTCTAAAACTTCCACAATCCCAGGAGCCCAAAAATGCATGATTTTAATCTATGAATTTGTTCTTTCTCAAAAATCTCTCACACAAAATTATTCCTTTTATACAAAAAGTAAAGACATCAAAGTTGAGTGAACCTCGAGTTGGCAACTCAAAACTTGAGTTCTCTTGTGATTCAGATACCAGGAGCTTGGTGCCCCTTGGGTGAGTCATGGAACCTCCCTGGGCCCCAGTTTCATCATCTCTAAAAATGGAGATCATCATATAACCTACCTCCTTGGGGCGCTGGGCAAGGAATAGCTGAAGGACATCTTGGAATCCACTTTGTAATCCATGCAGACTGTCTTACAGAAATGGCACAGCCAATATCATAACAACTCTGCGACTCACACATAAGAGAGGCTCAAAGCCCCAGAGCAGGACGCTGATGTGCGACGGTGTTGCTCAGAGAATGGAGCAGAGAGTGATCTAAAATGCTTTAAGTGGGTTTACTTTGATTTCAAAGCACATTTTAAGAGCAGAATCCCACATTACTAATGTTCTAGCTTAGTGTTTCTCAAACTTTGATGTCCATACGAATCACCTGGAGATCTTGTTGGAAGATTCAGTCAGTCTAGGAGGGAAGGGGGCTGGAGAGTCTGTTAGAACTTTCTAACCAGTTCTCAGGGGACGCTGACATTGCTGGGCCACACCACATCTGGACCAGCAAGACTCTGGCCATCCTGACTGTTTATATATTAAAATGCTGTTTCTCTGCCTTTTGTCTCCAAGTTTCTTTGCATTTCTCTGGTTTCAGCTCTAGGGAATCTGTTGTGGTTCTGCAGAGGGCAGTAGGCAACGTGTCCCATGTTGCCTATTTAGAGTCTGTTTCCACATCTTGTTGGGCGGCAGCTTGTATTTGATCACATTTTTAAAAGTTATCTCATTGGAGTCCAGCTGTTAAATACAGCTTATTTACCATAGAAAGTGAAAATGTTTGTTGCTCAGTCATGTACAACTCTTTGCAAGTCCCACAGGCTATAGCCTCTGTCCATGGAATTCTCCAGGCAAGAATACTGGAGTAGGTTGCCATTCCTTTCTCCAGGGGATCTTCCCAACCCAGAGGTTGAACCTGGGTCTCCCACATTTCAGGCAGATTCTTTACCATCTGAGCCACCAGGGAAGCCCCATTTACCCTAGAAGCAAATGGTTTTCCTAGAACTTAAAAGCAGTTGAGTCATTATCAAAAAGACTTTGTCCACCCTTTCTGAGATTTTAAATAAGTTTCTTTTCATCTTGAGTCTGGAACGTGAATGTATGATCTCAGCCCTTATTACCATGCCCTTCCATTGAAATGTCTGAGCCCAGAACATGGTGAGATGAGCAAGCACAGCCTGCCTCCCTACACTGTCACTGCTCTAGAACTCACTTCACAAATATCTGCTGAGACTGACCAGATGCCTGACATTGCTTCCAGTACTGGCTTTTCAGTGTCTACGGTTACCATGATCTCAATTCCAGGCTGACCAGACATTAAACCAAGGTTCCACTGATTGATACATTTGTCAAGTGCCTGACAGCACCGTTTCCAAGCAACATAAATCAGGCTTCCTGGAGATAGGCATTGAGCACAGGGTGGAGAGAGATTTACAGATATTTCAGCTTCCCTCTCTGCCTTCAGACCTTGAAATCTGCTTTAGAACAACAAAACACACTTGCTAATAGGAAAGAATAAGACCAGATAGCACAGTTCATTCCACAGGTATTTCTAGAGCACCCACTGTGTGCAGTTGCTGGGCTCAAATTAGAGACATCACAGTGATACAGTTCAGACAGCCATTTCATCTACTAGGGGAAACAGAATGGTTAGCAAGAAGTAGGAGACACAGGTTAGATCCCTGGTTGGTAAGATCCCTTGGAAGAAGGCATGGCAACCCACTCCAGTATTCTTGGCTGGAAAATCCCATGGACAGAGGAGCCTGGTGGATAGGGTCACAAAGAGTAGGACATGACTGAAGCCACCAAGTACGCACTTACACACACATAAGCATGCAAAAGAGTTTGCTCAGGCCTTCCAGTAAGAACAGCAGGCATAAAGACGTGGAGTGTGAAAGAGCATGGCCCACTCTTTCAGAGTCGTTTCAGGAGGATTTGGGTTTAGGTTGCACAGGACAAGTGACAGGGGAGGAGATTTGAGAAGGTTAGCAGACACATCTCACTTGTACATCTCCCTCACAGCTTGATACAGCCACATAACTAAGCTCCTGCTAATAAGATGTGAGTGAAGCAGTGTGCATGTGTGCAAACTCTAACTCTTGCATTTAAAGAAGGAAAATGCACTTCTCCCTACCCACTGGCTAGAATGTGGTAGTGATAAATTTTGATCCATGATTAGGCCAACAGTCTAGGGATCATAGAATAACAAGTCAGATAAAGTTTAGGCCCTCAACATTGTAAAGCCATTGAATCTGCTCCTGACTGTTTATTCCCCATTTGATATGTGAACAAGAAATAATTCTTTAGTTTGCTTACTCCATTGCACATTTGGGATCTCTGGTGGAGGAGGAACTTGAAAAATGCACTCAGAATCCCATGGCAGTCTCAACAGTCTAAAGCTGAGGTTTTACCAAGTGGGAGAAAATAGTTGCAAAATGTGACCGCCGAGGGCTTAATTTCCAAAATGTACAAACAGCTCAGACAAGTCAATAACAAAACCCCTCAAATCCCTTTTGAAAAATGGGCAGAAGACCTAAATAGATATTTCTCCAATGAAGACATACAGAAGCCTAATAGGCATGTGAATGAATGCTCATCATCACTAATTATTAGATAAATGCAAATCAAAACTACAAGAGGTACCACCTCACACAGGTCAGAATGGTCATCATTTAAAAATCTACAAATAACAAATGCTGGAGAGAGTATGGAGAAAGGGGAGCTCCCCTACACTGTTGATGGGAATGTAAATTGGTACAGCCACTATGGAGGACAATATGGAGGTTCCTCAAAAAACTAGAATAGAATTGACATATTATGTAGCAATCCCATTTATAGGAATTTATCCAGATAAAATTATAATTTGCAAAGGTACATCCACCCTTTGTTCATTACCAATACTATTTACAATAGGCAAGACATGGAAACAACCTAAATGTACATTGAAAGATGAACAAATAAAGAAGATGTGGTGTACATATATATATATATACACACACACACATATATGGGTAAATATAGAAACACTGGTCAGCAATAAAAAGAATGGAATAATGCCATTTGCAGCAACATGGCTTGACCTAGAGTTTATCATACTAGGCAAAGAAAGTCAGGAATAGAAAAATACCGCATCACTTACACGTGGAATCTAAAATATGACACAAAGGAGCTTATCAATGAAACAGAAACACCATATGATATCACTTTTATGTGGAATCTAAAATATTACACAAATGACTTATCTATGAAACAGAAACAGACTCATAGACATGTGGTTGCAAGGTGGTGGGGGAGGAAAGGACTGAGAGTTTGTGATTAGCATATACAAACTATTATTTATAGGATGGATAAACAGCAAGGTCCTATGTGTAACCCAGGGAACTGTGGATCAGGAGCAGTGTGGGAGCAAAGGCCAGGACATGTTTCTGCTCTGCCTGCCCACAGAGAGGATTAATACATGTCTGTTTTCTACCTACTGCTGCCTCAGCAGACAGGCCCAGCCATGCATCACTAGGGTACTAAGACTCTGAACACCACTTACAGTGTGTAGAGTGTTCCCCTCATCCAAGCCATTCTTAGGCACCAGTTGGGTGTCCTACCTTTCAACTTGTATGATACTATGTGCTTAGAAATGGAATCAGATATCACAAGTTAAGGGTTCAGTCCCATAGGACTGCCCTGCACCTCAGAGGCCAGTCACAAGCCCAGGTTGTCACCTGTTCTTTTGACTGACAGGCTATAGCTTAGAGGTCCCCATGACCTTCTCCTTGGGTTCGATTAACTTGTTAGAGCAGCTTACAGAACTCACAGAAAGATTTACTTCCTAGATCACAGGTTTATCATAAAAGGACTCAGGAACAACCAGATGGAAGAGAGTGTAGGGTAGGGAATGGGGAAAGGGCACAGAGCTTCCTTATTCTCTCAGGGCACACTGCTCTGTGCATCTCCACAGAGGTTCACCAGCCGAGAAGCTCTCTGAACCTTGGTCCTTGGGTTGTTATGTCACTACATAGGCATGACTGAGCAAATCATTGGCCAGTGGTGATAGATCTCAGTCTTCAGCCCCTCTCATCTCCTCAGAAGTCAGGAGGCCAGAGGAGTAAGACTGAATGTTCCAACCCTTGAATTATATGGTTGGTTCTCCTGGCAATCAGTCTCCACCCTTAGGTGCCATCCAAAAGTTGTTCAGTAACATGCAAAAGACCCCTTTACAGCTCTCATCACTTAGGAGATTCAAGGGCTATAGTAGCCCTGTGCCAGAAATGGGACAAAGTCCAATATATATTTTTTATTAAAGTCACAATATCACAGGGAAACGGAAAGGGCACTGCAGCTCTGCCCGTGACCAGAGTGAACATGGGATTCTGGGTTCAAGTGGGAGATCCTCGCTGTGTACACGTAAGTCACATCCTTCTTTCTAGCTATTGTTGTTGTTTAAAGTCATGTCCAACTCTTTTGCTGCCCCATGGACTGTAGCGCACCAGGCTCCTCTGTCCATGGGGTTACTCAAGCAAGAATACTGGAGTGGGTTGTCATTTCCTTCTCCAGGGGATCTTCTCATCTCAGGGATTGGATACACATCTCCTGCATCAGCAGGCTGATTCTTTACCATGGAACCACCAGGAAGCTATGTCCTTCTTTCCAGTTGTGATCAGTTGTAGAATTGACATTTCTGGTGTCTCATCTCCCAGTTGTTTTCCAGCTTGGGAAATGTGAAAATTAACAAAATGTATTGCCCCCAAACTCCTGCTCCAAGTCCCCCACACTCCCTGGTCAGCACATGGGTCTTGTGAATGTGGTCCAGTCTGATACAGTTGGTGAAGTGGGGTGGAAAAGAAGGGCGGGGTCCAGGAGCAAATGAAGGAACCTTGTCTGAAGGAGGCACTGCCACACTCAAAGGATGTTTGAGCCTTTGAGTGCTGCTAGCTACTTCTGTCACACAACTCCAGAGAGTGTTGTCTCAGTGTAACTAGTGAACATCATATTCTGCTGCTGTGTTTCAGGAGGTGCCATTCACAGATGACACGATGATTCCCCTAGATGGCTGGAAGAGGGTGCTCTGAGGCAGGGTAAGGTAGGACAGAGCTTCACTGGAGGGTAATTTGGGGTGTCTGGGTCTCAGAGTTCAGAGATCTGGTCAGGATGTGGCAGAACTGAGATATAAGTAATGAAGATCCTACAAAGGAGCACGGTTTGTACACCAGGAGTCCATCCAGGACTCAGGAGGAGAGAGTCAGTGGTCCAAGGCGGGGTCTCAGCCAGGGAGCAAGGAGGGTGAGAATTCAGACTGACATGGTTTTAAAGCCACCTGAGTGCTACCCCAGTTGACACGATCTAGGCTTAAAAGCAGTCATAGCCCTAACAAGGAACAGACACGGGACCCAAGAGATCAGCTCAGCCAGGGCTTCTCTCCCAGGTTCTGGTGGCCCGAGGGGCCTCTTGGCTCCTCCTTCATGGGACTGTCTTTTCCTGTGTGTCATCACATCATCTTCCTTCTGTGCATGTCTATTGTGAATGGGCATGCTCAGTTGTGTTTGACCCTTTGTGACCCTGTGGACTGTAGCTTGCCAGGCTCCTCTGTCCCTGGGATTTCCCAGACAAGAATACTGGAGTGGTTGTCATTTCCTTTTCCAGGGGATCTCCCCAAATCCCCACCTCCTGCATTGGCAGGTGGATTCTTTACCTCTGTGCTACCGGGGAAGTCCCATGAGTGTCTGTTTCTACATACAAATGTTTCCTTTATAAGGGTGCCAGTCATACTGGATCAGGGACCACCTTAAGTACTTTATTTTAACTGGATTATCTCTGTAAAGAACTGTTTCCAAATAAGTTCACATTGTGAGGTGCTAGGGGTTAGGACTTCAGTATATCTTTTGGGGGGAAGAGAGGGACACAATTCAACACATAACATATGCTTTTGTTCCTCTCTTCTAAACATGCTCTTCCCTTTAGCCCTCACTTTTCCTCACAGCAATGCCTAACGTTTCTTAAAATTGTACCTCAGCATGATCTCCTCTATGAAAATTTCCATGACCTTTGCCCCCAGGACCACCACAGATACTCACAAATCTGGAGGGATGACATGTAGCTCTCATAAGCTTCAAATCGGTTCAGTTCAGTTCAGTAGCTCACTTGTGTCAGACTCTGTGACCCCATGAATTGCAGCATGCCAGGCCTCCTTGTCCATCATCAACTCCTGGAGTTCGCTCAAACTCATGTCCATCGAGTCAGTGATGCCATCCAAACATCTCCTCCTCTGTTGTCCCCTTCTCCTCCTGTCCCCAAACCCTCCCAGCATCAGGGACTTTTCCAATGAGTCAACTCTTCATATGAGGTGGACAAAGTACTGGAGTTTCAGCTTTAGCATCAGTCCTTCCAATGAACACCCAGGACTAATCTCCTTTAGAATGGACTGGTTGGATGTCGTTGCAATCCAAGGCACTCACAAGAGTTTTCTCCAATACCACAGTTCAAAAGCATCAATTTTTAAGCACTCAGCTTTCTTCACAGTCCAACTCTCACATCCATACATGATCACTGGAAAAACCATAGTCTTGAATAGATGGACCTTTGTTGGCAAAGTAATGTCTCTGCTTTTGAATATGCTGTCTCAGTTCAGTTCAGTTCAGTCGCTCAGTCGTGTCCGACTCTTTGTGACCCCATGAATCATAGCACGCCAGGCCTCCCTGTCCATCACCAACTCCCACAGTTCACTCAGACTCACGTCCATTGAGTCACTGATGCCATCCAGCTATCTCATCCTCTGTCGTCCCCTTCGCCTCCTGCCTTCAGTCTTTCCCAGCATCAGGGCCTTTTCAAATGAGTCAGTTGTTCACATCAGGTGGCCAAAGTATTGGAGTTTCAGCTTCAGCATCAGTCCTTCCAATGGATATTCAGGGTTGATTTCCTTTAGGATTGACTGGGTTGATTTCCTTGCTGTCCAAGGTACTGTCAAGAGTCTTCTCCAGCACCACAGTTCAAAGCATCAGTTCTTCAGTTCTCAGCCTTCTTTATAGTCTAACTCTCACATCTGTACATGACTACTGGAAAAACTGTAGCTTTGACTAGACGGACCTTTGTTGGGAAAGTAATGTCTCTGCTTTTTAATATGCTAAGTTTGTCATAGCTTTTCTTCTAAGGAGCAAAGGTCTTTTAATTTCATGGCTGCGGTCACCATCCACAGTGATTTTGGAGCCCAGGAAAAAAATCTGTTACTGTTTCCATTTTTTTCCCTATCTATTTGCCCTAAAATGATGAGACCAGATGACATGATCTTAGTTTTTTGAATGTTGAGTTTTAAGCCAGCTCTTTCACTCTCCTCTTTTACCCTCATCAAGAAACTCTTTAGTCCCTCTTCATTTTCTACCATTAGAGTGGTAGAAAATGCATATCTGCATATCTGAGGTTGTTGATATTTCTCCCAGCAATCTTGATTCCAGTTTGTGATTTAGCCCGGCATTTCACATGATGTACACTGCATAGAAGTTAAATAAGCAGGGTGACAATATACAGCCTTGACGTACTCCTTTCCCAATTTTGAACCAGTATGTTGTTCCATGTCCAGTTCTAACTGTTGCTTCTTGACCTGCATATAGGTTTCTCAGGAGGCAGGTAAGGTGGTCTGGTATTTCCATTTCTTTAAGAATTTCCCACAGTTTGTTGTGATCCACACAGTCAAAGGCTTTCGTGTAGTCAATGAAGCAGAGGTAGATGTTTTTCTGGCATTCTTTTGCTTTTTCTATGGACCCAACAGATGCTGGCAATTTGATCTCTGGTTCTTCTGCCTTCTAAACCCAGCTTGTACATCTGGATGTTCTCGATTCATATACTGTTGAAGCCTAGCTTGAAGGATTTTGAGCATTACCTAGCTAGTATGTGAAATGAGCACAATTGTAGGGTAGTTTAAATATTCTTTGGCATTGCTTTTCGTTGGGAGTGGGATGAAAACTGACTGTTTCCAGTCCTGTGGCCACTGCTGAGTTTTCCAAATTTGCTGGTATATTGAATGGAGCACTTTCACAGCATCATCTTTTAGAATTTGAAATAACTCAGTTGGAATTCCATCCCTTCCACTAGCTTTGTTCGTAGTAAGGCCCACTTGACTTGGCACTCCAGGATGTCTGGCTCTAGGTGAGTGACCACACCAACGTGGTTATCCGGGTCATTAAGACATTTTTTGTGTAGTTCTTCTGTGTATTCTTGCCACCTCTTCTTAATCTTTTCTGTTTCTGTTAAGTCCATACCGTTTCTGTCCTTTATGAGCCCATCTTTGCATGAAATATTCCCTTGGTATCTCTAATTTTCTTGAAGAGATCTCTAGTCTTTCCCATTCTATTGTTTTCCTCTATTTCTTTGCATTGTTCACTTAGGAAGGCTTTCTTATCTCTCTTTGCTATTCTCTGGAACTCTGCATTCAGTTGGGTATATCTTTCCATTTCCCCTTTGCCTTTTGCTTCTCTTCTTCTCTTAACTATTTGTAAGACTTCCTCAGACAACCATTTTGCCTTCTTGCATTTCTTTTTTTGGGGGATGGTTTTGGTGAGATTAGGCTTCTAGCTACACCAAGCCCATACCCACCTCCTCTTGCCAAGGTCCCCAGGTGGCACAGGTATCCTTCCTGCTGAGAACCTAGGACCTCACTGTGGAGTCCTATCCTTGTACCAAGGCCATAGATATGGAGCCCAGAACCAAGGTCACCTCCAGAATTGACTGAGCCCCTTTGTAACCATTACCAAAAGCCCCCCAATCCTCACCAGCAAGCTTCCTGACTCCATATTAGACAAAAATGGCCACCTTGGTATTCACCCTATAGCATCCTAATCACTCTCCTAATGCCATCCTTCCAGCAGGAATTTGTCTTGAGGCTAAACAAATTGGCTACTGACTCATGAAAAGTGTTGCCTCTCCCTTGAGCTGGCCCACTGTTCTAGGAGTGTCTAGTCGGCTCTCTCGGTTCTGCCGGGAGATCAGCCTGCTGTGCTTTCTATGCCCACATCATCTCTGCTCTTTGTTCTTAATAAACTCACTCCTTTCTGAAATGCTCTGTGTTTGGAAATTGTTTTTCATCCTGTGCTCAGACTGCCACAACACATAAATTCAGCACAGAATCCCTGCTACCTCCCCTCCTGCAACCTTGCCATGTCCAACAAACTTGTGTTAGCCACTGAGGCCAGCTCTACAGGGGTGGAGTTGCAACTTCCTCCCCCCAACCATCTCTACCTCTGGCCTGATGGCCTGATTCCTCAACACAGGTGAGTCCCTGGGATGCCCAGCAGGCCTGCTCCCAGCTCTCAAGAGACTCTCACCGCAGAGCGGGGATGCAATGTGAGATGTTCCAGCATCCTCAGGAGCATTGGACAACCCGACGGTCCTGCCTGCTTCGAGGCGTCAGGAGGATGACTTCTGGGTTGGGGCTGGAAGGAAAAATAAAACTTCATGGGGCAGGAAGGACAGCATATGCTAAGACTCGGGAGTGTGGAGGTAGTGATGTAGCAGGAGTGCTGGAGGGGAGGAACTGACTGGGATAAGGAGCAGAGAGGTGTGTGAAAGGAGGCTGAAGAGGCATATACCTTAGACTTGGGTTTGTTGTAGCAATTTGATGTGTCAGCACAGGGAGGGACAGACAGGAACATAAGAGGCTAGAAGAAGTGAAACTGACAGAAAGTAAGATTAAAAGGTGGGCTTGCTGATGGCTCATACGGTAAAGAATCTGCCTGCAGTGCAGGAGACCCGGGTTTGATCCCTGGGTCAGGAAAATCCTCTAGAGAAGGGAATGTCTACCAACTCCAGTATTCTTGCCTGAAGAATTCCATGGACAGAGGAGCCTGGAGGGCTACAGTCCATGGGGTCACAAAGAGTCAGACAGGACTGAGTGACTAACACTTTCACTTTTTTTCAAGATTAAAAGGTGGGTACTAGCCCAGTGATTAAAAAGGCCATTCATTCATCTGGGCCTCAGATCTAGAAGACAACAGGGACTAGTGGGGCTGTGGCTCTCAGGTCAGCCCCAGGGATTCCCTTCTGATGACCATAGTTGCTACTCACCTCTGGCCAGTTGTTGCCATGCCAGCTTCTGAGTTTAGTGTTGTCAGCTATTTTCAAGAAAAATTAGAAATGTAGAGTTTTACGGGTTGCTTCCTGGTTTATAAATGTTGACAACTCTTTTAAAACTTTAAAATGGTGTGTGTGTCTAAAACACATGTAGCACAGATACATCTGAGGATGCAAACAGTGACAGCTATGGAGATGCTGGAAAGCTGTTGGAAGTTTTATAAAAGGGAAAAATGATCTTTATAACAGGCCTGAGTTTTAGGCCCACTCAGGGGCATTATGGAGGAAAGTCCTGGCCAGTGAGGGCAGTTGCAAGTGTTAGAACCAGGAGAGCTGTGGCCTGAACACAAGCAGCTGACCTGGAAAGGAGGGAAGGCGCTGGGCACACCATATGGGTCTTCAGGAATTAGCCTCCCCTTTAAGACATTGCAAAAACATCATATAGTGGGTGAGGAGGCCTCTCTGGAGTGGGATGCCCCAGAAAATCCCCAAGGTTGCACTTGGGTAGGCAGGCCACTTGGAAGAACTGGGTAAGACATTCCAAACAGCCCCATGAGGGAGGGGCTGTGTTGGGGGAGGGGCTCAGGAATCCGCCTGGCCTTCAGGAAGACCCCAGCCAGTCCTAATGGGAACCACACGTGGGGTGAGCTGAAATCCTGGATTGCCTGTGACGTCTGGCTTTGGAATCGGACACTTGGCCCAGGTCACTCCTGACCCGCTCAAGTCTGAGGCCTCCCTGGCTCCCTTCCTAATCGCTGCCAGACACATTCTGCCCTGCACCCAGCTCTGGGGCCTGCCTGGGTCCTGGAGAGGAGGTGCTTCCCAGTACCTCCCCCTCCCCAGTTTCCTGCTGGGAGAGAACCTAAGCTCTGGAGAAGTATGGATTCTCAGATCAGAATCCTAGGTTTCCTGCTGGGCCAAGGGTTGATGCTCCCAGAATATCAGAATCAGAAGTCCTTTCCATTGTCCCCCAAAACAATGTGTTCCGAACTTCACACCCCTCCTGGAGCCCTGAGCTGCTACTGGCCTTGTAGAAACTGGTGCTCTCAGCCTTCATCTTGCCCCTGTAGCATCTATGAGGCTCTCTGTGGCTCCCACAGGGATAATTTCCTCCAGGACCTCAGACACCCGGGGCAGGGAGCAGTCCAAAGGGCAAGGCAAGAGCCTTGTGAGCAGGTGGTTTGCTCCTAAGGATTTCCTGTAAAAG
>SJYT01081689.1:4459-256016 GCA_006410635.1 Cephalophus harveyi
ATGAACACAAATATTGAATACATAAGTAAAAGAGTATATGTGCACTCATAAAAGGATCAGAATAAAGTTCTTTTCAAAGTAAAAAATGAAAACATAGTTCATCATTTAAATTTTCAAAAAATATCAAGGTGATATTAATCACTATCTACTTCAAGATTTCAATGGTTGCATGATGGCTTTAAAAAGACTACTAGAATTAACTTAGATTTCAGGTAGTCCTTTGAATAATACTAACTTTACTGTCAATACTACTATATATTTCTGTTTATTAAAACAAATTCATCTACAGAGACTCTATATTGTCACCCACCCTACACAGAATCATATTTCTCTAAGAATGTCAATAGATTTTATGTAAATTGCCATGCATTAAAACTCAAGAGAAACATTAAATTGATAAGTCTTAGGGAATTAAATTTCCACACTATTCATGAACACATGCTCCTGTCTAAAAGGATTTCAAAATGTTCAACTTCTTAATTAAAAACAATCAAGTATTACTAACAAAGTTTAATCAACTGAATTTTCTTCTGCATTCATTCATTCATTCAACAAACAGACTGAGCCAGGTTCTGTGCCAAGCACTAGAACTGACATTTTGATGAGGAAAGATAGACCATAATTCAGTGAGTAATGAATTGTAGAATGTACTAGAAGAACTGTGCACTGAGTGCTAACATAAAAACAATGTAAGCAAAGGGGATGAGAAGTGTATATAATGGGACAGGGTTTGAACTTTTAAACAGGATAGTCACAGAAAAGTATAATTGAGGTTACCTTTACACAAAGATTTGAAGGAGGTGAAGATGCTATCTTGGAAAGACTTTCCTAGCATGCCTGGCATACCAGAAGATTGTAAGAAGCCCAGCGTGGCAGAAGAAATATGAACAAAGAGGAAGGTAGATAAAAATAGAGGATCCCTGGGAAAGAGAGATCATGGTGGGCCTCAAAAGTCCTGTGCAAGGACTTCTTTCCATTTAAACTCTGGGTGAACGTCCCCGAGTTTCACTTCACAGCACAAAAACATGAGAGGACAGAATGTTACCAGTCAGTTCAACACCACTGATCAAACGCCCAATATGCTGGCAAAGCACTGAGGAATAAAGAAGAAAAGCAGTCGTCTTCACAGAATTCAGGTCGAGAGACTCTTGCTTCCAGCCCCACATACTATTGATCATGTCTTAGATGTTTGGTCTTAGATAAATCCTTGTCATCTCATTCATAGCTTCATCTATAAAATGGGAACAACAATAATAATAGCCCTGCTTAAGACAGGTTAAAAGTTTCAAGAGTTACAAAACACTACATTATGTTAGTGGCTTGCTTCTTTTTAACTCTGTGGATTGTAACTTCTTCTAAAGTGATCTAAATGATTCTGAAAACTTTCATAGAAATTTTTAATAAACGCAGTCCTGATTTTACAATAGTAAGGGAGCACTGTATCAGTCATAAATTTTTATTTTTAATGGAAGAAACTTTTGAAATGATATTCTGTTAACAATCATATAACTAGGCACCAGGTCTTACCCTGAACGGTTAAAAGGTTTATGAAACAATCCCTACCATAATGAGTTCAGTTCTGTGATGGACACAGACACAAACAGATAATTTAAAAAATATTTAGCTGCTGTTCTTGGGCAAGATGTCAAACTAATATGTCCTCATGGTTTTCTTTCTCCAATGCAACTCTGTGGAGATTATAAAAAAGCAACAAATAGTCTAAGTACAAACAGGAAAAAACATTAAGTACAATAACTGGCTCATAGACTGGGAGAGAAATAGCATCCAGAGACACAGAGGGCCAAATGTTACAGACTGGGAAGATGTTTCTAGTTGTGAACTTTTCCATTCTTCACATTGCTCTAGGCAGAGAATTCCCACCCCACACAATGCAATGAAACAGGAAAGTTCTGTTACCACCCCAGCGCCATTTGGAGTGTAAATGAGATTAAAACATCAGGTAAGCATCAGAGTACAGCCAGTAGTAACAAGTGCAACAGGAAGAAGGAGTAGATGTTTTTTCAGGAAGTCCCTTGGTTTTTCTATGATCCAACAAATGTTGGCAATTTGATCTCTGGTTCCTTTGCCTTTTCTAAATTCAGCTTGTACATCCGGAAGTTCTTGATTCGTGTACTGTTGAAACTTAGCTTGAAGGATTTTGAGCACTACCTTGCTAGCATGTGAAATGAGTGCAACTGTCCAGTATTCTGAACATTCTTTGGCATTGCCTTTCTTTGGGATTGGAATGAAAACTGACCTTTTCTCAGAGAAGGGATGGCACCCTACTCCAGTACTCTTGCCTGGGAAATCCCATGGATGGAGGAGCCTGGTAGGCTGCAGTCCATGGGGTGTGAAGAGTCACGACTGAGCGACTTCACTTTCACTTTTCACTTTCATGCACTGGAGAAGGAAATGGCAACCCACTCCAGTGTTCTTGCCTGGAGAATCCCAGGGATGGGGGAGCCTGGTGGGCTGCCGTCTATGGGGTCGCACAGAGTCGGACACGAATGAAGCGATTTAGCAGCAGCAGCAGCAGTCCTGTGGCCACTGCTGAGTTTTCCAAATTTGTTGGCATATTGAGTGCAGCACTTTCACAGCATCATCTTTTGGCATTTGAAATAGCTCAGCTGGAATTCCATCACTTCCACCAGCTTTGTTCATAGTAATGTTTCCTAACGCTCACTTGACTTCACAGTCCATGAGGTCTGGCTCTACGTGAGTGTGAGTGATCACACCATCATGACTATCTGGGTCATTAAGACCTTTTTTGTATAGTTTCTCTGTGTATTCTTGCCACCTCTTCTTAATATCTTCTGCTTCTGTTAGGTCCATACCACTTTTGTCCTTTATTATGCCCATCTTTTCATAAAATGTTCCCTTGATATCGCTTTTCTTGAAGAGATCTCTAGTCTTTCTCATTCTGTTGTTTTTTTCCTATTTCTTTGCATTGTTCACTTAGGAAGGCTTTCTTATCTCTCCTTGCTATTCCCTGGAACTCTGCATTCATCTGGGTATATCTTTCTCCTTTGACTTTTCTTAGCTGTTTGTAAAACCACCTCAAAGAAACACTTTGCCATCCTGTATTTCTTTACCTTGGGGATGGTTTTGGTCACCACCTCCTGTACAATGTTATGAATCCCATTCATAGTTCTTCAGGCACGCTGCCTACCAGATCTAATCCCTGGAATCTTTTTGTCACTTTCACAGTATAATTATAATGGATTTCATTTAGGTCATACCTGAAAGAGTCTAGTGGTTTTCCCTATTTTCTTCAATTTAAGCCTGAATTTTGCAATAAAGAGCTCATGATCTGAGCCACAGTCACAAGAAGCAAGTTAGAACTGGACATGGAACAACGGACTGGTTCAAAATGGTAAATGAACTATGTCAAGGCTGTATATCGTCACCCTGCTTATTTAACCTATATGTAGAGTACATCATACAAAATGTTGGGCTGGATGACTCACAAGCTGGAATCAAGACTGTCAGAAGAAATATTAACAAACTCAGATATGCAGATGATACCACTGTAATGATAGAAAGTAAAGAGGAACTAAAGAGTCTCTTAATGAGGGTGAAAGAGGTGAGTGAAAAAGCTGGCTTGAAATTCAACATTCAAAAATGTTAAGATCATGGCTTCGGGTCCCACCACTTCATAGCAAATAGATATGGAAACAGTGACACATTTTATTTTCTTGGGCTCCAAAATCACTGTGGATGAGCACAAAACTAAAAGACACTTACTCCTTGGAAGGAAAGCTATGACAAACTAGACAGCATATTAAAAAGCAGAGATATCACTTTGCCGACAAAGGTCCATATAGTCAAACCTATGGATTTCCCCGGTGGCTCAGAGGTTAAAGTGTCTGCCTCCAATGCGGGAGACCTGGGTTCGATCCCTGGGTTGGGAAGATCCCCTGGAGAAGGAAATGGCAACCCACTTCAGTACTCTTGCCTGGGGAATCCCATGGATGGCGGAGCCTGGTAGGCTACAGTCCATGGAGTCCCAAAGAGTCGGACACGACTGAGCAACTTCATTTGAGTCATTTTGATTTTGATGGTTTTCCCAGTAGTCATGCATGGATGTGAGAGTTGGACCATAAAGAGGGCTGAGTGCCAAAGAACTGATGCTTTTGAACTGTGGTGTTGGAGAAGACTCGAGAGTCCCCTGGACTGCAAAGAGATCAAAACAGTTAATCCAAAAGGAAATCAGTCCTGGGTATTCATTGCAAGGACTGATGCTGAAGCTGAAGTTCCAATACTTTGGCCCCATGAGGCCAAGAGCCAACCCACTCAAAAACACCCTGATGCTCGGAAAGATTGAGAACAAGAGGAGAAGGGGGCAACAGAGGATGAGATGGTTGGATGGCATCACTGACTCAATAGACATGAGTTTGAGCAAACTCCAAGAGATAGTAAAGGGCTGGGAAGCCTGGCATGTAGCAACTCAACAAGTGGAGACACCTTCAAGGCCCCTGCATGTTCTATCCTCACTCTACCCTGACAATCTACCAGTGTGTCAAAAGAATAATGTGCCACTGGAAAATTAATAAGATTTATTCTAGGAATTCAAATGTAATTCTGTATTTACTCTTTCAATAAATTTGTGGAAGTTGTGCAGAAAAGAGCTAACACAGCAATATTTACAGCCGCTGAAAGGTGGAAAAACAACCCATATATTTGACTAAAGAATAAATAAAATATGGTGTATGTGTGTATATGAATATGTGTGTACACACACAACAGAATATATTAGCCATAAAAAGAAATGAAGTACTTAAACATGCTACAACATAAACACCAAAAACATGCTGATAAGTGAAAGTCACAGAAGACCACACACTGTAAGATTCCATTATCCAAAATGTCCAAAAGAAACACCTCTGGAGACAGACAGTAGATAAGTGGTTGCTTACACTGGAGACGTGAGGGCTATGGAGAACAAGTGAACACAGGGCTGGAGAGTGATAGCTAAAGGGTATTCAGATTTCTCTCCTTCCAGTTTTATTGAGACATAACTGACACACGCACCATGTAAGTTTAAGTTGGATAGCATAAAGATTTGACTTAATACATGATGAAATGATTATCACAATAAGTTCAGTGAAACATCCATCATCAAATATAGATGCAGAATTAAAGAAGCAGGAAAAAATATGTTCCTTGTGATGAGAATTCTTAGGATTGACTCTAAGAACTTTCATATAACAAATAGCAGTGTTAATTATAATCATCATGTTGTACATTACATTCCTAGTCCTTATTTATCTTATAACTAGGAGGCATAACCTGTACCTTTTGACAACCTGCATCAGTTTACCCACTTCCCCAAGCCCCCACTTCTGGTAACCACATTCTGCCCTTTTTCCATGAGTTTACTTGTATGTTTGCTTGTTTTTGAAGTATAACTGACCTATAACATTATGTTAGCTCCTGTTATACAACATAGTAATTTGGCACTTCTACACATCTCAAGAAAAAAAAAGTTACAAAATGTCACCTTACAAAAACATTACACAGTTATTGACTATATTTCCCACATTGTACATCTCATACCCATGACTGGTTTATTTTGGAAATGGAAGCGTATACCTCTTAAGCTCCCTCACATACTCCCTTCTTCCCTGGAACCTCGGTCCTCTGGCAACCACTTGTTTGCTCTCTATATTCATAATTCTGTCTTTATTTTGCTATGTGTAATTGTTTTATTTTTCAGATTCCAGATATAAATGAAATCAAACAGTATTTGGTTTTTTAATACGTGATTTATTTCAGTTAACGTAATACTCTCTAAGGTCCATCTAAGTTGTCACAATTGGCAGATTTCATTTTTTATGGGTGAATAATATTCCACTGTATGAATATAATATGTGCAGCACCTCTTCTTTATCCATTCATCTACTGATGGGCACCTGGGTTGCTTCCATATCTTGGCTGTTGTAAATAATGCTGCAATAAACACAGGGGTGCATACCTCTTTTCAAAATAGTGTTTTTGCTTTCTTTCGATAAATACTCAGGAGTGCAATTACTGGATCATTTGACAGCTCTCTCTCTCTTTTTTTTTTTTTTTTGGCAGTTCTATTTTTAATTTCTTGAGAAGTTTCCATATTACTTTCCACAGTGGCTGGTCAATTTATATCTTCACCAATAGTGCACAATTGTTCCCTTTTCTCCACATCCTGGCCAACACTTGTTACCTGTTGTCTTTGTTTTGGCTGTGCTGGGTCTTAGTTGTGGCTCTTCATTGAGACATGCAGGATCTTTATTGGAAGCACACGGGATCTCATTCCTTGACAAGATCAAAACTAGGCCCCCTGCAGCGGGAGTGCAGAATCTTAGTCGCTAGACTACCAAGGAAGTCCCTGTCGTTTTTTAAAATGACAGCCATTCTGACAGGTATGAGGTGATATTTCATTGTGTTTCTGATTTGCATTTCCTTGATGGTTAGTGACGCTGAGCATCTTTTCATGTTCCTGTTAGCAATCTATCTTCTTTGAAAACATATCTATTCAGATCCTCTGCCCATTTTTTAATCAGCTTGTTTTTCTTCTGATAGTGTGTTGTATGAGTTCCTTGTATATTTTGGGCATTAACCCTTTATCAGATATATTATTAACAAATACCTTCTCCCATTCAGCAGGTAACCTTTTCCTTTTGTTGACAGTTTCCTTTGCTGTGCAAAAGATTTTTGGTTGGATGTAGTACCATTTGTATGTTTTTACTTTTATTTGCTTTACCTGTGGAGATATAGCCCCCAAAATATTACTAAGGCTAATGTCAAAAAGAGTCCAAAATGCAGTACTTGGATGCAATCTCAAAAACGACAGAATGATCTCTGTTCGTCTCCAAGGAAAACCATTCAGTATCACAGTTATCCAAGTCTATGCCCCAACCAGTAATGCTGAAGAAGCTGAAGTTGAACGGTTTTATGAAGACCTACAAGACCTTTTAGAACTAACACCCAAAAAAGATGTCCTTTTCATTATAGGGGACTGGAATGCTAAAGTAGGAAGTCAAGAAACACCTGGAGTGACAGGCAAATTTGGCCTTGGAATGCGGAATGAAGCAGGGCAAAGACTAATAGAGTTTTGCCAAGAAAATGCACTCGTCATAGCAAACACCCTCTTCCAACAACACAACAGAAGACTCTACACGTGGACATCACCAGATGGTCAACACCGAAATCAGATTGATTATATTCTATGCAGCCAAAGATGGAGAAGCTCTATACAGTCAACAAAAACAAGACCAGGAGCTGACTGTGGCTCAGATCATGAACTCCTTATTGCCAAATTCAGACTCAAATTGAAGAAAGTAGGGAAAACCACTAGACCATTCAGGTATGACCTAAATCAAATCCCTTATGATTATACAGTGGAAGTGAGGAATAGATTTAAGGGCCTAGATCTGATAGATAGAGTGCCTGAAGAACTATGGAATGAGGTTCGTGACATTGTACGNAAACAGTGCCAGACTTTATTTTTTTGGGCTCCAAAATCACTGCTGATGGTGACTGCAGCCATGAAATTCGAAGACGCTTACTCCTTGGAAGAAAAGTTATGTCCAACCTAGATAGCATTTTCAAAAGCAGAGACATTACTTTGCCGACTAAGGTCCGTTTAGTCAAGGCTATGGTTTTTCCTGTGGTCATGTATGGATGTGAGAGTTGGACTGTGAAGAAGGCTGATCGCCGAAGAATTGATGCTTTTGAACTGTGGTGTTGGAGAAGACTCTTGAGAGTCCCTTGGACTGCAAGGAGATCCAACCAGTCCATTCTGAAGGAGATCAACCCTGGGATTTCTTTGGAGGGAATGATGCTAAAGCTGAAACTCCAGTACTTTGGCCACCTCATGCGAAGAGTTGACTCATTGGAAAAGACTCTGATGCTGGGAGGGATTGGGGGCAGGAAGAGAAGGGGACGACAGAGGATGAGATGGCTGGATGGCATCACGGACTTGATGGATGTGAGTCTGAGTGATCTCCGAGAGATGGTGATGAACAGGGAGGCCTGGTGTGCTGCGATTCATGGGGTCACAAAGAGTCGGACACGACTGAGCGACTGAACTGAACTGAACTGAACTGAACTGAATGTCAAAAATGGTGTTGCCTATGTATTCCTCCAGAATTTATGGTCTTAGCTCTTATATTTCAATCTTTAATCCACTTTGAATTTATACTTGTGCATGGTGTGACACATTAGTCCAGTGATTCCTCTGCACAGAGCTATCCAGTTCTCCCAGGACCATTTACTGAAGATTTCGTCTTTCCCGCTGTATATTCTTGCTTCCTTTGTTATAGATCATCTATGGGTTCATTTATGAGCTCTCTATTCTGTTCCATTGATCTATGTATCTGTTTTTCTGCCATATTATATTCTTTTGGTGACTGCAGCTGTGTAATATAGCTTGAAGTAAGGGGACATGATATACCGAGCTTTACTCTTCTTTCTCAAAAATGTTTTAGCTATTCAGGGTCTTTTTTCCAAACAAATTGTAGGATTATTTGGCCTAGTCCTGTGAAAAATGCCACTCATATTTTAATACAGATTGCACTGAATCTGTAGATTGTCTTGAGTAGTAGGATCATTTTAATAATATTAATTATTCCAATCCATGAACATAGCATATCTTTCCACCTGTTTGTGTTCTCTTCAGTTTCTTTAATCAGTGCCTTATAATTGTCTGGTAATCAAACAGGAGATGGAAAGAGTGAACGTTGACATTTTAGGAATCAGCAAACTAAAATGAACTAGAATGGGTGAATTTAACTCAGATGACCATTATATCTACTACTGTGGGCAAGAATTCCTTAAAAGAAATGCAGTAGCCATCACAATCAACAAAAGAGTCCAAAATGCAATACTTGGATGCAGTCTCAAAAACAACTGGCTTCCCTGGGGGCTCAGAGGTTTAAGCGTCTGCCTGGAATGCTGGAGACCCGGGTTTGATCCCTGGGTCGGGACGATCCCCTGGAGAAGGAAATGGCATCCCACTCCAGTACTCTTGCCTGGAGAATCCCGTGGAGGGAGGAGCCTGGTGGGCTACAGTCTATGGGGTCGCAAAGAGTCGGACACGACTGAGCGAATTCACTTCACTTCAAAAACAACAGAATGATCTCTGTTCATTTTCAAGGCAGACCATTCAATATCACGGTAATCCAATTCTATACCCAGTCCAGTAATGCTGAAAAAGCTGAAGTTGAACAGTTCTATGAAGACCTACAAGACCTTCTAGAACTAACACCCAAAACTGATGTCCTTTTCATTATAGGAGACTGGAATGCAAATGTTGAGTTGAGAAATACCTGGAGTAGCAGGCAAATTTGGCCTTGGAGTACAGAACGAAGCAGGGCAAAGGCTAATAGAGTTCTGCCAAGAGAACGCACTGGTCGTAGCAAACACCCTCTTTCAAAAACAAAAGAGAGGAATCTACACATGTACATGTCCAGATGGTCAACACTTAGACTGATCATATTTGTTGCAGCCAAAGATGGACAAGCTCTATACAGTCAGCAAAAACAAGACGGGGAACGGACTGTGGCTGAGATCTTAAACTTCTTATTGTCAAATTCAGACTTAAATTGAAGAAAGTGGGGAAAACCACTAGACAATTCAGATATGGCCTAAATCAAATCCCTTATGATTATACAGTGGAAAGGAGAAATAGATTTAAGGGATTAGATCTGATAGAGTGCCTGATGAACTATGGATGGGGGTTCGTGACATTGTACAGGAGATGGGGATCAAGACCATCTTCAAGAAAAAGAAATGCAAAAAAGCAAAATGGCTGTCTGAGGAGGCCTACAAATAGCTGTGAAAATAAGAGAAGCAAAAAGCAAAGGAGAAAAGGAAAGATATACTCATTTGAATGCAGAGTTCCAAAGAATAGCAAGGAGAGATGAGAAAGCCTTCCTCAGTGATTAAGGCAAAGAAATAGAGGAAAACAAGAAAATGGGAAAGACTAAAGATCTCTTCAAGAAAATTAGAGATACCAAGGGAACATTTCATGCAAAGATGGGCTCAATAAAGGACAGAAATGGTATGGACCTAACAGAAGCAGAAGATATTAAGATGAGGTGGCAAGAATACACAGAAGAACTATATAAAAAACATCTTAATGACCCAGATAATCACGATGGTGTGATCACTCACTTAGAGCCAGACATCCTGGAATGTGAAGTCAAGTGGGGCTTAGGAAGCATCACTACGAACAAAGCTAGTGGAGGTGATAGAATTCAAGTTGAGCTATTTCAAATTCTGAAAGATGATGCTATGAAAGTGCTGCACTCAATATACCAGCAAATTTGGAAAACTCAGCAGTGGCCACAGGACTGGAAAAGGTCAGTTTTCATTCCAATCACAAAGAAAGGCAACGCCGAAGAATGTTCAAACTACCACACAATTACACTCATCTCACACGCTAGCGAAGTAATATTCAAAATTCTCCAAGCCAGGCTTCAGCAATACATGAACCGTGAACTTCCAGATGTTCAAGCTGGTTTTAGAAAAGGCAGAGAAACCAGAGATCAAATTGCCAACATCCGCTGGATCGTCGAAAAATCAAGAGAGTTCCAGAAAAAAACATCTACTTCTGCTTTATTGACTATACCAAAGCCTTTGACTGTGTGGATCACAATAAACTGTGGAAAATTCTGAAAGAGATGGGAATACCAGACCACCTGACCTGCCTCTTGAGAAACCTGTATGCAGCTCAGGATGCAACAGTTAGAACTGGACATGGAAAAACAGACTGGTTCCAAATAGGAAAAGGAGTACATCAAGGCTGTATATTGTCACCCTGCTTATTTACCTTCTATGCAAAGTATATCATGAAACGCTGGGCTGGAGGAAACACAAGCTGGAATCAAGATTGCCAGGAGAAATATCAATAACCTCAGATATGCAGATCCTCTGGAAGATCCTCTGGAGAAGGAAATGGCAACTCACTCCAGTACTCTTGCCTAGAAAATCCCATTATGGAGTTCCTGGTAGGCTACAGTCCATGGGGTCTCAAAGAGTCAGACACTGAGCGACTTCCCTTTATAGCTGTTATGGCTGAACTGTGCTCCGCCCCCCAAGTCCTAGCCTCTAGTACCTGTGAACATGATCTCATTTGGAAATAGGGTTTTTACAGATGAGATTAGATTATGATGAGATCATTAGGATGGGGCCTAATCAAAAAGACTAGCAGAAGTCATTAGAAGAAGAGACAAACAGAATATCATGTGAAGACGACAGGCAGAGGTTAGAATGATACAGCTACAAGTAAAAGAACACCAAGAATTGACAGCTACCACCAGAAGCTAGAAAGTGGCAAGGAAGGATTCTGTACAGAGCCCTAGAAAGGAACCAATCCTGCTAAAACCTTGATTTTGGACTTCTAGCCTCCAGAACTGTGAGAGAACAATTCTATTGCTTTAAGCTGTCTGGTTTGTGGTCCTTTGTGACAGCCCTAGGAAACTAACACAATAGCTGATAAAGCCTCAGAGACTCCTTTGCTCTTTTAAGTATACTGTTTTTTTCTTGATTATAAAATAGTATTTGTTTTTTATATAGATATCTAAAATACACATAAATATTGCAAACAGAAAATTTAGAAATACATAGAATCCCATAGAAGGAAAGAATCACTGTTAATAAAGCTACTGAAATACATTCTTAATAGTACCCTGGCCTAGCCATCAAACTCTAAAGTGAAATTTCATTTCAACATCTTTTCACTAATAAGCAATATAGCTAACTAAGGGACACACTGAAGACTTTTCAGTGATATATTACAACCGTCCACCTTACTAGTAGAACTATTTAAAACTTTACCAAGCTATCTATAAGTATACCTATAAGTATATATATCTATAAGTATACCTATACTTATAGATAGCTTGGTAAAGTTTTAAATAGTTTTAATGGGCTTCCCTGATGGCTCAGAGGTTAAAGCATCTGCCTGCAATGTGGGTGACCTGGGTTTGATCCCTGGGTTGGGAAGATTCCCTGGAGAAGGAAATGGCAACCCATTCCAGTACTCTTGCCTGGAGAATCTCATGGACGGAGGAGTCTGGTAGGCTGCAGTCCATGGGGTCGCTAGGAGTCGGACACGACTGAGTGACTTCACTTTCACTTTTCACTTTCATGCATTGGAGAAGGAAATGGCAACCCACTCCAATGTTCTTGCCTGGAGAATCCCAGGGATGGCGGAGCCCAGTGGGCTGCCATCTGTGGGGTCGCACAGCGTCGGACACGACTGAAGTGACTTAGCAGCAGCAGCATACCTATACATAGGTAAGTGTGCATGCTAAGTCACTTCAGTCATGTCCAACTCTGCAACCCTATGGACTGCAGCCCACCAGACTCCTCTGTCCATGCGGATTCTCCAGGCAAGAATATTGACTAGAGTGTGTTGCCATCCCCTCCTCCAAGGGATCTTCCCATATGTAGGTAGATAAGCAAGTTAAAGCAAGCAAACAAACAAAAAAACTCATTCATTATAGGGCTCCTTTTTATAAAGTTGAAGGATTACAGTAAGAAAGATAATCGAAGAATAGATGACTTTTGATATAGAAAACCACTGTCACTCTACAAATGGAGGAACTGGAGAAGATGATACTAGAAAATTTATTAAACACAAAATAAAATTAAAGTAATAAGGACAAACTATACTACCACCACCCCAAAAAACAAATTTTAAGTAACTTTCAATGTTTGTATCTTTTTGCTCAACTTCTTTATGTCCAATAAAGAACTGTGCTTTATTTATTCTGGCTGTTACTAATCACTAGTTTCCAATGGTAACTAATTAGAGAAAAACAAGAGTACATATGTATCCAGAATACAGAGTATGAACATGAAAGACAATGGCTTATGGCAATCTGCTTTAAGACATGATCTTCAGAAGAAAAGTATGCCAAGGCAGGCATCACCTAACATTCCTTTGCCTTGACAAAACCCCAAACTGAACTCCTGCTTTACTTCTATCTTCTTCCCCATCTTAGCTGATGGTAACTTCATCATTCTAGTCACTCAGAAGAAATAATCTTCGTATCATCTTTTTTTTTTTTTTAATTTTATTTTTACTTTATTTTACTTTACAATATCTTCGTATCATCTTTGACGCCTCTTTCTTGAATATCTCAGACAGAATGTGCCCAATTCTTACCACTTCCACTTCTACTATTCTAGACTTTGCCATCATCAGATCTTTCCTGGATTGCCAAATAATGTCCTAATTGTCTCCTTGCTTCTACCATTAACTGTTACAGTCTATTCTCAAGATAAGACATAAAACTTCTAAAATTAAATGATAAAGCCATCCTTCTGCTTTTAATGGGTCCTTATTACACTCAGATTAAAAATCAAAAGTCTTTACAATGGCCTGCAAAGCTTATACTACCTGCTAAAAGTAAAAACGCTTCTTTCTAAACTCACACCACTTCTGAGCCCAGATGTGTGTGTTTTTACACAATAAGTAATTCTCTAATTCTTAAAAGACACTACAATTTAACTTGATTTGACACTACTGGAGTTAGTATCAAATTCCACAAGCCAATGGCTCAGTTCTACCAGACTGACTCCCCATTTCAGACACCAACCACAAGTCCTAAGTAGTCACCTGTATTTCTGATCAAGCACCAATAAGTTAGGGGTTCCCTCCAACCTCTGCCAAGGATTCAATTAACTTGCTGGCATGACTCTGGAAAACAGCTTACCTGAGTGGATTTCAAGTTCATTATAAAAGGATACAACTCACGAACAGTCTGATGGAAGAGCTGCACAGGGCAAAGAATGTGGGAAGGGGCAAGGAGCTTCCACACCCTCTCAAGAACACCATCCTCCCAACACCTCTACAAGTTCACCAACCCAAAAGCTCTCCAAACCGCAGTTAGGATTTTTTAATGGAGGCTTCATTGTGTAGCCATGCTTGATTAAATTTGGCCACTGGTGAGTAGCTCAACCTCCAGGTCTCCCCTCTCTGGAGGTTTGTGTATATGTGTATGGTGAGGAGAGAGGGTGGAGGGCTGAAAATTTCAATCCTCTAATCACATGGTTGGTTTCGTGGCAATCAGTTCTCACTCTGTGGCTAGCACCCAGTCACCAATTCACATTTATCTCAACCATAGCCATCTCAACACACATTTATCACCTTGCAGATTCCAAGAATTTTCGGAGCTATGTGCCAGGAAACAGGCAGAGACCAAATAAATATACATTTCTTCTTATGTAACACCGACCCATCTTCTCACGTCTAACTCCATCCCTAACTACTTTCCCTTTACATTCTCCGTTTTCAACTTATGGGCCTCCTGAACAAACCAAGCAAACTCCTGCTCTAAAGCCTTGACACTCTATTCCTCTGCCTGGAATACACTTCCTCTTGATACCCACATGACTTCTCCCTGGCTCACTTCATGTTTGCTTTGCTCAAAAATCACCTTCTATATGAGGCTTATACTTAAAATTGCAACCCACTCCATATTCCCAATTCTCCTTGCCCTGCTCTACTTTTTCTTTTCTCCTTAGCATTCTTCACCAACTATGATAGCATACAACTGACTTATTGTTTTTTATCACTGTTTATCATTGTTTCTCCTCCCAATTCTCTTAGAATATAAACTGACTTCCAAGCAACTAGAACAATACAAAGTACATTGTAGGCAGTCATTAAATACTTACTGAATGAAGCTCAGGAAATAAAGCGAAACCTCAATCAACAAACCCTATGAAATCAACAAAGAGGGCCTAGGCATTAAAGGTATAGGACAATTTCCCACCACTTGGCAGCTAGGATAGTGTCAGTAGTACACTGACAGGAGGTAAGATTATTTCAGGCCTATACAGCAGTACCTTATAAGCGGAAACATCTTCTAGGGTTCAAACAGACTGCTCACCTATAAACAGAGAGGGCCATCATTAGAGGGCCAAGATTCATTATGCAGGGTGAGAAGTTTAGAAGAAGATAAAGCACAAAGTACCTGGTTAACAAAGAATGCCCTGATGGGTTCTTGACAAGAATGGAATTCATGTTCTGATACTGACCTCATGACTTCCAATTATTCTACCTCTGAAAAATTTCCACCAACACAGCATATTACTCAACTACTTAATCATTAAAAGCAAATGAATTCCATTATCTATAATTATAATCTATATTAAAAGGTTCATAGAATTATTGTAAGAATCACAAACCATGTCTAAAATAACTAATAAATGCCCAAAACATGGCAAGCACTCAGTAAAAATGCAAGCTAACTATAATGACAGCAAAAACACAATCTTTGATATAAAATGATTTTTAACAATATAAAAAACACATTTGAAGAAAAGGTAAAAGCTGTATTGATATTCTACACCCCATTTTGTTATTCCTCCATTTCTTTAAACTGATGTATCAATCTTGTTTAAAGACTTAATCCAGATTAGTGGCATCAGATAAACTGTACAATGAACTATTAACTTCCAAATTTTAAAATCTATTAAGTCATTCTTAGTAGAAAATAAGCCGTTTCATTTGTAGAGCTATCCTACTTTAAGAAAACATAAAATATGAAAACTTCTGATTACAAAAAAAAGTTTGGGAATGCTTCACTTTACAAGTGGATTCACCACAGTATTATTTTAAACATTCATTTACGAACTGAGCTAGAGAAAGAGAAATGAGTTACAACGTTAGAAGGCAATGCATCAGAAATAAAGTGAAAGCAATTCTGAAATAATGTAAGCAACAGAGATTTAATTTAGAAGAATTCAACCTATGTACAACTTTTCAGAAAAATCCAAAACTTCCTTAATGACAATTTTAATTCATAAATAACACGACAACCATGCAGCCATAAACAATAACTAGCAACTTTTCTGACGTGACTCATGTAAAATAAAAGTTCTTCAACCATATGCAGTGGCTTGTAGCACGTTGGGCTATGTCACGGAACACCTTTGATGGCAGCCTATAGACCCCTTAGGATGATGCTTGTAAAAACATAAAATATAATTCATGGGATTACAATTAAAAAAGGATGAAAAAAGTGTATGAGTCCCAAGAAAACCAGTTACATTAAAATTCAGTTCTAATCATAGACCACAGTTTGAATCATCAATCCTCAGGTAATAAAAGAACTGCTGATAGAGGACATGGATTAACTTGGAAAAGCAAAGAAGAAATACTTTTGCCTAAATATTCTATACATGTAGTATTCCTAGTATTTAAAAAAATAACTTGCCAAGATTAGGTTATTATATAGTTATTTAAAATTTAAATAACCTTTGAAAGTTTTTATCTCTGGTAGAACATTTCTTGTTCCTACTGTGCACATACTATAATGCAAAATAACAGTTTCAGCAGGAAAATAATTTGTGATTTGACTACTGAATGTGTACATTACCTTAAAACAGAATTTTCATTTTTGAACTCTTTGTCTGGCTAAAAAAAACTTCTAAATCATTATTCCCAAAATATCCTGGTACTGCACAGTTTAAAATATACACTTGACACTAAATAATGGAAAAGATCTTGAATCACAGTATTTACTAAAGTCGTTGTTTTTTGATTTTTTAAGAAAAAGGATAAACTAGGTGAGAAATGGTGCCCTTCCACCATTAAAACAGCTTTCTTTGAAAAAAACCACTTTTTTGTATCTTCTAAAGAAAATATTAATAAATGACTATTAATGTCAAGTTACAAGAGCTATACAAATCTACCTACATTTATAAAAACATTTTTTTAGTTAATAGGGAAAATGAAAGATCTGTTCTTGGTTGCTTATTTTTCACACTGTAGGAAAAAACACACATAACTAGTGAGTTGAGTAGAATAAATCACTTTCATGTTTCATCATTAGTAATTGTGAACCTAAACAAACTGTACAGTGAGTTCATTTTTAAAACGAATAAAATTTAAAATAAAAACAAAAACGTTGTTTTTTCAGAGCATAACTAACTCCTTCCTACAGTGTGTTCGCCTATTTTAAATTATGACAACGGCAGATAAATCATATATTACTTTTGCAATATGTTTCATTTGTTTTCATTTCTCTTTGCCTAGACCATCACCATGGAACTTAAAAGAATAGAACATTAAACTAACAAGAAGTATTTATTTATTTATTTATTTATTTTTCAAGAAGTATTAAATATTAACTTAGCCAAAAGTTCATTTCAATCCGAATTTTGTTAGGAATTCCTCCTTCTTTTAAATACTGAGAATTACGAACGCTTTTCTTTTAAAGAACATTACTAAAAGTGAATCAGACCCTAATCACAAAGAACCTCCTAAATTTAAACATCCCTCAGAAATAGACTTGAAAACTCACTGCAAAAAATACATATTTTCTTCCAGATAAGGAAACGTTTGGCAAACTCTTATCTAACAAATAAAGCCTTGCAGTACATTTGCAAGCATTAATGAGGCTTCGCACTGATGGAGAAAACCTTGTAGTGGAGTAACAAAACTTCAGAGCACGCTCAAATTGCAGGCTTCAGAAACGCTCTCTGCCACACCTGTGCAAGCACTTCCTGTTCTCCAAAGATATTTAAAAGTTGTTTGGTAAACGTCCCGTTGGAGAAAGAAATGGCAACCCACTCTAGTATTCTTGCCTGGAAAATCTCATGGACGGAGGAGCCTGGCGGGCTACAGTCCATAGGGTCGCAAAGAGTCGGACAAGACTGGGCACACACCAGACCAGAAATGTCCACTAAATCGCCATTTAGAAGCTAAACATTAACTTCATAAATTACTACTACTAAATCACTATATATTACTACTACCACTCAAAAATCACCAGTCCTAAGAGTCTCACGAATCATCTCTTCTCCAAACAGAGCAACAAAACCTCTTTAAAAAGCGGCTGCTCGAGAGGCAATGGCTTGGATAGTGAGGGGCAGGCACCAGGTAAGCGTAATATTCATAATTCCAAAGCACTAAGCGACCCAGCAGGATCCCAGGTTCCGCCTCGGGCCAGCCCTCAAACACAGCAGCAACAACCACAACCCAGTAAGTACAGGACCTCCTCCCAACGCGTTCGCCTCCAGCCTGGCCAAAGGAACCTCCGCCAGATCCTGGACGCGGCGGGAGGGCTGCGTGACCTCCAGAGTCTGCCCCGAAGCGGGTGGGGGAGGAGGTCGGGGGGCAGCGAGCAGAGACACCGAGTCCGGGACTGGAACGAGGGTCTTCCAGTCAGGCCCACGGAGGTCGCAGGTCTTTGGATCTCCAGCCAGGGACTAGCTTCGGAGACTTACCTTGAGCTCTGCCCTTTTACCGAGAGGGGCGTGCGGTCCAGGTAGAGAAATATGGGCCTTCTACCGCCACAGGGCAATCTCCCGCTGGCCCAGCTCCGCGTCAAGCTGACACCAGGCTGACACACCAACAGCTGCCACCGAAACCGAGGCTCACCGGGAACTGGAGCAGAGGCGACTGGTCTCCGCCGCCCAGACCTCGACCCAGCGCATGGAGCATGCGCACACGCTTCACCACCCAAAGGCCAGTCAGCCCAATGACACCTGCGATCAACAGGTCCTGGGAGCCCCGCCCAAATCTCCGCCTCACCCTCGCCCCGCCTCCTCGAAGCTGACCCCGCCCCCAGGCTCCAGGAGCTGGCTCCGCCCCCATACGCGATTTCCCAGATTTCGGGACCTGCAGGTCTGTGTTCCCGCGCGGGTTCGATAGGGCTGGCGATCCAGTTGACTTACTCTGAGCCGCGAGATCCCGCGAGAGCAGGGAGTTGACCATTTTTCTTAAGGCGGGAGCGGAGCGCTGAGGTTAACTGTTGTTCGAGAAAGGAGGCTGCAGGTTGGTGGAGAGGGAAGAAAGCAATAGTTCTTCAGGTGGAAGTGGTTATTCCGGTACTCTTGGTCCTTTATTTATAAGCTCAGGGACACGAATCCACCAGAGACTGGGCTTTAAGTTGTTTTTACCTCAGAAAACGACCTGTATCGCTTCGCCTCGAAACCCTAGGTGAATTCGCAGTTCTCTTTAGCTTTCTGTGAATCCTTACAATCTGTTTGCAGTTAAGTGATTTACATTGGCTTGAATGTATATTCCCCAACTGGTTGTTTCGTGACTATTTAATAAAATGAAAGGCTTAATAAACATGTTGACCCGGTTAATGGTTAATTGTGAGAAAAATGTGGCTGCCGCGTTACTGTGCTTTCAACAGGTTTTAAGTTGCAAGCTAATGTTTGGGAAGTGGGCGAAACTTCGTTTTGTAATAACTTGTTTCTTAGGAATCGTAGTAAAAGGAAAACCCACTGTCATCTTTAGTATAAAAGATCCCTCTCAATGAGTAGTAAGGTTTTGGAACTCATTTCAAAGCTGTTGCAGGTTCAACATACAGATTCTAAAAATTGATTTAACTAAACTCTTAAAAGGTAGGTAACTCTAAATGTCTGTTTGAAGAAACAGAAGGAGAAAACATTTTAGATTGGTATAGGCGAGTAGTACCTGTGACTGAATCAAGGAGAATTTGTTGAGCATTTATTGTTCCCTTCACTGATTTGGGCACTGAAGAAAATACAGTGAATTTTAAAATATGGTTCTTGCCCTCAGGAAATTTAAAACTTGGAGAATGAGAAAAAGAACTACATTTAAAAAATAACACCATTAATTCCCCCCTTGCTTTCCCTAGTGCTACTTTCTCCTGGTTTTGCGACTACCTCCTTGAGGCACTTTAAATATTTTTATTCTTAACTGTGCCCTCTGTGTTCCCAAACTCTCCATTTTCTTGTGTTGTTATTTCTTTTGTCTCCTTGAACAGTCTTTTCCCCATGATGGACTTAGCTACTAGATATCCTGGGCACCTGGAGAAGGAAATGGCAGCCCATTCCAATATTCTTACCTGGAGAATCCCAGGGACAGAGGAACCCGGTGGGCTGCCGTCTATGGGGTGGCACAGAGTTGGACATGGCTGACGCGACTTAGCAGCAGCAGCATCCTGGGCACCAAGGACTCCCAAATGGATACCTTCAGCTTAGACCCTTTTAAGCAACAGCATCTTTGGGTGTCATGTGCTGAGTCACTTCAGTAGTGTCCAGCTCTTTGCAACCCTATGAACTGTAGCACACCAGGCCCCTCTGTCCATGGGATTCTCCAGGCAAGAATACTGGAGTGAATTGTCATTCCCTTCTCCAGAGGATCTTCCCAACCCAGGAATCGAACCCTTGACCCTCATTTCTTATGGCTTCTGCATTGCAGGCAGTCATATAGGTACTTATGTCCCAAATTGACTTGGACATCTTTTCTGTTCCCTACTCCTAGTGTCGTATCTCTTCCCACCCATCTGGAACCTATACTGCTTTCATTCCCTATTTGAGATAATAGCACCCAGTTGCCCAAATCAAGAATCCATGTGTACCCCTATGTTACATTTCCTTTATTTCCTCTGTGCTGATATCAAATTTGATTAATTCATCTCCTTAAGGATCTCTCAACCCCCGCACCCCTTTTAATCTCCATTCTCACTGTCTTAATCTATTGGCTAATCATCATCTCTCCTAACTCATCTCCCTTGGACCACTGCAATAGGCTCTAGTTATTTCCCACTCCAGTCCAACATCCATGTCTGTTAATAATTTTTCTAACATGAAAATATGCTTACAATATTACCAAGCTTTTTTCAGGAGCTCCCCATCTCCTTCAGGACCTGGCCCCAGACTTAGTCTCATCTACTACTCTTGCCCATTTACACCACGCTAGCTATATAGAATTCCTTGCTCATCTGTGTTTCTACTAGGTTCTCTCAAGATCTTTTAGGTCTCAATTGAATACTTATTTCATCCATGGAAACTTTCATAACTTCCTGAGACAGATTTGCCCTTCCTTCACCCTTTTTGGGTTTATTTATAACGGTAAAGCATCTGCCTACAATGCGGGAGACCTAGGTTCAAACCCTGGGTCGGGAAGATCTGGAGAAGGAAATGGCAACCTGCTCCAGTATTCTTGCCTGGAAAATCCCATGGATGGAGGAACCTGGTAGGCTACAGTCCATGGGGTCACAAAGAGTTGGACACGACTGAGCGACTTCACACTTTACACACACATAACAATTATGTTGTACTATAGTTATTTCTTTGCAAATGTAACTGACAGAGCACTCTTGAAAAATAATTTGAACTATGGATAATAAAGGCTCATACTATCTCCCTGCCTCCTTTCTAGATTATTGAAGAATGCCCTTCAGTTTACCATGCTCAGGAATTTGACAAAACCATGACTGTACAGGTTTTTTAATTCTGTAACTTCAAACTTTCTGTACTTCTGGCATATTTAAGTACTGAGTTTTACATGGGATACTAGGTCACAAGTTAGAGTCAAATGGGCAGTCTGAAGCAAACAGATGAAAAAAAGGAAAATTGACAGTGCACTGTATTTTAGGACAGGAATTGCTCCCAAAAAACTTTGTATTTAGAAATGTCACAACATAAGTTTTAAATGTACTGTCTCTGAGAATTACTGTTTGTTCTCGAAGTATATGTGTATGCGTTTAATTCAGTAGTTATTTTATTGGGCAGACCTAAATTAATGAGGAAAAATCTCTGCACTTCTCACTGACTTGAGATCATGAAAGGAAAGATTTGGAATGCCAAAGACCACCTTATGTTGTGTGAATGAGGCTGAGCCAAAGTTTACATCATCAGCACCACCACACTTACATGCCTCTTTATTATTTTGGAGTGATTATAATCCAGACTTTGGGAGATGTATCATCTTGTGGTTCTATTCACCCTATTCACTAATAAGTGGTAGAAATAGCAGATCCAAACTTAGGGAGATGTACCATCTTGTGGTTCTATTTACCCTGTTCACTAATAAGTGGTAGAGGTAGCAGTATTCTATCCTGAGAAGCTGTCATCTGGTAGTTCCAGGAGGTAAACAATAGCTAAAGACATGGCAAGCCATGAATGGGCTGGTTTGGATAAAGTGAAATACAGTTTAGAGAAGTTGTAGCTAAATGGCTGTCTCAGGATTGGATGAGAATAACTCCTTTTTTCCTAATTGCATGAAGGAAATGTTGTAAAGTGTTATCTTCTTAGTAAACTTGTAGAGAACAGGGACTATATTTTTTCACTGTGAATTTCTAGGGCATAGCACAGTGCCTGGCACAGATATATAACAAATGTGTTCAGTGGATGTGCTGAAGAACTAGAAGTTCTGTTAATTTTTTAGAGAATAGAGACATCTGTGTGGACCAGAATTGTTGGGGAAAGCTCCTATGGGAGATCAGATATGAGCTTCAACTTGGAAGCTCACGGGTAGACATATTTGAAGGCACTGTGGAGGAGATAATGACTATTCAAGAGCAAAGTTTTAGAAACAGGCATTAGAGCCAATGAAGGGCTATAATAGGAAGCCTTTTAAGTTCTTAAACAGGATGTTTAGTTTGGAATTATATGCGAATTTGTAGGGGAGATTGTAGTGAGGCAAGAAGATGAGCTAAACCAGTACAATTCCAGAGAAACCTTCAGTGATGATGAGGCCAAGCAAAAAATCTAGTCATAATCAACCACTTCCTCTTTGACTCACATACCAATTTTTGTAACACCATCCTCATACATGGCTTTCCTCCAACCTGTTTGGTTGTTCCTTTTCAACCTTTTCAATCTGCTTTTCTCTTACACTTTCTAGATGATGGTGTTCCGTAGTGCCTAGCCCTAAGACCAGGTTTTATCCTCATGGTTTTAAATATATATTTTGCACATAGCAGCCAAAGTAGCCTATTTTAAATGTTGACATGTTACCCCCCTACTTAAAATTGTTCATAGACTTACTATCTACATAAAATAAAATCCAAATAGACATCTAAAGGAGCTAGTCTTCCCTCCTAACAGCATCTCATGCTATCAAGGATTTTGCGCTCTTTATTCCCTATTCCTAGAAGCCTGGTTCTTAATGGGGGGGGGCGGCTATTGTCTCTCAAGAGACATTTGGCAAAGGCCAAAACGTTGCTGATTGTCACAGGGTAGGAAGGGAGTGTTGCTACTGGTATCCAGTTGGGGTGAGGCCAATTCTAAACACCACACAACAGACAAGACAGTCACCCACAACAAAGAATTATATGGTTCAAAATGTCATTAGTGCCAAAGCTGAGAAACTCTGACCTACAATGCCTTCCCCTGAGTCTCCAAGTGGCTGACTCCTTTTCATCCTCTATACTCTAGTTTTAACATTGTCTTCCTAGAAGTCATCTTTGACTTGGAACTTCCTACCTGTCTCTATCACAGTGTTCTGTTTATTCATCTCATACCACTTTTCACAACCTGTGATTATTTAGTTTATTTGTTTGTCTTTCTCACTATCTAGAAAGCAGATCCAATGAAAAGCCTCTCTCCATCATTATTCTTTCTTTAAAGGCTAATACAGTGGCACAGAGTAGGCATCAATAAAGAGTTATTTGACACCTGAATCTGGATCTACAATATGTCACGGAATGAAAACTTAACAATAAGGCTTTTTCTTCTTTTTTTCTGTAAAATTAAAATATGCAGTTACTGAGAGAACAGATTGAAGACACCTGCAAGGAAGTTGTCATCACTGAGTGTCTTCTGGAAGTCAGCTGGTCTGAGGTCAGTATTCAGATATGCTCCACAAATACCCTTCCTTCCTAAGTAGCTTCTCACAATCAGAACCAAAAGTAGAATCATACTATGGCCAATTTAACTAATGTCTGTGAAGTAAAGAGAATCAGTCAGGAAGGAAAAAAAGAAGGATGAATAGTACTAAAAATGATATAAAATTATTTGATCAAACTAAAAAGTTCAGAAGACCTAATTTTTTAATATGTGCATGTCTTTACAAAGCTGTTTCAAAACTGTATTTAGAAGTACCTGGTTAATATACAGTTTAATTTTTTTCAATTAAGAAAATATGTACTGTGGACATATATTGCTTTGTCCTTTCCTGCTTTTACCAGTAATAATAGATCCATACCACTTAACCCCAGGATGGGCATAACTCCATCTTGAGCATTTCATCATTTTCTGGCTCTGGTGATTAGTGTATGGGTGATTTGAGCTAATCAGTGTTCTTTCTCAGTTTTCAAATTATTAATAGAGCTTACAGGAAAGATCCTTTTTTTTCTCTGTGTACAAAGCTATAAAACTGTAAGCTCAGAGGTGCTTGTGGCAATGTGCCTTGTCATTTACAGTATCTGGTCTGAAAGAATAAGGGAGCTTTGGAGGAGAAGGGAAAGAGAAAAGTTCCTAAGGGTTCTCTAGCCTCTTATAAAATAGATAATTCAGGAACTGAGTATTCACTAAACTCCTTAAAGCTCTGCAGCATGACCTTTTGTTAAACATCAGAAGATCAAATTCAGTATCCATAGCATCTTAGCCAGCTCTTCCTTAGGCAAAACTTTACTGGCCTTACATTCCAATCTTTCTATTAGCTAGTTAACCACATTGAGTGGTTTAACCAGTAACCTTAATTTTGCTGACTTATTGTCAGTTTAAGCAATTTCATTACCTTTGTTATTTCGCTTTGAAACATCCTAATTTTATTATCTGTAAAATTGGGATGAGAAATAATACTTATATATGATGTATTTTGATGTTCCCAGATAAAAGCAACTGTAAAGTCTTATACTGTGTTATTATGGCCATTAGTGTTGTTATTACAGTTACCAATACTGCTGTCATCAATGATAATATGTTGCTATAAGAACCTGTATATTGTTTTTCTTGCTATAATATGTATTTTATTACAGTCTCAAAGATACACAAGGCTTTAGATTCCTTTTGGTCCAACCTCCTAGTCACTAAAGGATTATCCCTGACAGTAGTTGTCCAACCTCTGTTCAAATATGGTAACAGCAGTAGAAAACTTGATGTTTTGTGAGACATCCTTTTCTTTTTAAGACTTCTTTAACCACTAAGAAATTTTCATCACAGTGAGTTGAAATTCACCTTCTAGTAATTTCTATACACAGATCTTCCTTCAGTCCTTTATAGGAATGGAAATCTATGTTCTCTTTTTCATAAGACACTACTGAACTTTGAAAACATGTTTTGTGTTTTCTAGCTAAAAGTTCTCTCAAAAAATTTTTAAAGGCCTAGTAAAATATTAAACTAATCTGTTCATTCATTCATTCATTCATTCTACTTCACCTTATCCCACAAAGATTTAAAGTAAATTCTAAAAAAATAAAATAAATTCTAACATATAATATAAAACAATGGTCAAACATAAAGAAGAAAAAGAATCAGAACCATGAGAAAGTAGAATATGAGTAGAATGTAAAGAGTGAGAATGAAAGAATAGAAATAAGCATGAGCCTATGGCTTAAGTTTGTTTCACTCTGATCTGAAATTATAAGTGAATATGATATTTAAGTTATCAGTGACAGGAAACATTTTTCTGTCATCATCTAAAATGCTTTTTCCTCTATGTTGGCCCTCATCTAAGAAGGCTCTTACCTGTGTTCACTGACAATAGACTTATCCACATGTCCTTGGAAAATGCAGTAATAGGATTCATAATCCATAAAACTGACTTCAGGATGCAATTTTGTTGTCAACTTCTGGAAAAAATATGGTGACCAAAAAAAAAAACCCATACTTCTGCAATTAGCATGCTTATCAGTTCAGTTCAGTTCAGTTCAATTCAGTTGCTCAGTTGTGTCCGATTCTTTGTGACCCCATGGACTGCAGCACACCAGGCTTCCCTGTCCATCACCAATTCCTGGAGCTTGCTCAATCTCATGCCCATCGAGTCCGTGATGCCATCCAACCATATCATCCTCTGTCATCCTCTTCTTCTCCTGCCTTCAATCTTTCCCAGCATCAGGATCTTTTCCAGTGAGTCAGTTCTTTGCATCAGGTGACCAAAGTATTGGAGTTTCAGCTTCAACATCAGTGCTTCCAATGAATATTCAGGACTGATTTCCTTGAGAATTGATGGTCTGATCTCCTTGCAGTCCAAGGGACTCTTAAGAGTCTTCTCCAACACCACAGTTCAAAGGCATAAATTCTTTGGCACTCAGCTTTCTTTATAGTCCATATCCATACGTGACTACTGGAAAAACCATAGCTTTCACTAGATGGACCTTTACTGGCAAAGTAATGTCTCTACTTTTTAGTATGCTATCTAGATTGGTCATAGCTTTTCTTCCAAGGAGCAAGCATCTTTTAATTTCATGGCTGCAGTCACCATCTGCAGTGATTTTGGAGCCCAAGAAATTAAAGTCTGCCACTCTTTCCATTGCTTCCCCATCTATTTGCCATGAAGTGATGTTGCTATCTAGATTGGTCATAGCTTTTCTTCCAAGGAGCAAGCATCTTTTAATTTCATGGCTGCAGTCACCATCTGCAGTGATTTTGGAGCCCAAGAAATTAAAGTCTGCCACTCTTTCCATTGCTTCCCCATCTATTTGCCATGAAGTGATGGGACTGGATGCCATGATCTTAGTTTCTTGAATGTTGAGATTTAAGCCAGCTTTTTCACTTTCCTCTTTCACTTTCATTAAGAGGCTCTTTAGTTCCTCTTCACTTTCTGCCATAAGGGTGGTATTATCTGCATATCTGAGGTTATTTCTATTTATCCTGGCAGTCTTGATTCTGGCTTGTGCTTTATCCAGCCCGGAAATATTACATGTTTTACTCTCCACAGAAGTTAAATAAGTAAGGTGACACTATACAGCCTTGATGTACTCCTTTCCCAATTTGGAACCAGTCTGTTGTTCCATGTCCGGTTCTAACTGTTGCTTCTTGACCTGCATACATAGATGCTTATATCTTTCCTTTTCTCCTTTGCTATTCACTTCTCTTCTTTTCACAGCTATTTGTAAGGCCTCCTCAGACAACCATTTTGCCATTTTGCATTTCTTTTTCTTGTGGATGGTCTTGCACCCTGCCTCCTGTACAATGTCATGAACCTCTATCCATAGTTCATCAGGCACTCTATCAAATCTAGTCCCTTAAATCTATTTCTCACTACCACTGTATAATCAGTAGGGATTTGATTTAGGTCATACCTGAATGGTCTAGTGGTTTTCCCTACTTTCTTCAATTTAAGTATTAATTTGGCAATAAGGAGTTCATAATCTGAGTCACAGTCAGCTCCCGATCTTGTTTTTGCTGACTGTATAGAGCTTCTCCATCTTTGGCTGCAAAGAATATAATCAGTGTGATTTCAGTATTTACCACCTGGTGATGTCCATGTGTAGATTCGTCTCTTGTGTTGTTGGAAGAGGGTGTTTGCTTTGACCAGTGTGTTCTCTTGGGAAAACTCTGTTAGCCTTTGCCCTGCTTCATTTTGTTCTCGGAGGCCAAACTTGCCTGTTACTCCAGGTATCTCTCTTGACTTCCTACTTTTGCATTCCAGTCTCCTGTGATGAAAAGGACATCTTTTTTTGGTGTTATTTCTGGAAGGTCTTGTAGGTCTTCATAGAACCATTCAATTTAGTTCTTTCAGCATTACTGGACGGGGCATAGACTTGGATTACTGTGATACTGACTGGTTTGCCTTGGAAACAAACAGAGATCATTCTGTCATTTTAGAGATTGCACCAAAGTACTGCATTTCAGACTCTTATGTTGAATGTGATGGCTACTCCATTTCTTCTAAGAGATTCTTGCCCACAGTAGTAGATATAATGGTCATCTGAATTAAATTCACCCATTCAAGGTAAATTAGAAGTGGTCAAACAGGAGATGTGAAGAGTGAACATTGACATTAGGCATCAGTGAACTAAAATGGACTGGAATGGGTGAATTTAATTCAGCATGATAATGGTTTGAGCAAATTATTTCCTCTCTTCGTTCAGCAGTTTAAGTAAGATTGTTTTAAGCTATTTTGTAATGATGTCATTTCATTAGCCAATGTAAGTTTGTGTTCAAAATACTAACTTTTTTGTTCCATTATTTGGTTGTTATGAATTGGTATTAAGGCACGTTTCACAAATTTTAATGCCCTTAGTTTTTTTGGACACAAATGCTTGTATTACTTCAGCACATCAGCATCTTCATCATCTGTTTCCTTCATTTCTTTAAAACATCCTATTATTTTTTGAAGTTTTAGTCCATATTTCTTAAGATTTAGTATTCTTCCTCCGTTTTTATGTTGCCAAAATTAATGATGTCTTGTTTGTCTTCAGGTAAATCATTGAGGAAAATGTTGGTGAATGTTGGATCCTTGACATTCAGTTCCAGCCATAGCCCACATTAACCCCTAGTGGTAGCAATAAAATTATTTAGAAAGCTAAATAGAGACCATGTTTAAGGGCAACATGGTATCATAAAAAGTATGACCTTGGCACCCCACTCCAGTACTCTTGCCTGGAAAATCCCATGGACGGTAGAGCCTGGTAGGCTGCGGTCCATGGGGTCGCTAAGAGTCGGACAAGACTGAGCGACTTCACTTTCACTTTTCACTTTCATACATTGGAGAAGGAAATGGCAACCCACTCCAGTGTTCTTGCCTGGAGGATCCCAGGGACGGGGGAGCCTGTTGGGCTGCCGTCAATGGGGTCACACAGAGTCGGACACGACTGAAGAGACTTAGCAGCAGCAACAAGAGCAGGTTCAAATCCTGACTTTACCGTTTATTGTGTGTGACTTTAAGCAGTTAGTAACTACTCTAAAACCTAGTTTCCTCATCTGTACATAGCAGTGTTTCCTAGCTAATCCCTAACTGGATTGCTGGTGACAGGCAGGCCACTGCTCTGGGCATATATTTGCTTGATTTTTTTTTTTTTTTTTTCTAGCAGTATTTTGTAATCTGAGGGAAAGAATGAAAAAAAAAACAGTGAAATTGCTTGTGTTCAAAAGGAACATATATGATAGAAAGAATGGATAAAGAATTAGGGAACTCTCTTACTCTCAAGTAGATGTGTGCGGTGGGGAGGTTAGTTTCAGTTCAGTTCAGTTCAGTTACTCAGTCGTGTCCAACTCACCTCTTAACTTTTCTTGATCCTTAAAAGAAGAAATTGGACCACATGATTCTAAATTCTAAAGATGTGAAATGAAGGAGTCTTTTCCCAGTTGTTACCTAATTACAGAATATGTCAGGAACTAAGTGGTTTATGCAGAGTATTTTATTTAACTTTCCTAACAACTGTAAGGAGAAGGCAATGGCACCCCACTCCAGTACTCTTGCCTGGAAAATCCCATGGACGGAGGAGCCTGGTAGGCTGCAATCCATGGGGTCGCGAAGAGTCAGACATGACTGGGCGACTTCACTTTCACTTTTCACTTTCATGCATTGGAGAAGGAAATGGCAACCCACTCCAGTGTTCTTGCCTGGAGAATCCCAGGGACAGGAGAGCCTGGAGGGCTGCCGTCTATGGGGTCGCACAGAGTCGGACACGACTGAAGTGACTTAGCAGTAGCAGTAGCAACAACTGTAAGGTGAAGGTGAAGTCGCTCAGTCGTGTCCGACTCTTTGCGACCCCGTGGACTGTAACCTACTAGGCTTCTCCGTCCATGGGATTTTCCAGGCAGGAATACTGGAGTGGATTGCCATTTCCTTCTCCAGGGGATCTTCCCGACCCAGGGATCGAACCCGGGTCTCCCGCATTGGAGGCAGACGCTTTAACCTCTGAGCCACCAGGGAAGCCCATCATGATTATCTGGGTCGTGAAGATCTTTTTTGTACAGTTCTTCTGTGTATTCTTGCCACCTCTTCTTAATATCTTCAGCTTCTGTTAGGTCCATACCATTTCTGTCCTTTATCAAGCCCATCTTTCTTTGAAATATTCCTTGGTATCTCTAATTTTCTTAAAGAGATCTCTAGTCTTTCCCATTCTGTTGTTTTCCTCTATATCTTTGCATTGATCTCTGAGAAAGGCTTTCTTATCTCTCCTTGCTATTTTTGGAACTCTGCACATTCAGATGCTTATATCTTTCCTTTTCTCCTTTGCTTTTTGCTTCTCTTCTTTTCACAGCAATTTGTAAGGCTTTCCCAAACAGCCATTTTGCTTTCTGGCATTTCTTTTCCATGAGGATGGTCTTGATCTCTGTCTCCTGTACAATGTCATGAACCTCCATCCATAGTTCATCAGGCACTCTATCTATCATATTTAGTCCTTTAAATCTATTTCTCACTTCCACTATATAAGCATAAGGGATTTGATTTAGTCATACCTGAATGGTCTAGTGGTTTTCCCTACTTTCTTCAATTTAAGTCTGAATTTGGCAATAAGGAGCTCATGATCTGAGCCACAGTCAGCTTCTGGTCTTGTTTTTGCTGACTGTATAGAGCTTCTCCACCTTTGGCTGCAAAGAATATAATCAATCTGATTTCAGCATTGACCATCTGGTGATGTCCTTGTTTAGAGTCTTCTCTTGTGTCGTTGGAAGAGGGTGTTTGCTATGACCAGTGTATTTTCTTGAAAAACTCTATTAGCCTTTGCCCTGCTTCATTCTGTATTCCAAGGCCAAATTTGCCTNTGATGTCCATGTGTAGAGTCTTCTCTTGTGTTATTGAAAGAGGGTGTTTGCTATGACCAGGGCATTCTGTTGGCAAAACTCTATTAGCCTTTGCCCTGCTTCATTCTGTATTCCAAGGCCAAATTTGCCTGTTACTCCAGGTGTTTCTTGACTTCCTACTTTTGTATTCCAGTCCCCTATAATGAAAAGGACATCTTTTTTGGGTGTTAGTTCCAAAAGGTCTCGTAGGTCTTCATAGAACGGTTCAACTTCAGCTTCTTCAGCGTTACTGGTTGGGGCATAGACTTGGATTACTGTGATATTGAATGGTTTTCCTTGGAAACGAACAGAGATCATTCTCTCGCTTTTGAGACTGCATCCAAGTACTACATTTTGGACTCTTTTGTTGACCATGATGGCTACTCCATTTCTTCTAAGGGATTCTTGCTCACAGTAGTAGATATAATGGTCATCTGAGTTAAATTCACCCATTCCAGTCCATTTTAGTTCACTGATTCCTAGAATGTCGACATTCACTCTTGCCATCTCCTGTTTGACCACTTCCAATTTGCCTTGATTCATGGACCTGACATTCCAGGTTCCTATGCAATATTGCTCTTTACAACATCGGACCTTGCTTCTATCACCAGTCACATCCACAACTGGGTATTGTTTTTGCTTTGGCTCCCTCCCCCAATAGCACTCGTCTCACACGCTAGTAAAGTAATGCTCAAAATTCTCCAAGCCAGGCTTCAACAATATATGAACCGTGAACTTCCAGATGCTCAAGCTGGTTTTAGAAAAGGCCGAGGAACTAGAAATCAAATTGCCAGCATCTGCTGGATCATCGAAAAAGCAAGAGAGTTCCTGAAAATCATCTATTTCTGCTTTATTGACTATGCCAAAGCCTTTGACTGTGTGGATCACAATAAACTGTGGAAAATTCTGAGAGAGATGGGAATACGAGACCACCTGACCTGCCTCTTGAGAAACCTGTATGCAGGTCAGGAAGCAACAGTTAGAACTGGACATGGAACAACAGACTGGTTCCAAATAGGAAAAGGAGTACATCAAGGCTGTATATTGTCACCCTGCTTATTTAACTTATATACAGAGTAAATCATGAGAAACGCTGGGCTGGAAGAAACACAAGCTGGAATCAAGATTGCCTGGAGAAATATCAATAACCTCAGATATGCAGATGCCACCACCCAATGGCAGAAAGTGAAGAGGAACTATAAAGCCTCTTGATGAAAGTGAAAGTGGAGAGTGAAAAGGTTGGCTCTAAGCTCAACATTCAGAAAACTAAGGTCATGGCATCTGGTCCCATCACTTCATGGGAAATAGATGGAGAAACAGTGGAAACAGTGTCAGACTTTATTTTGGGGGGCTCCAAATTTATTGCAGATGGTGATTGCAGCCATGAAATTAAAAGACACTTACTCCTTGGAAGGAAAGTTATGACCAACCTAGATAGCATATTGAAAGCAGAGACATTACTTTGTCAACAAAAGTCTGTCTACTCAAGGCTATGGCTTTTCCAGTAGTCATGTATGGATGTGAGAGTTGGACTATGAAGAAAGCTCAACACTGAAGAATTGATGCTTTTGAAGAAGACTCTTGAGAGTCCCTTGGACTGCAAGGAGATCCAACCAGTCCATTCTGAAGGAGATCAGTCCTTGGTGTTCTTTGGAAGGAATGATGCCAGAGCTGAAACTCCAGTACTTTGGCCACCTCATGGGAAGAGTTGACTCATTGGAAAAGACTCTGATACTGGGAGGGATTGGGGACAGGAGATGAAGGGGATGACAGAGGATGAGATGGCTGGATGGCATCACTGACTTGATGGACATGAGTCTGAGTGAACTCCAGGAGATGGTGATGGACTGGGGTGCTGCAATTCATGGGGTAGCAAAGAGTCGGACATGACTGAGCAACTGAACTGAACTGAACTGAATATCCTGATTTTAGAAACAGTGAAAGTTAGGTACTTAGCACAGTGTCTGCATATAGTAGGCACTCAGTAAACACACTGAATAATTTAATAAAAGAACTATCAGTTAAGTATGACATCAGGTTACAGCCAGGAAATATAGTCAGTCAAAATGAAGAAGGCGATGTGTGCCATTCTAATAAATCCAGAAGTAAAGGCCAAAACCATCTAGGTTTGATTGAAAGGTAGTGCTAGGATTTTTGTTCATGAATGTAATTTCTCTTTAATTTTTGAAGCCAAGTTTTATAGCATGTTATATTTGTATAGTTCTTTAGAATCTTAGAGATGGAAAGGATCTGAGAGATTAGTTTGCCAAAATCCCTTATTTTACAGATGAGAACACTTAAACTGAGGGACATGCTAGACACTGATAGAAGCAGGACTAAAATCAATTTCTAGTCACTTGGAATTTGGCTGGTATAAAATACTTTCTGTGATATATTCTGAAATCTCACAGGAGATAGCACTCTTTTGTTCCTTAAAGTACAACCAAATTTCTTCCTTATTCAAACACTGTTGATAAACAAAACTGACACTTCTGTCCCTTTCTGATAGACAAGGGAAGGGAAACGAAAGAAGTCAAGAGTGTTTCAGAGTTAAAGGTTATCTTTTTCTGAATTGTGATATCTGTAGTAGTATTCTGACTTTATAAAAAACAGTATGATGTTCAGAAATTTACCAAACTTAATTTCCTACCTCTTTGGAATCTAACAAATCTAAGTCTCTGCAATGTATATGTGTGCAGATGCACACATATATGCCCCCACACACATACTATTATATATCTTAGACTGACTTGTTTTTGATGTACTTCTTTCAGAAATACAATAGTGAAATAAGACCATGTCTTTCACTCATTGCATATTGGCTGAAGCACAAACCCAAAGGAAGTTGCCCTGGAGAGCACTTTGCTTTGTAAACATGGCAAAGATATTCAGGGCACCAGTGTTTTCAAGTTGAACTTCCTTGTTCAATTCACTTCACAAAAGAAATTCACTTCACAAAAGAAAATAAGTTTGTTGTTTAATATGGTAATAAAATTACTGGAAAATATTCAGTGATAGAAATATTACTAAATATTACTATACAAAGAATTATATGTAAAGGCAGAAATTTTAGAGTATTTAATTTCTTTATTTTGTAACTGTTAGTGGTCTTGAGTTTTCAGTCTCTTGTCCGGAAAACAAGCCCTCAAACTGAAATTGTGCTGAAGGAAAAAAACAAACTTTTGTCAGGTAATATCCCTGGAATGTCTTTTTGTAAATTTTTAAATCAAAGTTTCTAATTGTTTTCTGCAAGTTTTGCTCTGCTACTGTTTCAGATTCTTTTAATTCTGAAGAACTCTATCAAATTAGTTATAATAGTTTTGATGTGGTGGAGAAAAGCAATTCCAATTACCAATAACAATGCTGACATTTCTGTTTTAAACAGTATTTAGTAATAGGTAGAGCAATAATTTTCAAACATCGTAGACCGCAACGTAGAATAAGCAGTATATTTTACATTGTAATCCAGTTTACAAGAACACATATTTAAAAAAAAAATAGTTTCCTGAAATAATACTGTTTCTAGTGGTATGCTCTGATATTTTCTTTTATTCTATTCTATTTCATTTGAAAAACTTCTAATCTATGTTAATTTTTACATCACCTAACAGGACACAACTATAATTTGAAAGACATGGACCAAGAGGTTTTTAGTGGAAGGAGCAACATTTACTCTTTCCTTTAATACTGAAGAGTATGGAATTTCACTCCCTTCTAGTTAGGAAGAATATTCATTTTGTTTCAATATTGTTATATTAACATTTTTTTTTACTGTTTAAAGTAAAAATTTTTAACATTTTTTTAAAAAAAAAACTTCACTCTCTGTTTCTACATTTTACTGACATTATCCTGACTCACAGTTTTATTTCTTTGTGGCTAATAAATAATGTATACAAATTATATAAGCCTATATAGATACAGATAAATATGAAATCATGTACAGTATGTTATATCACAGAAGGTGTGTTGATTGTGCCCATGTTCTGGATGATTGTGTTCTCCACTGAGATAGGAGATGGAATAAGACAGTGGGAGGGGTGTTATTAAAAGATCAGAAGCAGAACCCTTGGGTTCTAATTTTAGACATGCAATGTGAGACAGTGACAGTTTTTTCTCTGATCTAAGCTTCTATTTCTTAAATGAGGGAATTGATATAAAGTATTTCAAGATAGAGGCTAATTCTAAAGTGCTGTGGTTCTAAGTAAATGATTGTTTATTTAAACCAAAGAGAGTTAGTATTATGCTAGTAACAGTACTAGTGGCTTGTATTTGGTAAAAGAGTAACTGTTTTCACTATTCTAATCACATATTAATATCTAAAATATTAGTATCCTTTTGGATTAATAAGAGGACACTTAAATAAACATCAGTGTATGGATTTGTACAAGCGGCATAGCCTAATACATTCTGATAATTATGATCATTAGCCATAATTAATATTATATGTAAATGCATCTGAAAACGTAAGTTTTCTGTGTTGCTATGCATCTTAGTCTGTTCAGGCTACAATAACATAGATTGAGTGCCTTATAGACAACAGAAATTTATTTCCCATAGTTCTAGAATCTGGGAAGTCCAAGGGCAAGGTGCTGACAGATTGGTGTCTGGTATGAATCTACTTCCTGATTTGTATTTGGCCATTTTCTCTCTGTACTCACATGGGGAAAGGGGCAAGAGAGCTTTGTGGAGTCTCTTTTATGAGCTACTAATCCCATTCATGAGCACTACACACTATCATTTAATTACCTCCCAAAGGCTCCACCTCCTAATACTAATCATATGGGAGTTAGGATTTCAACATATTGATTTTAGGGGTGCCATGCACCTTGTCTATAGTATTTTAAGTTTAATGTCTCTTTAATAGATTTTGATGAGTTTTTGAGGAAACTTATTGTAATAATCATAAATTATATCCACATCCTTTTCTATGTATCAGCAGTAAAGAATGTTTCTTGAATAAATGTGGTCCGTGTTTGCATTTGACTTTATGTTCTGAAAGAGCAGCTGAGCCTAGAGTGCTCAGCTGACCCAGAAGACAGCCTTGCAGGAGACCTCCACCTGAGGCAAGTCGGTTAGAGTCTTCATTAGCTCTAGTTTCTCATACAGGTAGAAGTAAGGTAAAATAGGTATTAGGTACTGAATTTAAAGTTAAACTTGGAAAGTAGTCCTGCTTTTTCAAGATAACTTGGAAAAGAAGAAAAAGTTATTTCAGGTTGATTATATTTAAGTAAGTTTTCCATTATGTTAGCATCAGCTTGTAGAGGAATCAGCTCCTTTCCCTGTTTATGACTCTCAGATGCCTCAGTTCTTGAAGCAATGTGGAGAAAGGACTTTGGGGTGAATGTTTTTATTCATTGTACTACAGAGATGACTGTGCCAAAACATTCATGATTTTAAATATTCCAAGCAGGTGTATGAATGAAAAGTCATTTTAGTTTTTTTAAAAAATGAAGGATTATGTAGCCATCTGTCCTTGGAAACTCCTTTCTGGTTGTATAATGTAGTTTCTAAAAAAGGTAGGGTATACTGATCGAGAGAAATATCCATCATATTGATTTTTTTTAATTCTCAAGTGACCTACAAAGTATGTGAATGCTCACAAGAAATCGCACTGTTCTAGCAAGATCCTGAAAAGTCTACCCTAACTGCAATTTTAAGCCTGAGAGCAGAATTGACATTAATGCTTATGCTAAAAAATAGTCAGGCCATGTTAGTGTTTCTGATTAAACGTGTGTTTGATATACTCACTGCTCCAACATATTTTACTTCTAAATCAGGGTCAAATATATTTATCCCAAAGCAGTTCCAGTGTAACCTAATCTAACTTCATGCTAAATGTCTTTGCTTTCTTACTGTGTGGTCTTGATAATTTTTTGTTACTAATAATAGCTAATTATTCCCATAATTAAGATGAATTTATTTATGTAAAAAATTTTTTATTGCTCTTCACTATGTATCAGGCATAGAGGATACAGCAGCTAATAAAAAAGGCAGTCTCTATCCTCAGAGAGCATTCATTCCAGTGGGTGAGATAAATAATAAAGGAGTAAATATATTGTGTGTGGCAGCTACAACTTGTGGGTCTTAAAACAACGTAGTTGACTGAGGGCCCCAGTTCTCCTTACTCTGACTTCCATCACTGCCTTCGTGCTGAGTCTGCCTTTCACAGTGTGCTCCCAGCCAGTGAGTAACCATGACAGTGACCCTAAGACAGACATGTTGCTGAGAAACACTGGACCTCTTCTGCAGATGATGTTGGCTCGCAGATCTTCCAACAGCCTTGCTGAATTTTCCCTGGACTCTCAGGCAGTCTAGAACATATGCATATACTTCCACCTGAGGTCCCTTGGGTCTCTCCCAGCCTTTCTTTGACCTGTCTCCCCATTTTCATAATAAAATTGTTACAGATTTAATTGCATCTTGGCTTCTGATTCTCAGAGGACCCAGACTAATAAACATTATGTTAGGAAGTAATAAGGGTTATAAAGAAAAACAAAAGCACAATAAGGGGTTATATGTGTGCTCTCTTAAGTAAGGGTGGTCAGGGAAGGTCTCAAGCAGAAGTGGCCTGTGAAACAGAAATAGTTGGACAAAATTCCAGAGTAAAGTAAATTGCTTGAGATTATATAATTAATTAATGATAAATCACCAAATAGCTGGCACATTTAAATGCAACTGCTGTTTTATATGCAGTTTATAAGTAAGTGATGATAAAGAAAATGAATGAGAGTATCTTTTTAGGTGACAGTTCATATTAGACAATTGATATACATAGAACAAAACTACTTCGGAAGGAGTGAGGAGAAAGCTCTAGAAACCATAGAATAATGCAATTATTTCTTTTCAGCTTACTTCATTCTGGCATTCCTTTCTTTCCCCTGTTCTTTTATTTTACTAGTGCTGCAGCTTCTATGACTTCCCTGGTGGCTCAGACGGTAAAGCGTCTGTCTACAATGCGGGAGACCCAGGTTCGATCCCTGGGTTGGGAAGATCCCCTGGAGAAGGAAATGGCAATCCACTCCGGGACTATTGCCTGGAAAATCCCATGGACAGAGGAGCCTCCAATTCTTCTATACCAAATCAGCAGAATTTACCTTTTTTCTTTCTGATTTTTTCCGGTTCTGTTTCCTGAACTGTCTCCATCTCCTACACTGCCTAAGTTGTTGTTGAAATGTGTTTCAAAATATTACACAATCCAGAATAATAAGCACATTCATTTTGAATCTGAACTATAACCTCTTGGAAATAGCTCCCCCGCCACCTGCTCTTTGCCCACCCATATGCACCAAATCCTTCCTGTTGAAATCACATTATATTGAGAAGTCAGGGGAGGTTTGTATCCTGAGTTGAAATCTAGTTCTTTCATTTAAGGAATTTAAATAGGGACACACCTTTTTTTAATCTAATAATACATCATCTTCAGCTATTGAAATTCTTATACAATTTTACAATTTTGCTTTTTTCTTAGCTCTGAAAAGTTAAACTTTTTAAAGCATTATAATTTTCTAAAAATCCTTTTGTGTATTTGTGAAGTGCGTTGATCAGTTAGTTTGAAACAGATTCCCCTTGCTGTTCTTTTGGCAAAAACCTGGCATTCTTCCACCTTTCATAGAAAGTAAACTGCCCTTCTTCCTACAGAATAGAGTATGTGGAGGTCGAAAGTATTTTTCATAAGAAAAGGGGCATTCAGAGCAATACTTAGCTAAGCTTAATAAAAAGCAGTTGTGGCTGAGAAATTGCAATGACGTCATGTAAGTTTTATCTTGCATAAGCAGCAGAGTGAGGAAATTCCAGAATTAATAAGTCTGCTGGTACAGCTGTGCCCTGAGTTGGAAAGTTCAGGATGTACTTTTCACTCTCACTGACTGGACATTTTGCTCCACATCAGCCTTTGTGAAAGTAATTGTCTCTCTCCATTTCCAAGCTGCTAAAACATTTATAAATGAGTCTATTTAGAAAATGTGAAATTTTCAGTGGATGCAGTAAGTGATCATTTTGACTAAAAATTATTTTCCATATTTACCTTGATTTTATAATGCTCGGGGCTGGTGCTCGGGGATGATCCAGAGAGAGGAAATGGGGTGGGATGTGGGAGACGGATTCAGGATTGGGATCTCATATATACCCATGGTGGATTCATGTCAATATATGGCAAAACCAATATGGTATTGTAAAGAAAAATAAAGTAAAAATTAAAAAAAAAAAAAAAGAAAAAAAAAAATAAACAATAATTAGTTACTTTAAATTATCAAGTCCTTTCAAATATTGAGTTAAGAAATGGAGAAATGATTGAAGGGAGAGAAGAGTTAAAAGCCAAGAATGAACACCGGTCTAGTTGTTAATGTAGCTCTAGTATTATCCAGAAAGCAGCTGACCAACTGATCAACAAGAAATTGGCTAAATAAAATAGATACAATGTTATGACCCAGAATTCTATTGAACAGTATAATACAAATTCTTCTAAAGTTTTGAAAAGTAGAAAATATTTTCATTTAAATGAATGTGTTTGGTGTGTTATTACACTAGATTTCATTCAGCCTTATGGGTATTAGTGTTTTGTATTTCTGTCCTCTTTATTTCCTCTTCTTTCAAGAGGGAAAAAAAAAGATTACATGGAACAGTCCATGGAATTACAAAAAGAGTTGGACACAACTAAAGAAAAAAATTCATAATTAAGCATGCATATTGCTTGTTTGAAAATCTGAAAGTTTAGCTTTTTATGATTATGAGTACCTGAATGACTTTAATGGATGACTCTAAAATTACTCAATTTATAGATATATTTTTGCAAAGTTAAAATTAATGGAGATTTTTTATTATTTTGTCTAGTAATAAAATAATTTTAAGATTGAAGTTATTTCTGAAGAAGTTATGAATTATGAGTTCTTAGAGCATATGTTTTAGATTCAGACTCACCAAGTTCTTCCACTTTGGAGCTAGTATTAAGCTAGTCATTCTAGTTCCCTGAGGCTCACTTTTCTAACACAAAATGGAGATTATTTATAATACAGTTTTCGCAGGATAATCACAAAAATAAAATGATGTTAAAAATACAGGGAATTCCCTAGCAATCCAGTGGTTAGTACAAGGTGCTTTCACTGTGATGGGCTGGCTTCAGTCCCTAGTTGGGGAACTAGGATCCTGTAAATCTGTGTGGTATGGTACAGCCACCATAAATAAATATAATATTTTAAAATACACATTAAGTAGCCTTTATTAAGCTTTTTTTTTTTTTTTTTTTCAAAATACTCACTACACTATTAAGTAGTGAGTATAATGCCTGGCATTTGGTAGTCCATCAGCAAATGTTATTTTTATTCATTTTCTTTTAACTTTTTTACCCTTTTTTTCTCTTCTGTTTCATTTTCCGTATGTACAATTGTGGGTGGAAGAAAATGCCACAGTCTTTCGCTCTTCTGAAAAGGCTATCATATTTCTTCAGACTTAGAAAGATTTAGCTGCTTTTCAGGTCAGTGAAAAACCCATTCAAAATTCCTTTCAAATTCTAATTGTGTAGCAACCAGAGTGTGAAATTTGGCATTTCTAAAGGTGTCAGACAGCTGAATTCGAATTAATAGACATTTCCCAGGAAAGGAAGAAATACAATAGTGAGCAGAGAGTTATTCCATTATTTTCTAACCAATTTTTAAAAAAATACTTTAAAAAGTTAAAATTTTCCTTTATGAAATGGAGAATACTGTTCTATAGCTAACATGTTTAATTGCTGATCCCGTTTTGGTGATTGTCAGAGTGGTGACATTGAGCACAGAATTTAACTGCTTTGAGATAATTATAATAACATAATAAAATTTCAGTGTAATGAAGAATAGCATTTTGAATTGCTAATAAAGAACTAAACCATTTCATCAAAATACATAATAGAATAGGACATTCTTTTTCTTTTTTAAAAGATTAAACAAAAGCATGAAGGTTCTCTGATATCCAGAGTATTACAGATGCCAACACTGTTATTTTAAAACAGGTAAACGGGGAATTCCCTGGCAGTCCAATGGTTAGGAATCTGTGCTTTCTCTGCCAAGGGCCCAGTTTCAATCTCTGGTCAGAGAACTAAGATCCCACAAGCCCGCTTGGTGTGGCCAAAAAAAAATTAAATAAAATAAGTGAAATGAGTAAACACCAAAACATAAAACTAAAATATCTTGAAGATATATTTTAAATAAATTCCCTACAATGATAATATGTATAAATAAGATATATTGATATGGTTCCTTTCTAGAGATTGCATTTTTCATATGCATATTTTTTTTTAATTTCTCTTCTTTCAAGATTGAAGATCATCAAAACAACTGTTGCAGGAAGGGGGACCCCTTCCAGGGCCCAAAACTGGGCTCTTGTCTAACACTCAGAAATGAATTGTCCGAGGAGACACATGTGCTGACAAAGCAAGAGATTTTATTGGGAAAGGACACTCGGGTAGAGAGCAGTAGGGTAAGGGAACCCAGGAGAACAGCTCTGTCGCATGGCTCGAAGTCTCGGGTTTTATGGTGATGGGATTAGTTTCCGGGTGGTCTGTGACCAATCATTCTAATTCAGAGTCTTTCCTGGTGGTGCACGCATCGGTCAGCCAAGATGGATGCTAGCCAGAGGGATTTTGGGAAGTGAACGGACACGCGGTGTCTCCTTTCGACCTTTCCTGAACTCTTCTGGTTGGTGGTGGCTTATTAGTTCCGTATTCCTTATCAGGATCTCTTGTCATAAAACAACTCATGCAAATGTTTACTATGGTGCCTGGTCAGGGTGGGTGGCGTGTGCCACCAGGAAAGACTCTGAATTAGAATGATTGGCCAAAGACCACCCGGAAACTAATCCCTTCACTGTAAAACCCGAGACTGCGAGCCACGCGACAGAGCTGTTCTCCTGGGTTCCCTTACCCTACTGCTCTCCACCCGAGTGTCCTTTCCCAATAAAATCTCTTGCTTTGTCAGCACATGTGTACACAGCAAGACACGAGATTCTATACTACTACTGCACTGGTCAAAACCTGCATTCTTTCAGGTTTTTCTGTAACATCTTATGGAAACCCTAAAGGAGCGAAATTTTTGGCCAATCCAATATATGACACAGATACATGTGCTATAGCCAGCACTGAGGTCACCTATCTACCCTGTAGACACTGAAGATTTTATCTGGCTCTCAGTCTTTTTCCCCAGGACTATTCCTGTCATCACTTTTTGGTAGCTTAAATGATTCACTGAACTCTCAGCCCTTTTAAGTCCTTGACTGTATTGCTTTAAAGGATCTCTCTCTCAATCCCATCTTAGTCACTATTGACTTTCCTTAAAGTTTGCCATTACCAATATCTATGCTATTGCTGCTGCTTAGTCACTTCAAGTCATGTCTGACTCTGTGTGACTTCATGGACTATAGCCCACTAGGTTCCTCTGTCCATGGAGTTCTCCAGGCAAGAGTACTGGAGTAGATTGCCAGACCCTCCTCCAGGGGATCTTCCCAACCCAGGGATCGAGCCTGGGTCTCCTGGATTGCAGGCAGACTCTTTACCACTGAGCTACCAGGGAAGCCGACCAATATCTGCATCATCTTCAAAATCTAAATTTCAAGCATCTCACTACCACATTTTATCTTTAATTTTTTCATTTATTATTTATTTCAATCATGCTTCAGGTCCACACATCAAAGCCATCTCATTTTTCAAAGTCCATCATTCATTTCCTCTTTACTTTACTAGACTCCATAGTCCCTTACTATTATCATCCAGAAATTAAGATATTCAAGAAAGATCACAGGTGATTGAGCTTCAAAGAAAATCAGATCTCTTCTAGGCTTTAAAATGATCTCCACAATACTGGAGAATTTATAGTCCTCCCAATTCCTTTGTCCAAATGTTTATGAGGATTGTCTAGGCAAAATACATTAAACAGTTACGTATATTGAGCAAGATATAAAGATATATCAGAGAGAATTCCAGTCCTTTTGGAGTGTAGTCTGGTAAGAAATTAGGCAGACAGACTATTGAATATAATGCAGATAGAAAATGAGGTTACAGGGAGGTAAAAATAGAGTTCATGGAAATTTAGGGGAGAAAGTTTAGTTCTGGCTGTGGGAGATCAGGGAAAGCTTCAAGAATAAAATTAAATATAAAATACTTAAGTATAAATTACTTAAAGAACATACTTAAAACTTAAAGGGGATTTAGAAATGTCAGTAATGACGGTTAGAGCACTACAGGCAGAGAAAAATGAGTGAGTAAACGCAATGACGTTGGAGAGCACAAGGAGAAGCTGCTGCTGCTGCTAAGTCGTTTCAGTCGTGTCCGACTCTGTGCGACCCCATAGATGGCAGCCCATCAGGCTCCTCTGTCCCTGGGGTTCTCCAGGCAAGAACCCACTGTAGTGGGTTGCCATTTCCTTCTCCAACAAGGCAAAGAGCAAGCTGTATACCAGTTTGACTGGAACAAAGACTAAATGAAAGTGTATAGGGTAAAACTAGCAGGACTGACCTTTCCACTTCAATGTCAAAGTCATTTTTTTCCACACACACACATACCAAACCTGTTTCTCCTTGCCTTCTACCAGCGAGCTACTGAAACTCTAAACCATGGAATAATCATTGATTTTTACATTTCCCTCACAATTTCCCACCCACTTCTTCAAGGAAAACACCTGAAATCTAAGCTACCATCATTTCTCACCTGAATTGGTACCATATCGCCTCTTCTTTCATTCTTGTCCCACCTATACTTGTTTACACAGTAACAGGTGCCAGAGTAATCTTTATTAAAATTTTCTAAAGTTATACCACTCCTGTTTTTGTTGTTCAATTGCTCAGTCCTATCCAATTCTTTGCGACTCCATAGACTGCAGCATGCCAGGATTCCCTGTCTTTCACCATCTCTTGGAGCTTGCTCAAACTCATGTCCATTAAATTGGTGATGCCATCCAAGCATCTCGTCTCTTGTTATTGCCTTCTGTTCCTGCCTTCAATCATTCCCAGCATCAGGGTCTTTTTCTAATTAGTCAGCTCTTTGCATCAGGTGGCCAAAGTATTGGAGCTTCAGCTTCAGCATCTGTCCTTCCAATGAATATTCAGGACTGATTTCCTTGAGGATTGACTGATTTGATCTTCTTGCAGTCCAAGGTAATTTCAAGAGTCTTCTCCAACACCATATTTCAAAAGCATCAATTCTTTGGCACTCAGCCTTCTTTACGGTCCAACTCTCACATCCATACATGACCACAGGAAAAACCAAAGCTTTAACTATATGGACCTTTGTTGGCAAAGTAATGTCTCTGCTTTTAAATATGCTGTCCGAGTTGGTCATAGCTTTTTTTCCAAGGAGTAAGCGTCTTTTAATTTCATGGCTGCAGTCACCATCTGCAGTGATTTTGGAGCCCCCCAAAATAAAGTCTATCACTGTTTCCATTGTTTCCCCATCTATTTGCCATGAAGTGATGGGACCAGATGCCACGATCTTCGTTTTTTGAATGTTGAGTTTTAAGCCAGCATTTTTACTCTCCTCTTTCACCTTCACCAAGAGGCTCTTTAGTTTCTCTTCTCTTTCTGCCATAATGGTGGTGTCATCTGCATATCTGAGGTTATTGATATTTCTCCAAGCAATCTTGATTTGGGCTGTGCTTCATCCAGCCCAGCATTTCTCATGATGTACTCTGCATATAAGTTACATAAGCAAGGTGACAATATACAGCCTTGATGTACTCCTTTTCCAGTTTGGAACCAGTCTGTTGTTCCATATCTGTTCTAACTGTTGTTTCTTGACCTGCATACAGGTTTTGCAGGAGGCAGGTCAGGTGGTCTGGTATTCCCATCTCTTGAAGAATCTTCCACAGTTTGTTGTGATCCACACAGTCAAAGGCTTTAGTGTAGTCAAGGAAACAGAATTAGATGTTTTTCTGGGATTCTCTATTTTTCTATGATCCAGCAAGTGTTGGCAATTTGATCTCTGGTTCCTCTGTCTTTTCTAAATCCAGCTTGAACATCTGGAAGTTCATGGTTCATGTACTATTAAAGCCTGGCTTGGAAAATTTTGAGCATTACTTTACTAGCATGTGAGATGAGCGCAATTGTGTAGTAGTTTGAACATTCTTTGGCATTGCCTTTGGGAACGGAATGAAAACTGACCTTTTTCAGTTTTCAATGGCTTCCCTTCACACTTAGAATGAAATCCATGTTCCTTACTGGACAAAATTCCACACAATCTACCCCTCTGTCCTCTCTCCCTTTTACCACCCGCCTCACTTACCTGTCTAGCAACACAGGCTTTCTTTCATTTCTGAAAAGGTTAACATTATTTCTGCCTTAGATTCTTTGTATTAGCTACTCTATCTGAAATGCTGAAGTGCTTCTGTTATATTGTCCATGGCTAACTTCTGACCTTCAGATGGCAGTTTAAATGTCACCTCTTCAGAGAAGTCTTTTCTCCCTATCTAGTCATTCAGTTATGCTCTATTGTATCACTCTATTTTAAATTTCTCATAGCTCTTATTACTGAATGTTTGCATGTTTAGTGTTTTATTAAACATTTTATTAAAAACTAAAAATTATTATTTTTATTGAAGTATAACTAACTTACATGTTTATTTTTTGTCTATCTCTTTCACTAGAAATATAAAACCTTACACTCTGACTACATTGCTAACTGCCATATGTCCAGCATTTAGAAATGTACCTGGTACTGGATGAATAATCAATGGCTAAATCAAAGAAAACTAGACTGTTACATGATATCTTGAATGCAAGATAAGGAAGGTGGACTTTCTTCAGATGAGTAGAAGGATTTCGATCTTTTCGAGGCACAGCTAGAAAAATGCAGAGATATATTTCTTACCCTCAAAGAATTTATAATTCACAGATGACCTAAACCAAATCATATTCTGAAAAATAGAAGCTGACATTACCAAATGCCATATTATTAATAGATGCACTATAAGACTAACATAAAACAATCAATGCTACAGGAATTTGGTTAAGAAAGGGAGTGAGGGTTGGGAGTAGTTACGGGGAAGTTAAAATTTAAAGGCCACAGGATATATACAGGTGGAAAGGAGGCACAGAGGAAATACACTTTTTTTTCCTCCCCCAGAGGAAATAAGCAAGTGTAACATTGTTAGCAAAGGCAGGAAGGCAAGAAATGTTTGTGATGACTCAGCGTCCAGGGAACAGAATAGTTCAGTCCAAAACTAAGAGTACATACAAAAGGTCTTTACACAAATTCATTATCAAATATCTGTTTTATCATAAAGGCATGGTCCTTGAACGGAAACACTTATTTCAGAGGTCAAAAATTGAAACCCTGCTAAGACTATAACATGACAACATGCCCCATAAGATCATGCATTAAATTGTTTTTTATTTTCTGGCAAATAAACTTGAATATTAATTTATTCTTTTTCTTTTCACTCCTCACAGAGTTGCCACCCCATTTGGAGGTTTTGAAAAAGCATCAAAAATGGTTAAATTCAAGGTTCCAGATTTTGACCTACTACTTCTAACAGATCCCAGGTTCATGGCCTTTGCCAATCCTCTTTCTGGCAGACGGTCCTTTAACAGGACTCCAAAGGGATGGATATCTGAGAATATTCCTATAGTTATAACAACTGAACCTACAGAGGATAACACCATACCAGAATCAGAAGACCTATAAAAGAAAGTTGTATGTGTGACAAAAACCTCTGAATATAAATGTTGCTGTATTATTATTCTACTACTTATTGGCAAAGCCACTAACACTCTTCATTAGTAGCAATAATTTAATAGCAATTTAGCAATTTTCCTTTTATGGCATTTAATTTCAATCTCAGATCAAAATCTAATAAACAATTCAAAATCTTATTTAAAAAAAAAAACAAAAACTTTTAACTCACTTCTCTTTACTCATAATCTTGTTACCACTTGGTTAAACAATCCAGCCTCCACACTGGGAAGTCCAGAAAAGTTACTGACAACGAAAGGTTTCATCTTTGTTGCCTTTAACATAAGCTATTCCTGAATAAAGTTTTTAGATGGATCTAGAATCAAAATACAGTGCAAAACATTGAGATTAACTCAGAGTTTTATTTAAGGGATGAAAACTATAGAAGTTGATATACAAGCATTATTGGTGGAGAAAAGGGTTGGGTTCTTCTTTTCTGACAAGCTTCCATGATAAAATAACTTGTCTAGATGAAGTCTTTTCAATAGTCTTTCTTAAAATTTCAAATTTCTTAGAACTTTGAAACTGCTTTGTATTTTTCAACATGCTTTGAATCATCAGATAATTATTCCAGATGACAGTCTCCAGGGTTCAATTGGGTTATTATTGTTGTCTAGTATCAAATCAATGATATGGAGAGAAAATGACTCAAAGAACATAATACTATTGTAGTTTTCATGACCAAGGTAAACTTGGAATTCAAGTTCTGCAAATCCTAATGTTGTATGTTGTTTAGGTTCAACTTTATGAATACATTTTTAGAAGAGTAATAACAAAATACATGCTAATAGACATATAAATTATATAAGTATGAATATGAGGGAGAGAGCAAGTGTTTAATTTGAATTAGCAGCTTTCTCTGCTGAATCTTTAAATTCTGCTCAAATCCTTAAGCTCTAGGGGAGTATATGCCATAAAACAAAAACAAGAAATGGAAGAAGACAAGAGCATTTGAATGTAATACAGCACATTTCTGTCATAAATATATGAAAATATTAGTATAAAAGACTCCAATTAATATAATTATAGGCATATTTTAAAATATGATTGAATATACAACATGGAATTGGAAAGAAAGAAATACCAATTCTTCCCATTTCAATTCAGTTAAAAGTTCTGTGGTATATCAGAGAAGAAATGTCTCATACACAGAAAACTACCTACCAGATTAAATTTAGGAGACTAGAAGAAGGAAAGTACACAACAGAGTAATGAAAATGCCATGTAGCAACATCGCATATTTATAAAAGTATGTAATCCTGAACACGCCCGATCTCGTCTGATCTCAGAAGCTAAGCAGGGTCGGGCCTGTTTAGTACTTGGATGGGAGACTGCCTGGGAATACCAGGTGCTGTAGGCTTTATGGGATTCCCTGGTGGCTCAGGAGGATAAAGCATCTGCCTGCAATGCAGGAGAACCAAGTTTGATCCCTGGGTTGGGAAGATCCCCTGGAGAAGGAAATGGCAACCCACTCCAGTATTCTTGCCTGGAGAATCCCATGGACAGAGGAGCCTGGCAGGCTACAGTCCACGGGGTCGCAGAGTCGGACACGACTGAGTGACTTCACTTTCTTTCTTTCTTTCACTTTAATGCTGAAATTGGTGGCTGTGTTGCAGGAAGGGGGACCCTTCCCAGGGCCCGAAACTGGGCTCTTGTCTAACACTCAGAAATGAATTGTCCGAGGAGGAAACACATGTGCTGACAAAGCAAGAGATTTTATTGGGAAAGGACACTCGGGTAGAGAGCAGTAGGGTAAGGGAACCCAGGAGAACAGCTCTGTCGCATGGCTCGAAGTCTCGGGTTTTATGGTGATGGGATTAGTTTCCGGGTGGTCTGTGACCAATCATTCTAATTCAGAGTCTTTCCTGGTGGTGCACGCATCGGTCAGCCAAGATGGATGCTAGCCAGAGGGATTTTGGGAAGTGAACGGACACGCGGTGTCTCCTTTCGACCTTTCCTGAACTCTTCTGGTTGGTGGTGGCTTATTAGTTCCGTATTCCTTATCAGGATCTCTTGTCATAAAACAACTCATGCAAATGTTTACTATGGTGCCTGGTCAGGGTGGGTGGCGTGTGCCACCAGGAAAGACTCTGAATTAGAATGATTGGCCAAAGACCACCCGGAAACTAATCCCTTCACTGTAAAACCCGAGACTGCGAGCCACGCGACAGAGCTGTTCTCCTGGGTTCCCTTACCCTACTGCTCTCCACCCGAGTGTCCTTTCCCAATAAAATCTCTTGCTTTGTCAGCACATGTGTTTCCTCCTCGGACAATTCATTTCTGAGTGTTAGACAAGAGCCCAGTTTCGGGCCCTGGGAAGGGTCCCCCTTCCTGCAACACAGCCACCAATTTCAGCATTAAAGTGAAAGAAAGAAAGAAAGTGAAGTCACTCAGTCGTGTCCGACTCTGCGACCCCGTGGACTGTAGCCTGCCAGGCTCCTCTGTCCATGGGATTCTCCAGGCAAGAATACTGGAGTGGGTTGCCATTTCCTTCTCCAGGGGATCTTCCCAACCCAGGGATCAAACTTGGTTCTCCTGCATTGCAGGCAGATGCTTTATCCTCCTGAGCCACCAGGGAATCCCATAAAGCCTACAGCACCTGGTATTCCCAGGCAGTCTCCCATCCAAGTACTAAACAGGCCCGACCCTGCTTAGCTTCTGAGATCAGACGAGATCGGGCGTGTTCAGGATTACATACTTTTATAAATATGCGATGTTGCTACATGGCATTTTCATTACTCTGTTGTGTACTTTCCTTCTTCTAGTCTCCTAAATTTAATCTGGTAGGTAGTTTTCTGTGTATGAGACATTTCTTCTCTGATATACCACAGAACTTTTAACTGAATTGAAATGGGAAGAATTGGTATTTCTTTCTTTCCAATTCCATGTTGTATATTCAATCATATTTTAAAATATGCCTATAATTATATTAATTGGAGTCTTTTATACTAATATTTTCATATATTTATGACAGAAATGTGCTGTATTACATTCAAATGCTCTTGTCTTCTTCCATTTCTTGTTTTTGTTTTATGGCATATACTCCCCTAGAGCTTAAGGATTTGAGCAGAATTTAAAGATTCAGCAGAGAAAGCTGCTAATTCAAATTAAACACTTGCTCTCTCCCTCATATTCATACTTATATAATTTATATGTCTATTAGCATGTATTTTGTTATTACTCTTCTAAAAATGTATTCATAAAGTTGAACCTAAACAACATACAACATTAGGATTTGCAGAACTTGAATTCCAAGTTTACCTTGGTCATGAAAACTACAATAGTATTATGTTCTTTGAGTCATTTTCTCTCCATATCATTGATTTGATACTAGACAACAATAATAACCCAATTGAACCCTGGAGACTGTCATCTGGAATAATTATCTGATGATTCAAAGCATGTTGAAAAATACAAAGCAGTTTCAAAGTTCTAAGAAATTTGAAATTTTAAGAAAGACTATTGAAAAGACTTCATCTAGACAAGTTATTTTATCATGGAAGCTTGTCAGAAAAGAAGAACCCAACCCTTTTCTCCACCAATAATGCTTGTATATCAACTTCTATAGTTTTCATCCCTTAAATAAAACTCTGAGTTAATCTCAATGTTTTGCACTGTATTTTGATTCTAGATCCATCTAAAAACTTTATTCAGGAATAGCTTATGTTAAAGGCAACAAAGATGAAACCTTTCGTTGTCAGTAACTTTTCTGGACTTCCCAGTGTGGAGGCTGGATTGTTTAACCAAGTGGTAACAAGATTATGAGTAAAGAGAAGTGAGTTAAAAGTTTTTGTTTTTTTTTTTAAATAAGATTTTGAATTGTTTATTAGATTTTGATCTGAGATTGAAATTAAATGCCATAAAAGGAAAATTGCTAAATTGCTATTAAATTATTGCTACTAATGAAGAGTGTTAGTGGCTTTGCCAATAAGTAGTAGAATAATAATACAGCAACATTTATATTCAGAGGTTTTTGTCACACATACAACTTTCTTTTATAGGTCTTCTGATTCTGGTATGGTGTTATCCTCTGTAGGTTCAGTTGTTATAACTATAGGAATATTCTCAGATATCCATCCCTTTGGAGTCCTGTTAAAGGACCGTCTGCCAGAAAGAGGATTGGCAAAGGCCATGAACCTGGGATCTGTTAGAAGTAGTAGGTCAAAATCTGGAACCTTGAATTTAACCATTTTTGATGCTTTTTCAAAACCTCCAAATGGGGTGGCAACTCTGTGAGGAGTGAAAAGAAAAAGAATAAATTAATATTCAAGTTTATTTGCCAGAAAATAAAAAACAATTTAATGCATGATCTTATGGGGCATGTTGTCATGTTATAGTCTTAGCAGGGTTTCAATTTTTGACCTCTGAAATAAGTGTTTCCGTTCAAGGACCATGCCTTTATGATAAAACAGATATTTGATAATGAATTTGTGTAAAGACCTTTTGTATGTACTCTTAGTTTTGGACTGAACTATTCTGTTCCCTGGACGCTGAGTCATCACAAACATTTCTTGCCTTCCTGCCTTTGCTAACAATGTTACACTTGCTTATTTCCTCTGGGGGAGGAAAAAAAAGTGTATTTCCTCTGTGCCTCCTTTCCACCTGTATATATCCTGTGGCCTTTAAATTTTAACTTCCCCGTAACTACTCCCAACCCTCACTCCCTTTCTTAACCAAATTCCTGTAGCATTGATTGTTTTATGTTAGTCTTATAGTGCATCTATTAATAATATGGCATTTGGTAATGTCAGCTTCTATTTTTCAGAATATGATTTGGTTTAGGTCATCTGTGAATTATAAATTCTTTGAGGGTAAGAAATATATCTCTGCATTTTTCTAGCTGTGCCTCGAAAAGATCGAAATCCTTCTACTCATCTGAAGAAAGTCCACCTTCCTTATCTTGCATTCAAGATATCATGTAACAGTCTAGTTTTCTTTGATTTAGCCATTGATTATTCATCCAGTACCAGGTACATTTCTAAATGCTGGACATATGGCAGTTAGCAATGTAGTCAGAGTGTAAGGTTTTATATTTCTAGTGAAAGAGATAGACAAAAAATAAACATGTAAGTTAGTTATACTTCAATAAAAATAATAATTTTTAGTTTTTAATAAAATGTTTAATAAAACACTAAACATGCAAACATTCAGTAATAAGAGCTATGAGAAATTTAAAATAGAGTGATACAATAGAGCATAACTGAATGACTAGATAGGGAGAAAAGACTTCTCTGAAGAGGTGACATTTAAACTGCCATCTGAAGGTCAGAAGTTAGCCATGGACAATATAACAGAAGCACTTCAGCATTTCAGATAGAGTAGCTAATACAAAGAATCTAAGGCAGAAATAATGTTAACCTTTTCAGAAATGAAAGAAAGCCTGTGTTGCTAGACAGGTAAGTGAGGCGGGTGGTAAAAGGGAGAGAGGACAGAGGGGTAGATTGTGTGGAATTTTGTCCAGTAAGGAACATGGATTTCATTCTAAGTGTGAAGGGAAGCCATTGAAAACTGAAAAAGGTCAGTTTTCATTCCGTTCCCAAAGGCAATGCCAAAGAATGTTCAAACTACTACACAATTGCGCTCATCTCACATGCTAGTAAAGTAATGCTCAAAATTTTCCAAGCCAGGCTTTAATAGTACATGAACCATGAACTTCCAGATGTTCAAGCTGGATTTAGAAAAGACAGAGGAACCAGAGATCAAATTGCCAACACTTGCTGGATCATAGAAAAATAGAGAATCCCAGAAAAACATCTAATTCTGTTTCCTTGACTACACTAAAGCCTTTGACTGTGTGGATCACAACAAACTGTGGAAGATTCTTCAAGAGATGGGAATACCAGACCACCTGACCTGCCTCCTGCAAAACCTGTATGCAGGTCAAGAAACAACAGTTAGAACAGATATGGAACAACAGACTGGTTCCAAACTGGAAAAGGAGTACATCAAGGCTGTATATTGTCACCTTGCTTATGTAACTTATATGCAGAGTACATCATGAGAAATGCTGGGCTGGATGAAGCACAGCCCAAATCAAGATTGCTTGGAGAAATATCAATAACCTCAGATATGCAGATGACACCACCATTATGGCAGAAAGAGAAGAGAAACTAAAGAGCCTCTTGGTGAAGGTGAAAGAGGAGAGTAAAAATGCTGGCTTAAAACTCAACATTCAAAAAACGAAGATCGTGGCATCTGGTCCCATCACTTCATGGCAAATAGATGGGGAAACAATGGAAACAGTGATAGACTTTATTTTGGGGGGCTCCAAAATCACTGCAGATGGTGACTGCAGCCATGAAATTAAAAGACGCTTACTCCTTGGAAAAAAAGCTATGACCAACTCGGACAGCATATTTAAAAGCAGAGACATTACTTTGCCAACAAAGGTCCATATAGTTAAAGCTTTGGTTTTTCCTGTGGTCATGTATGGATGTGAGAGTTGGACCGTAAAGAAGGCTGAGTGCCAAAGAATTGATGCTTTTGAAATATGGTGTTGGAGAAGACTCTTGAAATTACCTTGGACTGCAAGAAGATCAAATCAGTCAATCCTCAAGGAAATCAGTCCTGAATATTCATTGGAAGGACAGATGCTGAAGCTGAAGCTCCAATACTTTGGCCACCTGATGCAAAGAGCTGACTAATTAGAAAAAGACCCTGATGCTGGGAATGATTGAAGGCAGGAACAGAAGGCAATAACAAGAGACGAGATGCTTGGATGGCATCACCAATTTAATGGACATGAGTTTGAGCAAGCTCCAAGAGATGGTGAAAGACAGGGAATCCTGGCATGCTGCAGTCTATGGAGTCGCAAAGAATTGGATAGGACTGAGCAATTGAACAACAAAAACAGGAGTGGTATAACTTTAGAAAATTTTAATAAAGATTACTCTGGCACCTGTTACTGTGTAAACAAGTATAGGTGGGACAAGAATGAAAGAAGAGGCGATATGGTACCAATTCAGGTGAGAAATGATGGTAGCTTAGATTTCAGGTGTTTTCCTTGAAGAAGTGGGTGGGAAATTGTGAGGGAAATGTAAAAATCAATGATTATTCCATGGTTTAGAGTTTCAGTAGCTCGCTGGTAGAAGGCAAGGAGAAACAGGTTTGGTATGTGTGTGTGTGGAAAAAAATGACTTTGACATTGAAGTGGAAAGGTCAGTCCTGCTAGTTTTACCCTATACACTTTCATTTAGTCTTTGTTCCAGTCAAACTGGTATACAGCTTGCTCTTTGCCTTGTTGGAGAAGGAAATGGCAACCCACTACAGTGGGTTCTTGCCTGGAGAACCCCAGGGACAGAGGAGCCTGATGGGCTGCCATCTATGGGGTCGCACAGAGTCGGACACGACTGAAACGACTTAGCAGCAGCAGCAGCTTCTCCTTGTGCTCTCCAACGTCATTGCGTTTACTCACTCATTTTTCTCTGCCTGTAGTGCTCTAACCGTCATTACTGACATTTCTAAATCCCCTTTAAGTTTTAAGTATGTTCTTTAAGTAATTTATACTTAAGTATTTTATATTTAATTTTATTCTTGAAGCTTTCCCTGATCTCCCACAGCCAGAACTAAACTTTCTCCCCTAAATTTCCATGAACTCTATTTTTACCTCCCTGTAACCTCATTTTCTATCTGCATTATATTCAATAGTCTGTCTGCCTAATTTCTTACCAGACTACACTCCAAAAGGACTGGAATTCTCTCTGATATATCTTTATATCTTGCTCAATATACGTAACTGTTTAATGTATTTTGCCTAGACAATCCTCATAAACATTTGGACAAAGGAATTGGGAGGACTATAAATTCTCCAGTATTGTGGAGATCATTTTAAAGCCTAGAAGAGATCTGATTTTCTTTGAAGCTCAATCACCTGTGATCTTTCTTGAATATCTTAATTTCTGGATGATAATAGTAAGGGACTATGGAGTCTAGTAAAGTAAAGAGGAAATGAATGATGGACTTTGAAAAATGAGATGGCTTTGATGTGTGGACCTGAAGCATGATTGAAATAAATAATAAATGAAAAAATTAAAGATAAAATGTGGTAGTGAGATGCTTGAAATTTAGATTTTGAAGATGATGCAGATATTGGTCGGCTTCCCTGGTAGCTCAGTGGTAAAGAGTCTGCCTGCAATCCAGGAGACCCAGGCTCGATCCCTGGGTTGGGAAGATCCCCTGGAGGAGGGTCTGGCAATCTACTCCAGTACTCTTGCCTGGAGAACTCCATGGACAGAGGAACCTAGTGGGCTATAGTCCATGAAGTCACACAGAGTCAGACATGACTTGAAGTGACTAAGCAGCAGCAATAGCATAGATATTGGTAATGGCAAACTTTAAGGAAAGTCAATAGTGACTAAGATGGGATTGAGAGAGAGATCCTTTAAAGCAATACAGTCAAGGACTTAAAAGGGCTGAGAGTTCAGTGAATCATTTAAGCTACCAAAAAGTGATGACAGGAATAGTCCTGGGGAAAAAGACTGAGAGCCAGATAAAATCTTCAGTGTCTACAGGGTAGATAGGTGACCTCAGTGCTGGCTATAGCACATGTATCTGTGTCATATATTGGATTGGCCAAAAATTTCGCTCCTTTAGGGTTTCCATAAGATGTTACAGAAAAACCTGAAAGAATGCAGGTTTTGACCAGTGCAGTAGTAGTATAGAATCTCGTGTCTTGCTGTGTGGGGTTAGTTTCTCAGTCGTGTCCAACTTGTTGCAACCCCTTGGACCGCATCATGCCAGGCTCCTCTGTCCATGGGGATTCTCCAGCCAAAAATACTGGAGTGGGCTGCCATGCCCCCCTCCAGGGGGTCTTCCCAACCTAGGGATCAAACCCATGTCTTCCACATTCCAGGCAAATTCTTTACCATAAGTGAAAGTGTCAGTCACTCAGTCGTGTCTGCTGTTTTCTATCCCATGGACTATAGCCCGCCAGGCTACTCTGTCCATGGAATTCTCCAGGCAAGAATACTGGAGTGGGTAGCTATTCTGTTATCCAGGGGATCTTCCTGAGCTGGGGATTGAACCAGGATCTCCTGCATTGCAGGCAGACTCTTTGAGCTACCAGGGAAGTTCTCATGTCTTATTGGCCCATAATTTTCTTGTCTTCTAGTTTTGTTTTGTTTTTTTTTTTTCCTGAAGAACAGTATGCTTTACTTTCTGTTGCATCTTTTCTCAAGATGGCTGGCCTCTTACAATATTTCCCCAAATCGCTGTGGAAAATATGGATAACAACAGATCAGTGAGTAATGCAGTAACCTCAGTCTAATGCAGGATTTCAGCAATCATATCAGTAGAGTCTTTCATGTCCAGGGCCTAAAACCATTATTCTGGGGGTGAGAGAGATTGGTTAGGAAAAGAACTTTAAGAATTTAAATGATCAGTCAGGTGCTTTGTGATCATTAAACTTCAGAAGGCATAGTAATAATGAAAGCTAATATTTATCAACAGTGCTGTGCACCTGCTCTGTTAGTATGGAAATCACCTTGTGATCTTGTTAAGCTACAGATGCTAATTCAGTCACTCTAGTATGCGTCCTGAGATTCTTCATTTCTAACCAGTTCCCGGGTGATGCCAGCACAACTGGTCTCACCACACTTTGAGTACCAAGGCTTTACATAATTGTCTCATTAAATTCTCAAAACAACTATTTGAGTTGATTATTTTTCTATCCCCTTATAATAGATGAAACTGAAATACAAATAGTTAAATGAGTTACCCAATGTCAGCCACCTAACAGGGTATAGAATCAGAATTTAAAGCCAGGTATTCAGACTCACTGAAGCCTGCTCTTCTCTACTACCATTTGTTGTACCCCTTGGACATAATTCTTAAGGAGTATTGGGCCTTCTGAGATTGTTTCTAAGTAGAGCAGTATATTGAGGACTTACATCTGTGATATAAGTGACTTAATGTCCCACATTTTGTCATTTGATTTAGTGGATTGAAGAGTCATTAAGAGTCAAATTTGACTCACTGCATAAGTAAAAGTTCATATTCTTGGATGTTCAAGATGTCCAAGACAATGTTCTGTCATTTTGGAAGTTTACCATTATAAACCTATAATTAGTTCATTTGTTGGTTCATTCATTTACTCATATAAAAAATTGCATGTGTGTGTGCTCAGTTGCTTCAGTCATGTCTGACCCTTTGCGACACTGTGGACTATAGCCCGCCAGGCTCCTCTGTCCATGGGATTCTCCAGGCACGAATACTGGAGTGGGTTGCCATTTCCTCCTCCAGGGAATCTTCCTGACCCAGGGATCAAACCCGCATATCCTGTGTCTTCTGCATTGACAAGCAGGTTCTTTACCACTAGCGCTACCTGGGAAGCCCGACTATATCTAGAAACTCTGCTATATGCTATGAATTCAAAGATGGAAAGATTGTAGTAGGTCTTAATTTTAATGAACTCACAAACAAGAAAAGAGAGAAATATAAGCGGGGCGCGGGAGAACACATCATGGACTAAGATAGTTACTTTAAGAGAACATTTTCCTGAATACAGAAAAACTTAAGGTAAAATTTAGAGCCTGGGATCTGATCTAAACACTTTTGTAGGGCACAGTGCAAAATGAAAACTCGGGACTCTTTGTTTAAAGCTTGTTAGGAATTTCAGACATTAAAGCAAAAGTTTAAATCAGCTATGGCCTTTTAAATTGCGGGGCCCCCTGCAATTGCACAAGCCACACATCCAAGAGAGTATGAGTATATTGTTATCCATTGGATACAAGAGGCTGGAGTTGAATATTATCAGATTTAGGGTGAATTTGGTCAGTTAACCTTGTATTTGGAGAAGGCAATGGCACCCCACTCCAGTACTCTTGCCTGGAAAATCCCATGGATGGAGGAGCCTGGTAAGCTGCAGTCCATGGGGTCGCGAAGAGTCACGACTGAGTGACTTCACTTTCATGCATTGGATAAGGAAATGGCAACCCACTCCAGTGTTCTGTGTCTGGGGAATCCCAGGGACAGAGGAGTGGTGGGCTTCCGTCTATGGGGTCGCACAGAGTCAGACATGACTGAAGCGACTTAGCAACAGCACCCTTGTATTTATTAATTCCAAAAATCACTTTTATTCTTATATTTATTTTTTCTGAATTAAATGAAGAAAGAAATGTTCTTCTGCCACTGAAATCCAATATTTGAGCTTGGTATTTAGTGCATTAGCTTTTCCCTTTTCATTCAGTATGTTTTGTTTTTCCCTCTTAATTTTTGGGTCACTTTCTTCTGTAAATGAAAACATTCCCATCCATTTCATCACCCATCTCCTACCTCCTACCACTTATCCAGTGAAAGATTGTTGTTTCAAAAGCAGAATTTTCTTTTCTTTGGCACCATTTGAGACTGTATCCTGTTTGTTTAAATTTTTATTGCCTTCGGACACAAAGTGAACTTTTTAACAGAAATGTTAAGCGTTCAAAGTGTGAGACTATTTGTAAGATTTTTAAGATCTCTTCAAGTTTTATTCAGTTAGAAAAGCAAAAAATTCCACCGAAAGATTTGGAATATTCTACTAAAAAATAACTGTGCCTCTCTATAATTCCCATAATATAATTTCTTTGAACACAGATCTGACTTAAAATGATTTTTTACAGTTTGTCATCTATGTAGTGACTAACAAGATTGTTTGGAACAACACATAAACTAATATCAACCTTCACATTAGAAATCAATATTAAAATTGCTTTTTAAAATGTTGGAGATGATCTTATAACAGTGATAGTTTGTGATTCATAGCCTTCATTTTTATACTAAAAATATACCATATTAGTAATACTGCAAAAATGAGTCTTTGCCTAGGCAGAGATACTATATATTTCTTGTAGTTTTTCGGGGTTTTTTTTTTCCCTACCAGGGGATTCAGTTCTCCATACTGTGATATAACAGCCTTTGTATTGCATGCTGAAGTGTCATCCAGGGTAATTGAATTACCTGTTAAAGCTCCTGTAATCAGGCAATTCTGTCTTTCCTTCAGGCTTGAAAAATTTAGGGTATAAAGCTTCTAAAAGCTCCGGATCATTGCTAATGGCCTGTTCCCAGGGCGACTGGTAGTACTTAGGGACAGCTGTGGTGTTGAATCTTTCAGGAGGAATTTCCTTCAGTGGTCCAGAATATCCTTTGGAAAAATATTGCAAGAATAAGTAAACACAGAGTACCTGAGAGTTACTAAATTCCACCTAGTATTTTACCATGTTTAATTTTTCATGCAGGGGTAAGTTTATGAATAATACATTTTTTTTGGAGAGGGCAATGGCACCCCACTCCAGTGCTCTTGCCTGGGAAATCCCATGGACGGAAGAGCCTCGTTGGCTACAGTCCATGGGGGTCGCTAAGAGTCAGACACGACTGAGCGACTTCACTTTCATGCATTGGAGAAGGAAATGGCAACCCACTCCAGTGTTCTTGCCTGGAGAATTCCAGGGACAGAGGAGTGGTGGGCTTCCGTCTATAGGGTCGCACAGAGTCGGACACGACTGATGCGACATAGCAGCAGCAGCAGCATTCTTTTTATGATCTCTCAGAAAAGAGTAGTCTGACAGTGTTAGACATTTTTAAATCCCTTTAAATTTATGCAATTTTCAAAAGAAACCACTTAGTGTTTCATTTACCAAATTATACAGTTAGTTTCTTCCTTGACTATCATAGTATATATTTGTTCAGTGAAAATATTAATTGTGCACCTTCAGTTCAGTTCAGTCGCTCAGTCGTGTCCGACTCTTTGCGACCCCATGAATAGCAGCACGCCAGGCCTCCTTGTTCATCACCATCTCCCGGAGTTCACTCAGACTCACGTCCATCGAGTCCGTATACTAGGCCTTATATACCACAGTTACTGCATTAATTTAGAAACTAGGTTCTGCGGAAATATCAATAAAGACAGATCTCCCTCCCCTGGGAGCTGATTCTTTATAGGTAATGTTCAGGTGTTGACTATCTAAAATTGCTGCGTGCTTACATGCAGCTAAGTTGCTTCAAGTCGTGTCTGACTCTTGGGACTTCAGCCCTCCAGACTCCTCTGTCCATGGAATTCTTTAGGTAAGAATACTAGAATGGGTTGCCATGCCCTCCTCCAGGGCATTTTGTGACCCAGGGATCAAACCCACAACTCTCACGCCTCTGCATTGGCAGGCAGGTGTTTTTTGTTTTTTGTTTTTTTACCACTAGTGCCACCTGGGAAGCCCAATTTTTTATTTTTTTGTCCTTGCATGTGGGATCTTAGTCCCCAACCAGGGATCAAACCAGCGCCTGCTGCTTTGGAAGTGTGGAGTCTTAAATATTAGACTGTCAGGGAAGTTTCAAGAATACCGGAGTGGGTAGCCCTTCCCTTCTCCAGAGGAACCTTCCCAACCCAGGGATCGAACCCAGATCTCCCATATTGCAGATGGACGGACTCTTCACCTTCTGAGCCATCAGGGAAGCCTGAAATTGCTGAGCGGCCTGTCAAATGTTCAAGCTTCAGAATGGTGAAGTAGCTTGTCTCCACTGTCTTCGTCAGGCCCTTCTTATTCCCTGATGTGCCTATCCTTTGTTTACTTCGTTCCTGAGGATTTCTAACCTAGCGTTTCTGCTTCCAGTCTTATCTCCTCAATTTATTCTTCTCACATGAGCTAGAAGTTCTCTGTAAGTATCATTTAAAAATCACACAATTCCTGGCATAACTGTGAAACCATTTTCACGTACATTAAGTGACATTCTTCAGGTCTTCAAAGGCAGAACTGTTTACTTTCCAGCTACACTACCTTACTGCCTACTTATCTCTTTTACATAGTTCTCTCTTCTATCATATCAGAACCTCTGCTATACAGTCACTCCTACTTTTAGGTTTCCGTGATGCTCCTTTCCTTCTCTAAAATGTTTTCTCTTTTATTATGTTAAACCATGCCTGACCTTACTATACACTAAAAATTAGTTTCTCTTTCTCAAAAACTCTTGGTAATTCCACCAATAGGCAGCTATTTGTTTGTAGTAATTTAATTTTCTTCTGATTGTCTCCAGGATCAAATAGCAGTCTCTTCAGTAAGTAGGCTGCTTCACGCTGCTTAGGAAGTTTAATTTATATATTTGGCTTTAATTGTGACCTACATATTGATGATTCCAAGATTTGTTTTTTTTTTATCTTGATGCCCTTCTATTCAGCCACCTATTACATTCATCCAAATTACTATTCCCCTGACATCCTTTATAATCTGTCTAGACCTACATGCAGCTGTTTTCCGATACATTCTGCTTCTTTCTGTATATTAATCATCTTAGCAAATGTTATCACTATTCTTAGATGTCTGAGACAGAAGCACTGTCCTAAACAATCTTTCATTCCCACAACAAATCACTAAGTATTACCAGCTATACTTAAGGATTTCTTAAATAAGCTTCTCAACTTTGCAGTTTCTGACTCACCATGGGCACCTACTTAAAATGTTGATAATGGATTCTTCCTTCCAGAGACAGGAGGTCTCAGATATGGCTTACACATTTAATGCAAGTGATTTGCAAACAGAACACTGGGAAGTAACTGTTCAAGCAAATTCTCTCTTTCCTTCTCATTTCCATAACTGGTTCAGGCCCTGTACATTTCTTGCCTGGGCTTTCATAGTAACCTTTGCTAAATTCAGATAATCTATAGTTTGTACTCTGAATTTGTTGCACTTTTCAACTCATCAACCAAGAAGGAAGGACCCGTTACTCTTGCTTCATTGCAAGCCATCTGATAACCTTGAAACTCTCCCTTTTCTTAGTCTATATTACAGACATGCTCTAATATTTAATAATTGAATATTTAAACTTTAAGTAGCTATATGAATTTATACTTCCAAAATTTCTATATATATAAATATTTGAATATATGTATGTGTTTGTAAATATATATAGATTGTTCCCGATAGTAAATAAAATATACATATGATATTAAAGTTTGTATGGCAGAGAGAAAATGAGACTACAAATATAGCATGGACATTTGTCCTGTGTCCCTGTGTATGAATTCCTTGAGGGTAGAACTTTTTTATTCTTTTTGAAATTTCATAGTTTATAATCAGTTTAGTTGCTCGATCACGTCCGACTCTTTGTGACCCCATGGACTGCAGCACGCCAGGCTTCCGTGTCCATCACCAGCTCCTGGAGCTTGCTCAAATTTATGTCCATCAAGTTGGTGATGCCATCCAACCATCTCATCCTCTGTTATCCCCTTCTCCTCCTGCCTTCAATCTTTCCCAGCATTCCTTTGCATCAGGTGGCCAAAGTATTGGAGATTCAGCTTCAGCATCAGCCCTTCCAGTGAATATTCAGGACTGATTTTCCTTGAGGATTGACTAATTTGATCTCCTTGCTGTCCAAGGGACTCTCAAGAGTCTTCCTCAACAAAATGGTTCAAAAGCATCAATTCTTCAGCTCCCAGCCTTCTTTATGGTCCAACTCTCACATCCATACATGACTACTGAAAAAGCCATAGCTTTGACTAGATGTACCTTTGTCAGCAAAGTAATGTCTCTGCTTTTCAATATGCTTTCTAGGTTGGTCATAACTTCTCTTTCAAGGAGCAAGTGTCTTTTAATTTTATGGCTGCAGTCACCATATGCAGTGATTTCAGAGCCCAAGAAAATAAAATCTGCCACTGTTTCCACTGTTTCCCCATCTATTTGCCATGAAGTGATGGGCCTGGATGCCATGATCTTAGTTTTTTAATGTTAAGTTTTAAGCCAGGTTTTCACTTTCCTCTTTCACCTTCACCAGGATGCTCTTTAGTTCCTCTTTGCTTTTTGCCATAAGAGTGATGGCATCTGCATATTGGAGGTTATTGATATTTCTCCTGGCAATCTTGATTCTGGCTTGTGCTTCATCCAGTTGGGCATTTCACATGATGTACTCTGCATATAAGTTTAATAGGCAGAGTGACAGTATACTTTGATGTACTCCTTTCTCAACTTTGAACCAGTCTGTTGTTTCATGTCCAGTTCTGACTATTGCTTCTTGACCAGCATACAGATTTCTCAGGAGGCAGGTAAGGGGATCTGGTATTCCCATCTCTTTAAGAATCTTCCACAGTTTGTTATGATCCACACAAAGGCTTTAGAGTAGTCAATGGAGCAGAAGTAGATGTTTTTCTGGAATTGTCTTTTCTATGATCCAGCACATGTTGCCAGTTTGATCTCTGGTTCCTCTGCCTTTTCTAAATCCAACTTGACCATCTGAAAGTTCTTGGTTCATGTACTGTTGAAGCCAAGCTTGAAGAATTTTGAGCATTTCTTTGCTAGCATGTGAAATGAAAGCATTTGTGCAGGAGTTTGAACATTCTTTGAAATTACCTTTTTTTGGGGAATGGAGCAAAAACTGACCTTTTCCAACCCTGTAGCCACTGCTGAGTTTTCCAAATTTGCTGGCATATTGAGTGCAGCACCTAACAGCTTCATCTTTTAGAATTTGAAATAGGTCAGCTGAAATTCCATCACCTCTAGTAGTTTTGTTTGTAGTGATGCTTCCTAATGCCCACTTGACTTCACACTCCAGGATGCCTGGCTCTAGGTAAGTGATCACACCATCGATTCATAATAATCGATGGTTATTGATTCATAATAAAACTTTTAACTTAGTAATGGAAGTGCCACATTGAATCAACATAAACTTTTCTATATGTCTTCTCTTCCTATTAAAAAACCTTACCATTCCACACATTAGATAGCAGGAGGTTACAGTATAGTGGTTGGAGCTAAAAGAAAATACATATAGTCTCTTATGTATTAGAATCACTCAATTGTGTCTGACTCTTTGCGACCCCATGGACAGTAGCCTGCACCAGGCTCCTCCATCCATAGGATTTTCTAGGCAAGAGTACTGGAGTGGGTTGCCATTTCCTTCTCCACGGAATCTTCCCGATGTAGGGATCGAACCCATGTCTCCCACATTGATAGACAGATGCTTTACCATCTGAGCCACCAGGGGACCTATTATGTATTAGGTATATAAAGATGGGTAAGGAAAGGATAAATTTTAACTCAGTATTTTATTGTATATTACGGACTATACTCACATTCTCACATTTAATTTTCATAGCAACCATGTGCAGTGAGATTTATTTTCTTTATTTTACAGATTGAAGAAACAGACTCAGAGATATTTATTTTCCTTCTCAGCACAGTAGTAAAGTGGGCATGGATGAAAGGATCCAGCTGCGTTATTGCTGCTGTCCACAGTGGTGATGGAACTTACTTTTGCCTTACCTGATCACAAATTATGGGAGGACAGGATAAAGATTTATTATTTCTTTAAAAATTAAGAATAATTTGATTTTGCTCATTAAGAGCAATGAAAAAATGATGGGATGTTGACTGTGTTTGGCACTCAGGACACCTCTGTGAAAGTCCTTGTTCTGCATGGCATCCATCAGCTTTTACCCTTCATCCTTCTTCACTTTTGCTTCTGAGCTTTGCTGTACAAACTTTCACTTTCATTTGATAATATAAATTCAATTAATTTTACCATTTGAGCGACTACTAGTAACTAAATACTAAAGGAGAGAGAACATTGAGGGAACACATGTTTTTATTATGGAGTATTGAAAAAAAGAGTAAACTGCCACACATGTAGTATGTTTTTATTAAAAGAGGGCTTGCTGAATTTAGATTCACTTAAGGATGGTTCATTTATTGGACTGTTTTCTTAAAATCCCAGCATAACGTCTTTAGTAACAGCTGTAATATGTTGAACCATTAATTTGGTTCAACCATAATTTTGGTTCAACAAAAATAACATAATTTTTTTTCCTATTCTCAGTTGTCCGTGTATACAGTCATATTAAAAGAAAATCTGTTCAACCAAAAAAAAAAAAAAAAAGGAGATCACAGGTTGAACCCAAACCCATCAGATTGTAAAGTTTGTTTTTGCCACATGAGCTTAATGTTGTATGCGTAGAACCTGTTGCCTGCTCTTCTGTCATAAAAAACGCTATATGAAAGCTATTTGAGAATTTATTACAATGCTTTACTTCAGAATTCTATGTATTCTAATTGTGTATTTGGTTTCCTTCAATATTACTTTGTCTATCAATACCTTTTCTCATTGTGTTCTGTAAGAATGTCCTAATAAATCTAAGCTCATCAGTAACTGACATTCAACTTACTTTTAAATAACATTCAATATTATACAGTTATTTTACTTATATATTTTCAAAAACACTATGCTATTTGAGAAGGTTCCTCAGAAGTACTCTTGATAAATTTACTGTTTACAAAAATATGACACAGGCATTGCTAATTTCAGTATAAAAGTAGTTGAAAATTTTATAAATCTACTGTATACATTACTCCTAAGGAAAAACTTAAAGGTATTTGCTTTAAGTTATTTTGGAAAGATATTGTCTAAGTAGAGCAGATAATTTTTCTGATTTAATATTTCAAAATCTTACAATATTTCAAATAGCATGTACTGGTTTGAATAAACATTTACTTATTTTTTCGACTTCCCTCATAGCTCAGTTGGTAAAGAATCCACCTGCAATGTAGGAGACCCCAGTTTGATCCCTGGATTGGAAAGATCCCCTGGAGAAGGAAAAGGCTACCTACTCCAGGATTCTGGCCTGGAGAATTCCATGGACTGTATGTATATTCCATGGGTCTCAAAGAATTGGACACAACTGAGCAACTTTCACTTTCACTTTACTTATTTTTTAAGATAATAAACAAATATACAATATTAGAGGATTGCATTTAAAGCCCTGTAAGAGAGCAGAAAATAACAAAAGCAATCTCCACAAGATCACTCACATGAGACATCTGTGAATTTGGTATCAGAGCTGGATTTAATTCTTGATCAGTTAGTGTTAGCTTCTAGCTATTCACAACCTCAAGTTCTTAATTTGTAAAATGAGGATTATAATAACTGTCATAATTATTATTAAATTAAAGAAGATAAATACATATAATAGTATTTCATAAATTACACCTTTCTATACAAATAGGATTTCAATATAATTACAAACAAACTTAATTTTTAGTATAATAAGCAATTGCCAACAAAAGCTCGGGCCATCTGAAAGAACATAAGACTCCTGTAAATGTGTTACTAAACTCTTCTAGGTCTAATCTTTACATTTGTCGTGAACTTATCTACAAAGTAGGTATATAATATGAAAAGCTGTATCATTCAGACCCCATTTACTAAAGAATCCAAGTGACTTGAGTCATATATTTATGTGCATAGCAGTTTTATTATTCTGTTTGTAAGGGGATTAATTACCTGGTGCAATGTTTTCTGGATTTGGGGGACTTCGTGGATCCGGGGTGTTAGGAGGAGTAAATGGTGCTTGCTGTGAACCACTTTCCAAGTTGATTCCATCCAGTTTCTCATTCTGCATGGCAATATTGTGCTGTATTTGATCAAAAGTAAACTCAACTGAAAACTCAAAAATGTACACTAACAGGACATATCATATGTGCAAGACTCCATTTGTATACTTGGAATTTAAATATAATGCCAATTCATTGTTACATACTGTCTCAATAATTTATATGGTACCGAGTTGAGTAATTGAATGAGAAATTTTACTGATATCAATCTAAACTCTGTTTTATGGTGACAATCTACTTAATAATAATTAAGCCTTACTGTGTGCCAGGCACTGTGTCCAGGGCTTTATATCAATTATCTAATTTACTATTCACAACATATCCATAAGATAAATCTATTTAGTTTTTAAGTCTTTACTGATTTAATATCATATAGCATACTCGCCAAATATACAACTTAGTCATTGTTACATTATTAGTTTGCTTATAGTTGGAAAAGAAAAATTTACTGAAGGCCATAGCAAATAAACATCAATTTTGAGTTTTTCCTGTGTGAAATAAGCCAAACATATTTAAAAATATTTTTTATTTCTGTATTTATTTATAAAATGATAAGATAATGTACACTTTTGCAATTTAATAATTATTTAACTTTATAGAAATGTGAATATTTCATACTACAGTCCAAATGCATACAATAACTAAAGATCATAAATTAAGGCCTCACCTGACAAAATTATGAAAAAAATAAAGTTTATCCCATTTTCAGCCTTCACCCACCCACAGCCACTCTCCTTACATTCTGCTTACATTCTCTCTTTTACTTTCACCTTATTCTAGGCAGCACCCTGGTAAAGTTGCTGTGGAAATGAACAGGGCAATGTTAATAGTTGTAAGCTGACTTGTGGGGACATGAAAGAAGGCATGCAAAGTAACATTAACTAAGTGAGTGTGGGTCTTGATTACTGGCCATAAGAGTTTGCATTTTATTAAATAAACAAAAAGAAACAATTTCTAAAGATGAATAGTGCTGTACTCAAATACATCAGTTTTTAGTGTTTTGAATTTAGTTATTAAGCATTCAATTTAATTGACTTGGTGAATAACTTTTTTCACTTCTGAACCTTCACCACTTCTTAGGAAAAAAAAAAGTCTTGCTAAGTTTAATTATAAATAAAAGCCAGTTGAGATACATATAGAAAGTTTAATTGTACCATGCATTAAAATTACTTTTTCTAAGTTACTGTCCATGAAATGAGTTTCACCTAAACTTATAAATCATTCTACCTACATTAATTTAAAAATTGTGATACTAACCTCCTCTATAGACAGGAAAATCAACTTTTTCTAGCTAGTCATTAATTATCAGGAGACACTCAGTACCTCTGTTTGTCATTGTTAAGTATACAAGCAAAGCCTTATAATAGTTGGGTAGTGACTTACTTTAGTTATAGCCTTAAATGATTTTTATGTTATTTTTTGAACAAAATATATATATTTTTTGAACCTCACTGTATTTAGTTACATCTTATTTCAGAATTACTTTTTACATTATATTTCCCCTTTTTCTAATATTATATAAGATTTCTAAAGATTTTTTTAAGTCTTTATTAAATTTGTTACGATATATTGCTTCTGTTGTTTATGTTCTGGTTTTTTGGCCGTGAAGCATGTGGGATCTTAGCTCACCGACCAGAGATCTAACCCATACCCCTTACATTAGAAGGTGAAGTGTTAACCCCTGTGCCACCAAGGAAGTGCCTCCAAGGAATTGAAAAAGTGCTTAGTTCTTGCAAACATATGTAGTTTTAGCTGTAAACTGTGGATTTTTTTTTCTTAGTTCCTTGACCAGGGATTGAACCTAGTCTCCTGCATTGGAAGGCAGATTCTTTTTTTTTGACTGCTCTTCGTTGCTTTCCCGGGCTTTCTCCAGTGGGAGCTTGTGGTGGGGCAGGTCTGGGGGGGTGGGCGGCTGCTGTCTGTTGCCCTGCGGGGGCTCTCACTGCAGTGGCTTCTCCTGTTGCGGAGCACAGGCTCTAGCCATGTGGGCTTCGGTAGTTCAGCACACAGGCTTAGTAGTTGCTGCTCGCAAGCTTAGTTGCTCCACAGGATGTGGAATCTTCCCAGACCAAGGACTGAACCCATGTCTCTTGCCTTGGCAGGCAGATTCTTACCCACTGTGCCACCAGGGAAGTCCATGGATTGTTTTGAATAATATCCTTTTGTGGTAACTTATAGAAAGGAATTTTAATTATGATGAATCATTCTTTTATTTTCTCTTGTATGCTTATTTTCTTCATCCCTTTTTGTATGTGTATGTGTAAAAAGTTATCAGTTCATGAACTAGGACTTTGAAATTGGCATGTGTAGCAAGCAATATATCTTCATTTTATTTTAAAAATGCATATTTTCTGTTGTTATTTGTATCATAAGGTTTGTGTGGCTTGAATTTACTAGTTTCTCAGCAAGAGAATAAGCTGTGCTTATTTTTTTTAATTATACTTAATATTTAAATAGATGGCATTGATTACCAAAGAGTTGGTTTATATTTTCATCTAATGATGTCCTGAGAAGATGTGTATAAGAGACAGGGGGCGGCCCAAGGCGCACACATCCAAACACGGGCGGGGACCCACTTCTGAACCTTCACCACTTCTTAGGAAAAAAAAAAGTCTTGCTAAGTTTAATTATAAATAAAAGCCAGTTGAGATACATATAGAAAGTTTAATTGTACCATGCATTAAAATTACTTTTTCTAAGTTACTGTCCATGAAATGAGTTTCACCTAAACTTATAAATCATTCTACCTACATTAATTTAAAAATTGTGATACTAACCTCCTCTATAGACAGGAAAATCAACTTTTTCTAGCTAGTCATTAATTATCAGGAGACACTCAGTACCTCTGTTTGTCATTGTTAAGTATACAAGCAAAGCCTTATAATAGTTGGGTAGTGACTTACTTTAGTTATAGCCTTAAATGATTTTTATGTTATTTTTTGAACAAAATATATATATTTTTTGAACCTCACTGTATTTAGTTACATCTTATTTCAGAATTACTTTTTACATTATATTTCCCCTTTTTCTAATATTATATAAGATTTCTAAAGATTTTTTTAAGTCTTTATTAAATTTGTTACGATATATTGCTTCTGTTGTTTATGTTCTGGTTTTTTGGCCGTGAAGCATGTGGGATCTTAGCTCACCGACCAGAGATCTAACCCATACCCCTTACATTAGAAGGTGAAGTGTTAACCCCTGTGCCACCAAGGAAGTGCCTCCAAGGAATTGAAAAAGTGCTTAGTTCTTGCAAACATATGTAGTTTTAGCTGTAAACTGTGGATTTTTTTTTCTTAGTTCCTTGACCAGGGATTGAACCTAGTCTCCTGCATTGGAAGGCAGATTCTTTTTTTTTGACTGCTCTTCGTTGCTTTCCCGGGCTTTCTCCAGTGGGAGCTTGTGGTGGGGCAGGTCTGGGGGGGTGGGCGGCTGCTGTCTGTTGCCCTGCGGGGGCTCTCACTGCAGTGGCTTCTCCTGTTGCGGAGCACAGGCTCTAGCCATGTGGGCTTCGGTAGTTCAGCACACAGGCTTAGTAGTTGCTGCTCGCAAGCTTAGTTGCTCCACAGGATGTGGAATCTTCCCAGACCAAGGACTGAACCCATGTCTCTTGCCTTGGCAGGCAGATTCTTACCCACTGTGCCACCAGGGAAGTCCATGGATTGTTTTGAATAATATCCTTTTGTGGTAACTTATAGAAAGGAATTTTAATTATGATGAATCATTCTTTTATTTTCTCTTGTATGCTTATTTTCTTCATCCCTTTTTGTATGTGTATGTGTAAAAAGTTATCAGTTCATGAACTAGGACTTTGAAATTGGCATGTGTAGCAAGCAATATATCTTCATTTTATTTTAAAAATGCATATTTTCTGTTGTTATTTGTATCATAAGGTTTGTGTGGCTTGAATTTACTAGTTTCTCAGCAAGAGAATAAGCTGTGCTTATTTTTTTTAATTATACTTAATATTTAAATAGATGGCATTGATTACCAAAGAGTTGGTTTATATTTTCATCTAATGATGTCCTGAGATTATAAGAAATGCATAAATGTAAGTTAAATAATTATTTTGACAATATCTAAAGCTCAAGGGAAGCAGTAAAATATTATTTCAGAAAATGTAGTCAATAACATTAATTTGATATAAATCATATAAAGATGATTCAAGAACTAGATTCTAAGTTAATCACTGTTTTCTATTTATCAATGTTATTTTGTCCCTCCATCACTAGACAAGGGCTGTATTAATTTATCTTTGAAATCCAAGCATAGTTTGTGGAACATAGTAGGCAATCAATAAATTTTTGCTGAAAGTATAAAAAAATGAATGGAAATAGACCCAAATATATCATCTTCTAAATTTCATCTTCTAAATTTCTGTCATATTATCAATGCTTGCTCAAAGTTGCAAGCTAAAGGCTTGATAAAAGCAAATGTGTCATCAAATTTCATCAGATTTCAGAGTATATTGTGTAACTCAGTGACATGTGACTTCATTCCATATAATATTATTGTGTATTATTTTATGCTACTTATTAGCATTTAATTGTTTCAGTATATTCAGTATATATTCAAATATTTCAGTACAGGTGTTTGGGACTATTTAGTTCTCAATCTTTTAGGAATGCTGGAAAAATATTAAGACATATTCTTATCTATTTTACCTATGACCAGAATGTTTCACCATAGGTATATAAGATTACTGTCAATAATTTGAAATACTAGTGATAAGAGAATATGTTGTATTCTAATGGACATTTTAAATCTTATACCTTCTTTCAGAATTGTAATTAAAGCATTATACTTAGAGATATAAATGTTAGTTATGAAAACTGGATTTATTCAGATGTCTAGACTTGTAGATGACTTTTCAAAGAATTTCCATTAAGACACTATTTCATATTATTCTTCAAAGCTACCTCTCTATTGTCATTATCCATCAGATGAGCCAGAGGTTATTTTAGGTTCATACTGTATTTGCTGCAGACATTTTCTGATAAGAGGATACTGAGCTTAATTACAGGATACCATACCATTACATTAATCCATGACTTCAAGTGAAAATCTTCCTTCATTAAGTGTAAATACTATGGTTGAGTAAAATTTGATGTCTAACTGAATTCATAATTATAACTAGATTCAATTATGGATGTTGAAGGATGCTCATTAATGCGAAAAAAAAACTGTTTAAGATGTTCTCTAACCATTTATTGTTAAGCAGATCATAACAAGGGAAATAGAAATTTCAAGAATGAGTAAAATTTTAGGGTTTGTGAGTGCAAATGTTAGTTCTGTAGTGTGTTTTAGTAATTATGATAAAAGATCAGTGAAACTGGTCTATTTGCTATAAAGAATTTAGCTGTTCATTCAAAACAGCTTACTAGTGATGGTAGTTGGAAAGCTTTCAGGTTTAAATTCATGAGTAAATTTTTCATAGCTATAGAAAGAAACCCTTAGTTAAAAAAATATATATATTGTTGTAGTCTCCACCATCTCCTATAGTGCCGTATTCCTTTTTGATTCTTCTACTGGTATTTTATTTTTAAAATATTTTCCTGAAGCTAATCGTTTTTCAATTATGAACTTCTTCCTCTAAAATTTCTCTGAATGACAATTTAAAAGAATATGGTATTCATGCAATATGTAAAATGTAATTTAACGAGTTTGTTTGTTTTAACTTTTAGTCGATGGGAACTTTTGTCCAGAGAGTTTTATCCACATCGATTTTATTGTCAGTGAGTACCAGACTTCTCTATACAACATGGAATGAATACTTTGAAAGGAGATCAGCTGTGTCTAGTTCCCAGGCATCTTTCAATGCCAGGATGTTTTCAGCGAATAAAATGCTTCTATTTGCTTTATGGAGCACTGTGTGCTTTGGAATTTTTTCCATCCCAAACATTTAACCAGTGGTGATAAGATACGGAAACTTTTAGTTCCACCAGTCTCCACTCCCTCTCCCTCCTCGTAGCAGAACAGACCAGTTCTTCAGTGCCAAATCTACAAACATGCAGTGTCTCTACTGAACCAAAAAGATACTCATATCAGGCATAATATTTGTAAAATACTTGTTTGGGAATTTAATAATACATATAAATTTAGAAATGCTGCCCATTTATTTAGATAACCATATTATCAAGTTATACCTACGTTTATTTGTGCTTTAGATTCATACTGGAAATTTTCAAATGTATATTTGTCAGATCTTCTTTGTCGCATCTTAAATAGTCTGGCACCACGGTTACTGAGATGGGATAATTCTTCCAACATGATGTCTCTGGGGATGCTGACTTTTTTGCCCAGGTGCATGACATCTACATCTGTAAAACAATATTCATGTGCATGAAAAACCCTAAGATAAGCATTTTTAAATGCTCTGCTAAATTTCATAAATTACCATCTGCTATATGCTAGAATGGGCTTCCCTAGTGGATCAATAGTAAAGAATCTGCCTGCCAATGCAGGCAGAGAAGGCAATGGCAACCCACTCCAGTACTCTTGCCTGGAAAATCCCATGGACGGAGGAGCCTGGTAGGCTGCAGTCCATGGGGTCGCGAAGAGTCGGACACAACTGAACGACTTCACTTTCACTTTTCATTTTCATGCATTGGAGAAGGAAATGGCAACCCACTCCAGTGTTCTTGCCTGGAGAATCCCAGGGACGGCAGAGCCTGGTGGGCTGCCGTCTATGGGGTCCCACAGAATTGGATACGACTGAAGCGACTTAGCAGCAGCAGCAGCAGCCAGTGCAGGAGACGCTGGTTCCATCCCTGTGTAGGAAAGATCCCCTGGAGAAGGAAATGGCAACCCACTCCACTATTTCTGCCTGGGAAATTCCATGGACAGAGGACCCTGACAGGCTACAGTCCATGGGGTCACAAAAGAGCCAACACAACTTGTTAACAACAACAATATGCTAGTATAGTAACTAAAATAGAGTCTCTTTACTCAGACTGCCTTGGGTTAAATCCTGGGTCTACTTCTTCCTAACTGTATGATCATAGGTATGTTGCTTATTTTTTTGTAAACCTCAATTTTCTTATCTCTAAAGTGGGACTAATAATAATATTACTGCATAGGTTTTATGTAAGGATTAAATAAAATGTTTCTTATCAACCAGTATCATACCTGGCACATAAAAGAGTGAGTGAAGTTTAATGAAACTATTAATTTATTCTTTCCTTATTTAGTGACTTATCAAACAGTACCACTCATAGTTCTGTTCATAAGCTCTGTTTGACTCCCAGCATTTTTATGTATCAATTTGAACTGTCTCTATTACAAGAATGCTTATGCTTTGACTCATGCCACCCATTTCTCTGTCAAAATACTATTAATTCTGTATCTTGCATCAAGGAGCCTAACATAAAGTAGGTAGGTGATAAGTACTGAATAATCCTTCTCAATCCTGTTTATGTGCCATTTCTGTCAATTCCTTCTCTAAAATTTCTATTCATAATTATTTATGCCTTTTCTGTATTCTCATAGCACTGAATCAATATTACTTGATTCCATTTTACTTATTCTGTGATTTGCATTTTCTTTATGTTTTTGTCTTTGTGTCCTCCAATGCCTTAAATAGAGGAGATGTTCAGTAAACAACTATTATTTTCTATTTCTAGTACTGAAGGACTTTTCTGAAATCCCCAAAAAATAAAACTCCTCCACTTGCTCCTTTAATCAGAAATGCTTCTTTTTTAACACACAGAGTTCTTTTGCCACTGTGGACTGCTGTTAAATGCAGAGAAGAAAAATTGGACCATTCGTAAAATAAATATTCTGGAAGATTGGGACAACATTTTCTGATGTTACAAATTAATCCTAATAATTAGGCTTTTTGAGGTCTTTAGGGATAAAATAATAAAATTGCTTATAAATTTTCTCCCCATTTTGCTTTGAAGAAATCACTTTGCTTATATATCTTGATGTTACTGGAAGAGGCACTCCACTAATTATAAAAATTGTAATATCAAGACTTCTGTTTCTGTGAAGATAGAATAGATCTACTTTTCCCTGTACATTTACTTAGTAAAACTAAAAATCCTGGACATGAGTATAAAATAAACATAAGACTAAAAGTTGGAGGGAAGAAGGCAGACCAGCTAGGGACCTCAGGACCAAGGAACAACACGGTACTAATTCTTTGGGTTTCTTTTGGCCCCACATATCCAAGACTTGGAGCTGAAAATGCTTTTAACTGAGAAACAGGCAACAGGTACAGCCAAAAACCTACAGTAAGATTGTTCTCACTAGCCAAGACCAGGAAAGGAGCAACCTATAAAGACAAGAAACTTTTAGACAGTAGCTACTCTACTTTAGCCAAATGCCACAGAAAAAAAAACTAGCCTCACCCATACCAACAAATTTCAAGTATAGAGCCCAGGATTTTACCCTTGCAAAGCTACAATGAGGTGCCCCAGTGCACCCTTATATAAGGGTGGTATCTGAGAGGCCAAGGAGGAAGCTGGGACTTTTGTCCCTGTTAGCCAGTAATAACCCTCAACCCCTGCAGAGTTAGTAGAGACTAGGTGGAGATTCTGAACTCCCACCACCTAATAATAACTAAGTGACCCTCCTCAAGTTTCATTGTGGGCCAACTGAAACTTTGACCTCTTATTTCTACCTGGCAGTGGTGAATGAGGTGGCACTCTCCTTCCCCTGCTGAAACAATGTCAGACAGGTATAGATAAAATTGAAGGCTTAAATAAGAGCAAGATTCTTAGAATATAATATGAAAATGTGCAGGTTCAAATTAAAAAAATCATTTGTCATACCAAGAAACAAGAAGATCTCAAACTAAATGGGAAAAAAGACAGATGCCAACATGAGAAGACTGAGATATTAAAATTATATAGCAAAGATTTTAAAGTGGCCATGATAAAAATGCTTCAAAGAGCAATTACAAAGTTTCTGGAAACAAATGGAAAATTTTAGAAAACTTTAGCAAAGGAAAAAAAATCATGACTGAAATAAAAGTTATAAAGACCCAAATGGAAACTTCAGAACTGAAAAAATACCCCAAATAAAAAGTTCAGTGGATGGATTCAGTAGCAGAATGGAGGGGATAAAGGAAAGAATCAGTGAGCTGGGAGACAGAGTAATGGAAATTACCCAGTAAGGACAACAGAGAAAAAAAATAGGGGAAAAAGTAAAGAAAGCCTTAGGGATCAGTGTGACTAGAACAAAAGATACAGCATTTGTATCACTGAAGTCCCAGAAGGAGAGGAGGTATTTGGGGTTGGAAAAGTACACAAAGAAATAATGGCTGAAAACGTCCCAAATTTGGCAAGAGATATAAACCTACAGATTCAGAAAGCAAAAAGTATTCTGTAAAAGATAAATCTATAGAACTCTACAACAAGACATATCATAAACTTCTGAAAACTAAAGACAAAGGGAAAATCTTGAAAGCAGCCAGAGAAAAATGACAACTTACCTACAGGGAGAAAAAAATGAGAATGACAGTAGATTTCTCATCACAAACCATGAAGACCAGAAGGAAGTGGCACAAAAATGCTGAAAGAAAAGAAATGTCAACCCAGAATCTGATACCAAGTGAAAATATTCTTTAGAAATAAAGGGGAATTTGAGACATCTTCAGATGAAGGAAAAGTAGGAGATTATTTTTCCTGGAGACCTACACTAAAAGAATTGATTCATGCTATTATCACAAAACATCCAAGACTGGTGACTTATAAACAGCAAAAATATATTTCTTATAGATCTGGAGGCTGGAAGTGTGAGATATGGGTACCAGCATAGTTGGTTCAGTTGAAGTCATTCTTCTGAGTTGCAGACTGCCTACTTCTCACTTTGTTTTCATGTAGTGGAAAAGACATGGTAGCTCTCTTGGGCTTCTTTTATAAAGAAATTAATATCATTCATGAAGACCCCACTCTCATGGCCTAGTCACCTCCCAAAGGCCTCATCTCCCAACACCATCAGGGGCACTAGCATTTCAATATATGAATTCTAGGGGGATACAAATATTCAAACCATAGCAAATAACTAAATGAAGTTCTTTAAACAAAATGGAAAAAAAATAAGGAAACTTAGAACATCAAGAACGAGAAAAGATTACAGTAAGCAAAAATGTGGATAAATACAATAAGTTTTCCTTTCCCTCTTGAGTTTTCTAAATTATGTTTGACTCTAGAAGCAAAAATTGAAGGAAATGGCAACCCACTCCAGTACCCTTGCCTGGAAAATCCGATGGACAGAGAAGCCTGGTAGGCTACAGTCCATGGGGTCGCAAAGAGTCGGACACGACTGAGCGACTTCACTTCAGATATAATTATAAATGTATGTAGAAAATAGGTAGCAGTTATATTACAAACAGTAACAGTTATAAACAGTAAGAGGTAAATAGACATAAAGGTAGGTAGGTTTTCTGCACTTAAACTGATAAAATGACAACATCAGTAGACTTTGATAAATTAAACATATATAATTAATAGAACAACTACTAAAAACTATAAATATATACTTGAAAAACTAGAGGTAAATAAAAATTGAATTCTGAAAAATAGGCAAGAAACCCCATAGGAAACTAAGAAAAAGAAAATAGAAATGAAAAACAGACAACAAACAGAAAGCAAAAAATAAAATGATAGACTTAAGGTCTACTATGTCAATAATTACATTAAATATAAAGGCTAAAAATATACTAATTAGAGGATAGAGACTAGTGATTGGATTTAAAAACATGACCCAAATATAAATTGTCTAGAAGAAACCCACTTCAAAAATAAGTACCTTGATCAATATAGGCAAGTTGAAAGTAACAGGATAGAAAAAGATATCAAACAAACATTAATCAATGGGAAGCAGAAGTGGTTATATTAATATCAGATAAAGTGGACTTCAGAACAAAGGAAATAACCAGAGACAGAGAATGTTATATAATGATTAAAGTGTCAGTCCACTAAGAAGACCTAAAACTACTAAATATGTATTCATCAGAAAACAGAGCTGCAAATGGAGCAAAAATTACTAGAACTAAAAGGAGAAATAGATAAATCCACAGTTATAGTTGGAGACTTCAATATCCCTTTCTCAACAAAAGATAGGGCAACAGAGAGAAAATGAGCAAGGATATAAAAGAAGTCAATGACTATCAACCAGTAGGATGTAAATGTTTGTAAAATACTCTACTGAACAGCAAAAGTTACACATTCTTTCCAGGTGCACATAGAGTATACACCAAGATAGACCATTTCCTGTACCATATAATAAGCTTTGACAAATTCAAAATAGTGAAAATTATACACAGTATGTATGATCTTTGGTCACAGTGGAATCACACTAGAAATCAGTAACAGAACAATTACAAGAAAATCTCCAATATTTGGAAACAACAAGAAAAAAATACTTCTAAGCAATCAGTGGGTCAAAGAAGTCTCAAAGGAAATAAAAAATTCATTGAACTAAGTGAAATAGAAAATAGAATTCATCAGCAATACTGGGCATTTATTCTAGTGAAATGAAAGTTTTATATTCACACAAAAACCTATACACAAATGTTCACAGCTTTATTCTTAATATAAGAAAAGAGTCAAATGTACTTTAATGAGTAATGGTTAAAGGGGGCTTCCCAAGTAAAGAATTCTACAATGCAAGAGACATGGATGCAATCTCTGGGTTGGAAAGAGTCCCTGGAAAAGCAAATGGCAACCCACTCCAGTATTCTTGCCTGGGAAATCCCATGGACAGAGGAACCTGGTGGGCTACAGTCCATAGGGTCTCAAGAAAGTTGGACACAACTTAGCTACTAAACAACAACAAATGGTTAAAAACACTATGATCCATCCATAGCATGGTACTCAGCAATAAAAGCGAACAAACTATTGAAACACACAGCTGGATCTACCTCCAGGGAACTACACTGAGTGAGAAAAGCTATCCTCAAAGGTTACATACTGTATGATTCCATTTTACAGCATCTTAAAATGAAAAAAAAAAAAAATATATATATATATAGGAGATAGGAGTCTCTTGACTGCATGAATGGCAATATTCTCGTTGTGATATTGTACCATGGTTGTGAAGATGTTGATATTGGGGGAAACTGGGAAAACATACTGGGTTTGCCCTGTATTCTTACACACATCTGTACTCAGTCACTCAGCTCAGTTGTGTCCAACTCTTTGCCACCCCACAGACCATAGCCTGTCAGGCTCCAATGTCCATGGAATTCTCCAGGCAAGAATACTGGATTGGGTAGCCATTCCCTTCTCCAGCGAATCTTCCTGACTCAGGAATCAAACACTTGTCTCCTGCATTGGCAGGCGGATTCTTTACCACTGAGCCACCTGGGAAGCCTATTCATTCTTACAGCTGCATGTAAACTTTTATCTCAAAATCAAAAGTTTAATTAAGAGCTATCAAGCCATGAAAAGACATGAAGGATCCTTAAATGTATATTGCTAAGTGAAAGAAGCCAGTATGTAATGGCTTACTGTGTGATTCCAACTTCTGGAAAAGACACAACTTTGTAAGAAAGGAAAAGAATCAGTGGTTGTCAAGCACCTATAGGGAGGGAGTGCAAATGAAGATGTTGAGCACAGAGGACTTTTAAGGCAGGGAGACTGTTCTGCATGATATTATAATGGCAGGTACATGACAGTGTGCATTCACTTGAAACCCATTGAACAATATAAGCCAGTGTGAACCCTGATGTAAACTATGGACTTCAATTAATAATACTATATCAATATTGATTTATCAATCACAGCAAGTATAATACACTACGATGTTAATAATAGGAGAGGCTACATATTGGAAGAAGAAGGGTATATAGGAACACTACTTACTTTCTGTTCAATTTTTCTGTAAACTGCTCCAAAAAATTAAGTCTATTCTAATTAACATGTTCAATTTAAAATCTTTTCATAGCACTTCCTAATGAATGCAAAATGGCATTGTCTGTTAAGATGGAAAAAAAAAAAATTCTGTCCTTTACAGTCCCCAGGATGACAGAAGTAGCTTATAGAAGAGGAATGAAGGCCAACACCAGAGTGAGTGAGACTATTTTATAGTTTCCTGGGGCTTGTTTGCTAGCTCTCTGAGTTCTACAAGGAATATTCACTTCTTTTTATTTGCAATTATTTGGAGTTTCTGTTACTGTGTGCTTGCAACATGGAAGGAGGAACTGGGTTATTTTTTGGTGTGTCTATATCCCTCAGTATTCTAGAAAGTGTGANGTGAGTGAGACTATTTTATAGTTTCCTGGGGCTTGTTTGCTAGCTCTCTGAGTTCTACAAGGAATATTCACTTCTTTTTATTTGCAATTATTTGGAGTTTCTGTTACTGTGTGCTTGCAACATGGAAGGAGGAACTGGGTTATTTTTTGGTGTGTCTATATCCCTCAGTATTCTAGAAAGTGTGACAGGAGTGAACTATTTCAGCTTTTTTATTCTGGAATCAAAATAAGTTCCCTTTAGATCACAAATGATAGAAAAGCCACAATATTGCTTATAGTAATTTGGTACAATATTAGGGCTTCCCTGATAGCTCAGTTGATTTTCCACCTGCAATGCAGGAGACCCCAGTTCAATTCCTAGGTCCAGAAGATCCCCTGGAGAAGGGATAGGCTACCCACTGCAGTATTCTTGGGCTTTCCCTGTGGCTCAGCTGGTAAAGAATCTGCCTGCATTGCAGGAGACCTGGGTTCAGTCCTGGGTTGGGAAGAACTGGAGAAGGGAAAGGCTACCCACTCCAGTATTCTTGCCTAGTGAATTCCATGGGCTATAGTCCATGGGGGCAAAAAGTTAGGACATGACTGAGCTACTTTGACTTCACTTCACAATACTAGGGGGTGGGGGGGAAATCTCCTTTAAATGCTTCTTGAAAGAATTCAATTAGCAATGCAAGACAGAGAAGACAAAAAGAATTACAGAAAATTGAAATCCATAGGAATACACATTCTGTTTAACAATTATATATTACAAGTAATATTTTTAAAGAAATTTATATTTTTCCTGAAAAACCTTTCAACTGGGACATTTGCAAGAACTAAAAAAGTGCCCCATACCAGGCAACCACTAGAAAATGCAAAGATGACAGTCTTTATAGTACAGTATGTCCTCTATATGTGAAAGAGTTCCATTCAAAGAGTGTATTCGTATAGTCCAACGAAGTTACCCTAGATACCCAACTAACACAATCAGCCATATAGCACCATACTATAATAATTTCACACAAATAATACATAAAAAACACACCAAAAAACATTTATAATCTTACAGTATCTTGAAAAGTACAGTAGTACAGTACAAGAGCTGGCATGCAGGCATCTTTGAAAGCTTGCAACCTGACAGTTCATATGTAGGGGACTTAACTGTAAGGGAATCTTTCTCCTTAAAATTAATGCTATAAAGTTTTTCCATAAGGAAACCAAAATAAGGATGCAGTTTTTCTCTTTCTCCTCTTTACCAGTTTGAGTCATTATAAACAGTTAAATGAAAATAGTCTAGAAAAAGGAAACAGCGTATTATTGTTTTTCTAAAAGTTCTAAACTTCAAGCTATAGCATAAGTTTAATTTGGGGCCACCAAGACAAGGATTTGAGAAAACTTTTCTCTCGTTTTCCTCTTCCTAATGACCTCCAATATTAGCTGATTACACCAATGTTTCTGAAATAACTACATGACCTAAGTGAATCCTATCCCGCTGCTGCTGCTGCTACTGAGTCGCTTCAGTCGTATCCAACTCTGCGTGACTGCATAGACGGCAGCCCACCAGGCTCCCCCGTCCCTGGGATTCTCCAGGCAAGAACACTAGAGTGGGTTGCCATTTCCTTCTCCAGTGCATGAAAATGAAAAGTGAAAGTGAAGTCGCTCAGTCGTGTCCGACCCTCAGCGACCCCATGGACTGCAGCCCACCAGGCTCCTCCGTCCGTGGGATTTTCCAGGCAAGAGTGCTGGAGTGGGGTGCCATTGCGCTAGCCCCTTAGATTTACAATAGTCCTCTGAGGTATATTTGACAGGAATTATTACCTTTGTGATTGATACAGGAACAGGTGTGTAATGACCTAAGCCAGTGAGAGAAAATACCAGGACTTTTCTTTGCGTACACTGTGCCAAAGATACTTTCTTTTCCTGCTACATATAAGGATGGATGCATATTGTCCTGCAAACTGTTGATATGTACTTGATAAAATGATAGAGTCAGACATGAGGTGAAGCTTACCCCAAGGAAATCAGAGCAGAGGCAGAGAAAGAAACTGGTCCTTAATAACATACTTGAGGTGCCAGATGAAGATTTATTGAGTCACCCCTGAACTTTTCAGTTATATTAGGTAGTAAATTCCCTTTATTTTTTAATCTAGTTGGTTTCTGATTTTCTGCTATTTTCAACTTAAAAAGCATACTAACCGATATGGTCATTCTCTTCAGATCTTCATCTCACTGATATAGGTCCAAAAAGTTTAAGATTGGAATCACAAGAAAGAGTAAAGAAGAATAGCCAAGAAACCCATCAGTGGGAGTCTCGAAGAAGAAAGGGAAAAAAGAGCAGAGGTATAAACTATACCTCTGGCCAGACTTGTTTGGACTCTAAGAAACATTCACTCCTTTTTAGCAAAACACAATAATTATCACTCAAGCTGCTGCAAGGAATAGATGTATAGCAAGAGCCATGAGGAACTTACCTACCCTCAGTAATCAGCTGGTGCAATCCATTATTACAGTAAATTTATATCACAATAGAGAAATAAGAGACAAAAAGGAAAGAGGAGAAGGCACACGTAATTGACCAACTCTCAACTCTCTTTTCTTTTTCTTCATACTTACTTTTACTTTTGTTAAGCCTAAATTATCTCTCTTGCTCTATAAGTAACAGACAAGGATTTCATTGGCTTTGAGTGACCATCTAAAGGTACTGTGGATCTCTGGGATGAGATAACTTCATGAGAAGTCTACTGGTATCTGAAGCAGGCTTGTCCTGGCTCACAAAGAGTCAATAAATTTTCAGAAATTCTGTGAGCTAGTAGTTAGAGTCAATGAACATAGCCACTATTTAAATTATATAAACTTAATAATTAGATAAATTGTATTAAAAAGAAAGCAATAGATACTCAGAAATATCACTTTCTAAATACTTCTTTTTGCTATTATCAATGCTCTTGATGTTTTCTTATATCTATTATATCTGTATGGTGGAAATACTTTAGTATTGTATTACTACACACCTCTTCCCAACTCTGCATTCAGTTTCTTCTTGATGGTAGCTCAGACTTGTTCATAGCAAGAGAATTTTGCAAACTCTACAAATGGAGGCATTCCCCACCTAAAAAACCAGTTAAATATTCACTAGCATGCTAATAGACATAGGAATATTTTAAGTCAACATGTTTTGCATAAACAAACAATAAAAGACATAAACCAAATTTTCCAAGGTTTTTTGCCCCTTCCTTTCCAGTAGTTGAGTTTATGATGTCACTGGAGCTCGAGTTCCAGACCATCTATGAGTTGGGAAATCTAACGTATGAACACTCATTTATTTAAATTTTCAGAGTGAAGAATTCTCTCAACTGAGCAGACAGACTCCAAGTTCAGCTGTTCCCTGCTCTTTATTGCAAACCTCTGTGCAGGGTCTTAACAGTGTGTTTTATCTGGATGCCTGATAAATGATATAACTTATTCAGGGTTCATATCCTTGCCCTGATGGATTAGAAGGTTGTCTTTGTGGCATTAGATCATCTATTGAAAATAATATTGCTAGACATACTTTCCTGTTGATGTCATTCATAGTGATCCAGAATTTTCCATTTATTCTTTAAAGATCTTATAGGACTTAATCCATTATAGCTTGCTGCTATTTTAAGGAGATCACTGGTTATTTTGGATTAAACATCCAATTATAAAAAATATTAAAATATACCTTTAGGGTCTTGACCATAAGAAAATTAATTTCCACAAAAAACTCCACATTTTTCAATCTACTAGAGATATTAAATAATTGTAACTAATATTCTTTATCAGATGCATTTTTTTCAAGTTAGATTAAGATTTAAAATCTTACATTAAAAAGTTCAAAATTTTGATTTTTGAGTGTGCTTTCCTTCCACCTTAGCCACATTACTATAAGTACTGGAAACCAATTGAAAAAATGCATTTTGGTGGGGGAGTATCAGTGGTCTTTGAAAATATGATCTATTTCTTTTTCAAACCTTTCTTCAATATGTAGTCTTATGAGCAGACCCTGGATCTAAATTCTTCCAAAAGAAAACATTCTTTTTTTCACATTTATTTCATAGGTTAGCATTCTGAAACTTAGCAAGGATTTATGGATGCACAAATAGTTATGTGTTTTTATTTTGAAAATTTGATCCTGCCAGTGTTATATATTTAGTTAGATCAGTGAGTCCAATTCACATTTTATAAAGATATTCAAATAATTGTAATAAGACAAAAATCTTTTAAAACTGTTTCCCAGCGATTTACTAGCAGCTACAATTCTGGTAGAATGGGCAAAGCCACAGACGGGGAGATAATTGAATCTGATTTACTTGAGAGTGGTCCTATCAATTTAGTTAAAAGCCTGCTTAAATCCAAGAGATCTCTGTATTTACACAGGACTCTTTGGCCTGCTTACAGTTAACCTATGTGCACTGAATAAATATACATCATTGCATACTGAAATATGCATATATACATGATATTAAAAAGTTAATAGTCCAGACTGATTTTGATTTTGAATAGTGCTTTAAAAGTCTACATTTGGTTAAAAGTTTACTACTAATTTCTAATAGTTTTCTCTACATGAAACAAGTTGATTTTGTAACTCATCTGGAATTCCGTATTTTCCTACTTTGTATCTCTTTGCCTTGATTTGAGTTCTAAACTATAAAGTTTTCAGAACTTTACTGTTAAAAGTATTGCCACTTATAAACTGTGTAAATCTATAAATATTTTAAAAATGAGATTACCAATGTATTAAAGTATGCAAATTGAATTACACAAACCAGTAATTCAACCAGAACTGTTTGTAGGATGTACATCTAGAGTATGTTAGAGTGAAAAAGACAATAAAGAAATTAGGATGATGAAATTATGGCTAGAATTAAACATTATCATTTCAACTTTGGTATAAACTGGAATTTAGCCTGGTTCTCTGCTGCTACTTTTCTGGAAGGCCTTATTAGAGGTTTAGAAATCTATGGTAGATTTAGAAATATCCACGATTTTACAACATATTACTGCACATTGATTTTCAAAATAAAGCATGATTTTTCTTAGTGAGAATGCTAATGTGAAATTTTAAACCAAAGAAAACTCTCAAACTTGTACATTGAAGCATTAGGGTAAGTTCTTTTTCTCCCCCAGACTTTTTACATTTGATTTGTAGTATTTAAGGCCTTCTTTGTGTCCTCATTTTTATATCGGTAACTTGATCAATTATAGTTTGAGATATGCTTGTATAGGAAAAGTAAAAGGGTTCCTCACCTTAATCTTTCATCTGAAAGTCAAGTCATCATAATTATGTGTCCCTGCAATTTGTGTCAGTATTATCATTGCCTTTGCTATTGGTGGGGAAACTCAAACACACATAGCTCAATACATTAGAGTCATGAAATTTTAAAAGTAGATGTCTCAACAAACCCAACCTCTTCAGTTTCAGGTGAGGAATTAGATGTCTGGTCTGGAACTCAGGGCTCCTGGTACCTTATCAACAACTCTGCATTTAGAACCTGGCTTCCTATTTTCAGACCACAGACTAACCTCTTTTCCTGAAATCACAAAAAAAATCTGCTCAGTCTTCTGTGTACTGTTACTGTTCACCAACTGTTCACCAGTTATGAGGGAAAAACAAACAAACAAAAAACATACCAAAAAAGCCCTCACAAAACCAGATGAGAAAACTGTAGGGTCACTGAAACAGTAGTCTTTCTATTTCTGAAAGCTCTTCTTCTTAAGTGTATTTGTGCTTAAAATCAGGAGCCAGCATACTCCCAGTTCTTACATAATTTTAATTCCTATTCCTTTTCCCTACCATTTCTGACAGATGCCAGTTGTTCTAATGTGCCTCTCCTTCTTCCATTCTCATTCCCCTTCTCTTTCTCTATCGACTTATTGCTTCCTATTCATTTATCCCACCCCTTACCCTTCCTGGGTCTCAAATGAGTTCCTGAGAGAGAAACGTGATCACCACTGGAGAATGGGTACAGCTTCTTCAGGAGCAAATAGCACAGGATTGGTGGGCATTACCCACCATTATAAGCAGTCTTTTCTTGTCTCCATAACTAATTCATGCACCAATAACGGCAAAATATTTCTGTTTTTGTCTTTTGGAATAGCACTTGTTAGATGACAACAGCATGGCTCTGATATTTCTGTTTAATACTTATAGGTTTTGTATCACAGCTGTAGCACAAAACAATTACTACCATCAGCTCTAACACTTCTGATACTGATGGTGATGACCATGATGATGATCATCTGGATGTGATGATGAGGACAGTCTGCGTTAGTATTAAGGGATACTTTCTATTAATTACTTTTGAGAATGTAGTATATTTGCTTCTGGTACATAATTTGACACTAAATCATGATGGCTCCATAATGAGCGAACAGTTTGGGGTTTGCTAGAGGCAGGGTCATCTTCATTTTTACTCAGGCAATCCAGTTCCATGTATTCTAGTCTGTATGGATAGGATTTTTCAGTGATTCTTTGGGGTTATTTCTCCTTAAGATTAAGTGAGTGCTGTAATGAAAAACTCTTCTTTTGAATCTTGTATTTTTCTATTGGCAGATCTCAAGGCTCGCTAACTATAGTCTCTCTCCCCACAACAAGAACCGGACTGAACTAGTTCAGGTTTAGAAAGCAACTCATTTAGCCATCTCATTGTCACATTTCCTTCTCCTCCTGGCTATATGTTTCTGAAAAGTAATATAAAAAATAAATGAATTATAATACTGCAAAAAAAAATGTTGATGCACAAGGGGAAGAGGGAATGGAAGAAGAACATAGACTGGGAGAAGAACTTCTCTGATCCTTTTATAAAGGACAATTCAGTCTAAATATTACTTATTTAGTCTTAGAATTAAGATCAAGACTGTGGTATGCTTCATCATACATTATCCAGGTTTTTACTGGTGTGAAGTGTTTGAAAATTTGGAGGATTGTTCCTAAAAAAGTTTTCTGTGCAGTCCATGTCTCATTTCTGCCTCCTTAGGAAAAATGATGCCCCTCTAATTCCACATCTCTAAACAATATGACATATACAAATAGTAAAGTTCCATGTAATATGTCAGAGGAAATAAAAGAGGGCGATTATTTAAATTGCTTTCTAAAGTACTACAGCTATTTTAGTTGAGATGAGTTAAGAAAGAGTCTGCGATTATCCGTGTGTTATCTGTAGTACTTGACCTCCAAACTAAGGCAGAGCATGTGACTCTACTTAAGGGACTGGAAATCTACCCGTGATTTGGGAGGGAGGCTTTAGCAGACTTTACATGGCCAGGACCTGTTGGTGGTGAGATAGTAGTTTTGAGAATTTTTTTATCCCTTGAGATATAATTGTATTTTTTCTTTACATTTCATTTTAAAAGTTATGTTACAAAAAAAGAAAAAGATACTCTTTATAGGTCTATATCAGTAATAGAGTAGAATTCAAAACATGATTTAAACTGGAAATAAAATGATGGTTTGATTTATGATTATGACATAATTAGAAAATGATAATTTATCCCAAGTGTAGTTTGAAGGTAAGTAAGTTTAGTCACAAACTCAAATGATTATCTGATTTTTGCCTTACTGATCAGGGAAGCTGTTAAAACAATTTCAAGTAAACTACATGAAGCAGGAGATACAAAGAAGCATAAAAAAATGAAAAGAAGCATGAATTTTGGAACCTTACATTGGTACAAATTTAGTTCTGGGATCTGATTCAGAATTATCTTCACTTTATTCCAAGCTAACTCAAAATGATAGTAAAACACAGAACTAAGTTGAATCCAATATTTTATATTGGATGATTTTATATTACAGAAAATGAAAACAAAATAACAGAATCCTTAAAATATGACTACATTATGGGGGAAGCATCTAACACAATCTCTGATTGGTTCTATTCAGCTCACATTATGGAAGGTGAAGTATGAAAATGCTACTCTTTGTACACCTGAAACTAACACAGCATTGTAAATCAGCTATACTCCAATACAAGTTTAAAAGAGAGAAAGAAGAAAATGCTACCCTTATGCGTGCTCTCAGCTGCCTTCACCAGATCTTATTTCTCTAGGTTTCAGTATTGTTCAGGTAAAAGGTCATATTCCTTGTCAATAGAAGGGAAGTAAGGCAATGCCCTGAAAACTCCACAGATACATTCTGGAATGGCTCAAATCAGCCCTTAAAGGAATCTAGATATTCTACTTATTTGCTTTTAAAATCGACATTATCCTTTGCTCAGTTTCTTTTATTCTTTTAATCAAAGTTGAATTTCCATTGCAACAATCAAAATGCAATATATAAAGTACTAGTTTCTAGAATTTTTACTAGAACTTAAAGAAAAGAGTGACGTATCATCTTAAATCTTATATTAAAAATTTTTTGAGTTGTATGTTTTGAGACTATAGGAAATCTGTATTTTCCTAGAAATTATAAATAGTAGATTTCCACACAAAATACCTTGGTAAATCAGTTACTAAATATGAAGACTATTTCAGTGTTAAAGAAGTTCGCAATTAATATGAATTTAATTTAACAACATTTTTTTCCCTAAAGGGATAGTAGAACAGATTTTGAATAATTTATACAATTTATGGTAAAAGAAATCAGTATAGATCTTGTGGGATGGACAACGAACACAAGATTTCATGAGACCTGTCTGAAAAGAAAAAGAAAAAAATAAATGATCTGAGAGTGGTGATATTAACTTATAATGTGAAGTGTGAAAGGCAAGCCAAGCAGAATGTACATCAGCTGTCAGATTGCTTCATTCCTTTAGAACAGTTGTTCATCTGAAAATAGCTTTCAAATGAGAAAGGATGACTACAAAAGGATTAGTTACCATAGGCTTTTCCACACCCCCTAGAGCTCCAGGTTTGTTATGACAGAATAGCAAGAATTTAAAGAAAGTAAACTATAGAATATTAAATAACATCAGGAAGAGTCTACATTAGTGCTGAGCTGTGTTAATGCTATGAAGGATTGTCATTGATACCATTTCCATGGATTTCCTTCATGATGGCTGATGCTTGCTGTTTCCTCTGCTTCACCATGGTACTGTGTGATAGCATGATTTTTTTTGTTCCCTGTTAAAAATAAAGAAACATTATTGAGGCAGTGTGAAGAACTCATTTGCAATATTCTATAATCATCCTTTTGAAGGAGAGCATCTTTGTTCTTTATTATTGCTTTCCTTTGAAAGGCTTTAGTACGATTCCTTGTTTGGTGACAGAGTATACTATTCATTGACAGGCAATGTCACAGTGAACAGAGGCTGATTCTCAGAGTTTCAGGCCATCTTATCTATATACTAGTACAATCATTATTGGGCAATGAGAAACAATGAAAGAGCTGGCTTCCTTTCCCCTTCCTTTCTCACTTTCACAGTTTATTTTAACCTGTCATTGCTTCCTTACTGGCCTTCGGTTCCAGCAAACTGTAAGAATGAAGACAGGACGCCAAATTAAATCAGAACTCTTTGGTGGTAGCATTTTAATATTGGCATCAACCGCTGTCCTTTAAAGCAAAGAAAGCCCACTAATGAGTCACAGCTCTGAACTTCCTTGGACAATTGACTAATACAACATTTTAGGAAACAATATACTCACCTTGCTTTTCAGGAAGGAGGAATCCCAATTTGTGGAGGAAAGACTGGAGATGGACTATGGATGGCACTTGGGCCCGATGGTTTTTATCCTTGAGCCTGGGACGGCATGGTCCCTAGTTCTGACTCAAACTGGAGAGTGAGCCTTTCTGAAGAGACTGGCATCCAGCTGACATCAACTGACTATATATAGCACCAAATACTTCAGCTACTCATATCTTCCTGGCGAAAGGGAGGAACCAAGAAAGATTAGGTTCTCTCCATTGTGTTTCTATCTTGTGAGACGGTTGAATGAGCATACAGAAGATTTCTATGGAGCACCTTCTGTTTGAAGAGCTAGTAGCCCAAAGAGATTTTTTTAAACTTTTGAAGATATAAGTCTTACATTTCATCTTAATCGAGGTGGGAAAGATACGTACTTGAATTAGAACAGAATGATGGATTATTAACAATTAAAGTGGAAGCACTCACAATAGTGTCTGAGGAGTTTCAAGAAGAAAGCAAGCAATATGGGGCAGAGCTGTCCCTTAAATAATGCCATCCCTTAAGCAAGAGTGAGAACCTATGCTAACTTAGAAAAATGGGTGATACTTGGGTAAAGTGGAGAAGCTTTTTGTAATGGGCATTAAAAGTTAAGCCTTGAATCTGAGTAAAAGTTTAGACTCATAGCTGAGTCATGAGTCTTCCTGAAGAGACCCTGTAGAGAACAATGCCTGCAAAATTGCCTGATCTCTTCAAGGTCTGGAGTCAAGTATTCCTGTTTGAGAATCAGGATAAGAAGCTGAGAATGTAGGCCACCTTGGCCACCTTGCTGATCTTGAACACAGAAGCAAGTTCCTCCTGGACCTTTTTCTTTTGCTATGTACCACTTCCTGGAATACTCTCTCCTGCTACCACTTGGCTTACTCACGCATTCAGAACTCCTCCCAACTATTGATTCCTCAAAGTCCTTCCTCAGTCACCCTTTAATCACCCTCAGTCTAAAATACTACACAGAGCCACACTCTCGTCCCTTACTCTGCTTTATCTTTAAAATATTTTTGTATTAGTTTAGATTAAAATTCTAATGCATGTGACAGAGAACCCTAAAAACAGAAATTTCAAAAAGATGGAAATTTTTGTTTTTCTCACACATGAACTTTTCCCAGAGATAAATAATCTAGAGTTGATGTGATTGACATAATTATCAGGGGCTCAGTCACCTCTAACTTCTTGCTCCTTTGTCCCCAAAATGAAGACCCTTGGGCCTAAATTACTGCTTCAGCTCTAGTCAGCATGCTCTTATTTCAGCCAACGGGAAAAATAAAAAGGAATGATATCTTTCAAACATAGCCTGATATGGCTCAGATCTCTTTTGTTTACATCCCTTTGGCAGGACTTAGTCACATAACCATACACAGCTCAAGAGAGGTTGGGACATGGGAATTTTATTCTGGGTGGCCATGGACCCAGTTAAATTCAGAGTTTAACTTACTGATAAAGATGATAATGATTATTGGGTTACAACTCTCAGTTTTTGCCACAAGAACATATCCACATTATTTTATCTCTATCAATCCATCTACCTATCATCCTTCTATCAATCTGTCTCTATCTGGTATCTCTTTTTTCCTATTAAAATATGAACTTCCTAAGGACTTAGGTTTTAAATCTTCAGCAGCAAGAATTGTGTCTAATATATTGGTGGACATTCAATATTCATTTAATGAATGAATAAATGAGTAGTTTGGAGATTAATTGTAGAATGCATTTAAGGTTTGGCATGAGTTTGGAATTCTTTTCCTGTTATGTCAAACACTTGGGGAAGTAGAATTGTAATAAACAGTCACTTGATTATAAGATGATGGTGGCTACTCAAGGGAGAGGTTGGTTTTGTATGCAGCTGAAATAGGTGGCTGATCATAGGCTCGACAGTTCAAGGTAGTAAATGGTAGGTTTAAGTTCAGTTCAGTTCAGTCGCTCAGTCGTGTCTGACTCTTTGCGACCCCATGAGTTGCAGCACACCAGGCCTCACTGTCTATTACCAACTCCCGGAGTTCACTCAAACTCATGTCCATCGAGTCAGTAATGCCATCCAGCCATCTCATCCTCTGTCGTCCCCTTCTCCTGTCCCCAGTCCCTCCCAGCATTGTCTTTTCCAATGAGTCAGCTGTTCATATGAGGTGGCCAAACTATAAGAGTTTCAGCTTTAGCATCAGTCCTTCCAAAGAACACCTAGGACTGATCTTTAGAATGGACTGGTGGAATCACCTTGCAGTCCAAGGGACTCTCATGAGTCTTTGCCAACACCACAGTGCAAAAACATCAATTCTTCGGCACTCGGCTTTCTTCACAGTCCAACTTTCACATCCATACATGACCACTGGAAAAACTATAGCCTTGACTAGACGGACCTTTGTTGACCTTTGAGACAGAGTAATGTCTCTGCTTTTGAATATGCTATCTAGGTTGGTCATAACGTTCCTTCCAAGGAGTAAGCATCTTTTAGTTTCATGGCTGCAGTCACCATCTGCAGTGATTTTGGAGCCCCCAAAAATAAAGTCTGACACTGTTTCCACTCTTTCCCTATCTGCCATGAAGTGATGGGACCAGATGCCATGATCTTCGTTTTCTGAATGTTGAGCTTTAAGCCAACTTTTTCACTCTCTTCTTTCACTTTCATCAAAAGGCTTTTTAGTTCCTCTTCACTTTCTGCCATAAGGGTGGTGTCATCTGCATATCTGAGGTTATTGATATTTCTCCCAGCAATCTTGATTCCAGCTTGTGTTTCTTCCAGCCCAGCATTTCTCCTGATGTACTCTGCATAAGCAGGGTGACAATATACAGCCTTGACGCACTCCTTTTCCTATTTGGAGTACCATGTTGTTCCATGTCCAGTCTGTTGTTCCATGTCCAGTTCTAACTGTTGCTTCCTGACCAGCTTCTCAAGAGGCAGGTCAGGTGGTCTGGTATTCCCATCTCTCTCAGAATTTTCCACAGTTTATTGTGATCCACACAGTCAAAGGCTTTGGCATAGTCAATAAAGCAGAAATAGATGTTTTTTTCTGGAACTCTCTTGCTTTTTCCATGATCCAGCAGATGTTGGCAATTTGATCTCTGGTTCCTCTGCCTTTGCTGAAACCAGCTTGAACATCTGGAAGTTCTCAGTTCATGTGTTGCTGAAGCTTGGCTTGGAGGACTTGAGCATTAGTTTACTAGCATGTGAGATGAGTGCAATTGTGCAGTAATTTGAACATTCTTTGGCATTGCCTTTTTTTGGGATTAGAATGAAAACTGACCTTTTCCAGTCCTGTGGCCACTGCTGAGTTTTCCAAATTTGCTGGCATATTGAGTGCAGCACTTTCACAGCATCATCTTTCAGGATTTGAGATAGCTCAACTGGAATTCCATCACCTCCACTAGCTTTGTTCGTAATGATGCTCTCTAAGGCCCACTTAACTTCGTATTCCAGGATGTCTGGCTCTAGGTGAGTGATCACACCATCGTGATTATCTTGGTCATGAAGATCTTTTTTGTACAGTTCTTCTGTGTATTCTTGCCACCTCTTCTTAATATCTTCGGCTTCTGTTAGAAGCTTTCTGTCCTTTATTGAGCCCATCTTTGCATGAAATGTTCCCTTGGTGTCTCTAATTTTCTTGAAGCGAAACCAAGAGAACACACTGGTCAGAGCAAACACCCTCTTCCAACAACACAAGAGAAGGTTTAAGTTAACCTATTGCAATTGCTTCTAAGTAAATGTTTGCATTGAAGTTATTAATTAAATACCAGTGAGAAACAGTTAATCGAGTCATTGAATTTAAATTTCTTCTCAAGATCTCTCAACTGCTTGTATATTCCTGGCTTTAGCATTTACAGTGGTGTGACATTCATCAAGTCTCTCAAGCTGTGTTTTTTCATCTGTAAAATGGAGGTTACAATATCTATCACATAGAACCATGGGCACTTTACAATGTAACAATTTTAGAAATTCTTGATACTTAAAAGTTGAGTGTTAATTTTTCCTTTTACTATTTTATTCCTGCAATATGAAAGGATTTAAAACCTTAGAACCGTCAACTGCATTATTCAGTAAAAAATTAAAATATATTTAGAAAGATGGTTTTCCTACTTGGTCACCTTTATATGTTCCCAATTTTGTGTTATATACAGTTTAAAGGTTGAAATGGTGTCCTCAAAAGACAATAATTACTATGTTGATTTTGGTCTCCAAAATGAAAAGTGTTTATTTTAAAAGATTTTAAAAGCTTTGAAGGACATAACTTACTTGTTTTTGTTTATTTCTCAGTGACACCTAAAATTGTTTTGCCTTATATTTTAAAGTCATTTATACATATCTCTGATAGCTTTCTGGTTTTTAAGTTATTATTTGTTCTGAAAAGAAGAAAGAATTAGTCACTGGTATTGTTGCTTTAAGACAGTTATACTATCCAATTGTTTTATGACACAACAGCTAAATTTTAAAAAGACCTTTAATGGTTATTATACTGCATTTTTGAATGGTCCATTCTGAAAGCCAGTGCATTTGAATTTTAAATCAAGTCACAGTTAATATAATTCTGTTTCATCTACACAGAGGTCTGGCTCTAGATTACACTTCCCTCAAGTTTGTCATATTGCCATCTTTCTTTGTCTGCAGGCCCCACCACCTCACCTCTGGACCCAGGACTGTCTCCCTCCTTGGCTTTCCCCACCGCACCTACGCATACTGTACACTAGGAAAGAGTCTCTCCTACCCCCTGGTATCTCAGCACCTACACTGGCCCTACTCATCATCCCTGTCCTTGAAGTGTCTCCCTAATCCCAATTTAAACAGAGTAGTACCTTATTGTCCCCTCAGGGCCTAAATATTTTGATCTAATTGGTGCTAAAGATAATGATAGACTCTTTTATTGTAGGCAAAATAATGGGATTCCAAAATCACTGCAGATGGTGATTGCAGCCATGAAATTAAAGAATGCTTACTCCTGGGAAGGAAAGTTATGACCAACCTAGATAGCATATTCAAAGGCAGAGACATTACTTTGCCAACAAAGGTCCGTCTAGTCAATGCTATAGTTTTTCCTGTGGTCATGTATGGATGTGAGAGTTGGACTGTGAAGAAAGCTGAGCGCCGAAGAATTGATGCTTTTGAACTGTGGTGTTGGAGAAGACTCTTGAGAGTCCTTTGGCCTGCAAGGAGATCCAACCAGACCATCCTAAAGGAGATCAGTCCTGGGTGTTCTTTGGAAGGAATGATGCTAAAGCTGAAACTCCAGTACTTTGGCCACCTCATGTGAAGAGTTGACTCATTGGAGAAGACTCTGATGCTGGGAGGGATTGGGGGCAGGAGGAGAAGGGGACAACAGAGGATGAGATGGCTGGATGGCATCACTGCCTTGATGGACGTGAGTGTGAGTGAACTCCGGGAGTTAGTGATGGACAGGGAGGCCTGGCGTGCTGCAGTTCATGGGGTCGCAAAGAGTCGGACACGACTTGAGTGACTGAACTTAACTGAATGGTAAAATTTGGTGCCTTAGGAGGCTAGTTAAGGAAGAAGTTCTTGGCGGAGCTTTTCAACACCCCTATAACCAAATTCTTTCCATTTCTGGGCCTGCCGCAGTTGCATTTCCAACTCTTTTAGCACTTGCTAAAAGACAAAAAAAGATTAAGTTAATCTTAAAAAATAAGATGAATTTTACTGCCTATATACCACTCAGCAAAAATCTACACCATGAGGACCCATGAAAGACAACCTTATTCAGCCAGTGGTAAACATGAGCCCTTTTAGAGTGGTAAACAAGGTCTACATTCATCTTCCTCTGACTGAGCACTTTTTTTTTTTTTTTAATTCTGTGTTTCTCCTTGTCCCATTTTAGGTCTGTATTAGGTGGCTGTGGACAGTTGGAGATTAGGGCAGGATCCAGAGGAGGGGGAGGGAGCCCAGGATCTGACTGTCTACTAGGTGGGCCGACAGCACATTACCATTACTGAGGCTCAATTCTGAATTAATGCACACAGAACCCAAATAGGGTAGCCCCCAGGCTAGTGTTGAACAACATATCTAAGAGAATGATCAGTTCTTTACCAGCCTTCATTGACATGGTGGTAACCCTGGGAGGAAAGAATCTATTTGAAAGGATAAAAAAAAATGTGTAAAAACTCACAGCTGATGAGGCTGTCTGTGGAAGCATGGGCTTTGGTTTCTGCAAAAACGTATGAGGAGGGAGGTGGGAGGGGGGTTCAGGATGGGGAACACATGTACACCCATGGCAGATTCATGTTGATGTATGGCAAAACCAATACAATATTGTAAAGTAATTAGCCTCCAATTAAATAAATTTAAATTAAAAAAAAATCACTGTGAAGTGAAAGTCTCTCAGTCATATCCAACCCTTCACAACCCCATGGTCTATGCAGTCCATGGAGTTCTCAGGCCAGACTACTTAAATGGGTAGCCTTTCCCTTCTCCAAGGGGTCTTCCCAACCCAGGAATCGAACCAGGGTCTCCTGCATTGCATGTGGATTCTTTACCAACTGAGCTATCAGAGAAGCCAGAAATCTGACACTTGTAGCTTGTTTCCTCCTGCTGCTTGACAGACAGATAAAAAATGTCTGACACTTGCAGCCTATTTCCTCCATTTGGAGACCCCTAGCCTTCCTATCTGTTACCTCTCATTCCCTCCTTTTCTTTTAGGAGAATTATGTTGCCTAGGGAAAGGGGTGGAGAAGGCAATGGCAACCCACTCCAGTGTTCTTGCCTGGAGAATCCCAGGGATGGGGAGCCAGGGCTGCCATCTATGGGGTCGCACAGAGTCAGACACGACTGAGGCGATTTAGCAGCAGCAGGGAAAGGGGAGTCATCCCTAAATTGGTGAGGCAACATATTCTCCTAACCCTCATATTGAGGGTCTCTGATCCAGGGGCCCCAAGTAGTATTTGGAGGAAACTGCCACAGTGGCAAGAGTTTGAGCAACCATTTGTAACTTTAAAACCTTCATGTAGCTGGAAACAAGTCCAGTCACACAGTCACAGATGCAGGGAGCAAACAGCAAAAACAGAACAATCAGCAAAGTTAAAAGTCACATTATGTCCACAGTTAGGGTACAAAGTGTTGCACAAGTCCATTTTAGGATTGTTAGATACCATCAGATTAAGAAGAGGCATGACATATGATTGTTGTCGAAGGTATTCACAGACTTGAAGAAAGTCCTTTACTTGAAGTGGAGATGCCCATCATGGGAAGCCTTCCACTGATGAAGAGGGGAGCACTCCACAGGCCCAGAAGAAGACTGATTATGAAATGCAGCGTAGGAGTTGTCTGTAGTCCATGGACTTCTCCCTTTCCCTTCTCCAGGAGATCTTTAGAACCCAGAGATTGAAACCAGGTCTCCCCCATTGCAGGTGGATTCTTTACCAGCTGAGCCACCAGGGAAGCCCAAGAATACTGGAGTGGGTAGCCTATCCCTTCTCCAGCGGATCTTCCACATCCAGGAATCAAAACGGGAGTCTCCTGCACTGCAGGTGGATTTTGTACCAGCTGAGCTACCAGGGAAGCCCAAGTTGCTCAGTCTTGTCTGACTGTTTGCAACCCCATACAGTCCAGGGAATCCTCCAGGCCAGAATCCTGGAGTGGATAGCCTTTCCCTTCTCCAGGGGATCTTCCCAACCCAGGGATTGAACCCAGGTCTCCCATATTGCAGGCTGATCCACCAGGGAAGCCCAAAAGCCCTGTGAATTCTCCTTAATAGCTAATTGGCTTGCCATGCCTTCCATGGTTTCTATTTTCCTATAATGAATAAGATCCAGCTTATAATTGATCTCCCTACAGGCCCAAAGCAAGGGCAGTGGTGATTATAAGCAAAGCTGTGGTGATTATACTACTAGCTGAAACGAGATATTGCAAGACAAATAGAGGCCGAAGGGCACCAACAAATAGTAAAAGGAACTGTTACAAATTCTTTTTTAGTTAATATTTGCTAGGTATTTCTTTTGTTTTGCAGATGAGGAAATTGAGGTTCTGAGAGAGTAAAGTCCCTCATGTATCATAAGTTACAAAGATGAAATTAAAAGGTGTTTCTCTCTCATTTAAAGCCCTTTGTGTTTTCACTATATTGTGGAGAAATCTCCAACTTCCTGTCTCTGAATATCTCTGTATTGATACCTTCATGATAAAAATTAAAAAATAGAGTTAGCAATTGTCAAAATTATCATTTCATTTTGCTCCTTATTGATTCCTTTTGGAATTTAGTATCCCAATACTAGGTTTATCTTGGCTGAGCTACTTTTTGCTTATTAACATTTATGGATCTTTCCCAACTCATGTTTTTCTGGTTAGCAAACTTCTAGAGTTCCTCATGGTGTCTATCCTCAGGGTGCCTTCCTTTCCTTCAGCTGTGCAAATATTAATGTTATTAAAATGCTGAACATAAACAATGGAAATGTGCCATTTGCTATGCAGACCTCTCCTGCCTTTCCTGGCCAGTGTACCACACACGTCACTGCCAAAATAAGGATCAAATCCAGTTCTATCAAAATAATCCATTTACAGGCAAGCTCAAGTGTTTTACCTGTCTTCCTCTGCAATTTTGTTGTTGTTGTTGTTGTTTTACTTAAGCATTTCCTTCTAGGCTCTTAAATTAAGCCTTAAGGTAAACTGGGGAGAACAGGAGAGGTAAACAGGGCTCAGTGACCAAGCTTGTTAAGGACAGAAGCTAACGTAATAGGGTTGGGAACTTGGAAAGAAAGAAAGCTTCATATACAGGAATATTAAGAAAGAAGTTGCCAAATAAAACCTGCAAATCATTTTTTTTCCTTTGCTTGCATAATCCCAGCATTTATTTAGAACTTTGTCCTATTTCCTTTCACAGTTGTAGCCAACCTGTATTTTTCCTATCATCTACAGAAGCATTTTCTTTGACAGTTTTCTCACCTGCAAGAATTTATCTCTGCTTTTATATACAAATTTAGCATGGCCTAATTAAATAAGAGTTAATTAAAGAGAACATTAAGTTTTTAAAAAGAATGTATAGTCAAGGATTTTAGTGATAGAGTCTAGACTTCACAGCCATGTCTCACATGCTAGAGTCTCTGTAGCATGATTATAAAATAAGGACAATCACAATATCAATATCATAAGGCTGTTGCATGACATAGTACTTGTCACAATGCCCGGCTCATATTAAGTGTGTGATAAATGTTAGCCATTATTATTATCATCAAAAAGATTGACTTTAGCATAAACATGTAAAAGGATGACAATCAAAATGTATTAAGTCACCTTAAAAAATAGCAGCTTAATACTTATTTGCAGACAAGACACAGGGAGGTTAAATCACATTTTGAAGATCACATAGATAGAAAAAGTCAAAAAGTTACTTAACTGAGAAAGATATGAAGATGAATGAGCTGTTGGATTAATATACATAAATAAAGCATATGTAGATCAGAAGAGGGAATGCCAAGAAATAAAATAGAAAAGAACAGTAAAGGGTCTGGTGTACTTGATAAGTACGAGTATATGTATCCTATGTGGGAGTGATTTACCAGCGCATCAGAACCTAATGTCATTGAACAAAATCTGAATTGTGTGAATAACTCTCCTTATTCTTATTCTATGCTCCCATGCAAACCTCCATTAATCTATTAGTTTCCCATGAGTTTGCTTGAATCCAAACCCATCTACTTTATCTCACATATTATGACACATTTTAAGAGTTAAAAAACTCAGTGTCTAGTATTTGTTGAATGAGTGAGTAAATGAAAGGATGAATCAGAAAAAGGTAAAGAAACTGGGGAGAAAAAAACCCCAGGAGAGCAAAGTTCAAGAGAGAAGAGAGAAATTTAAGGCATTGTCAGATTCTACACAGAGATTATAAAGGATGACATATGAGAAAAGGTCATTGGATTTAGCAAGAAGTAGGTCACTGGCAGAATTTAGAGACATTTTTTAATGTGGTTGTAAGAGAACGCAAATAGAAAGGATTTAAGGCAAAAAAGAGTGGATGGGAAGTGTAAACTGCAAATGGAAACTATTTAAAAGATCTGGCTGTGACCTAAAGAGGAGAGAGTGTTCAATAGCTAATAGAAAAGCAATTTGTGTGTATGCTTGTGTGTTTTGAAAGAGAAAACTTGAATATGTTTGGAGATAAGTGAAACAAGTTATGATGTGTAAACAGTAAAAACAGTAAAAACTCTGATAATTTGATATTTGGCTGGTTCACTTAATGATAGATGTTAAGTCTCAGATGGTTGACCATTGGGGAGAAATCCCGGTAGGAGGGAAGAAGTATGTGCATGGAGGTTTGGCATCTGGGCCAAATGGTACCATCAGAAGGCCTTGTAACATGCCATCATTGGGGTAAGTTTTCCCGGGACCAGGTGCTGAATAGGTCCAGACTTGCCAACTTCCCAATTTGATTACTCTTAGGCTGTGCCCCATCACTTCATTGAAATTACTTTTGAGATGAGTGATCTCCTAGATGGCAGATCCTAATCTATCTCCTGGCCTCTTAACTGGATTCCAAGTTGCAACTAGAAACCTCATTTTAGTGCTACACAAACACCTTAAAATTAACATGCCCCAAACTGGGCTTATCTTCCTCATATATAAGCTCCTTGTCCTAAATCTTCAAACTCAGACAATATACTCATCGCTCTCTACACAGTAGACCAAACCAGAAATCACCCAGAATCCTCTTTTCTTCCTTTTCCCTCTTATAATCTAATCAAGCTCTTCAGTCATGTTTAGGTTAGGGGAATGGAAGTCTACCTCAACCCCATCCCTCTTACCCAAAGAAATAGAGGAGACAATAACCTGATTTTTGACTCCTAAGGCACACATCTGGTTAAGTTGAGTGGTGCTGTAGTCAAAATGTTTTGAGAGGATATACAACTAAGTATTGTTTCATTCTTTGCTGTCTATTCCAAGCAAGCAAGAGAAGTTGAAATCAACTCCAGTCCCAGGCTTCTCGTTCTTCTCTCCTGTTTCTAATTTTATATGACTGACAAGATTGTATTACAGCTTGGGGTTTGTAGGCTCTTGTTTGGGCTTGGGATTGGTAGGCTCTTAGGCCTCTACGGATGTACATTGTTTGAAACTTTAAAGTTTTACAAACAATAGTTTTTCCCTCTACCTGTTGAGTTCCCTTACTTGGTTAGTCTCCACTGATTTTTCTGTGGTCTCCTTCTACAAACATCTCTACCTCCTTGAAACCTCCTCTGACCTTCCTAAGCAGAGTTTATGTTTGCTCTTGGGTTACTTGCTCTTCTGGGCTTATGTTGTGTTATGTTGGTATGTTCAATACATCTATTATTATATTCATTCTCTTTGATCTAACAAAGTTCTAATGTTTTATTTCCTGACATATCAGGGAATTGAGGCACTTTGGAACTCTAGTACTTAAAATACTGCTGGCATATGGTAAGCATGTGGTAAATATTTGTTGGATGACATAGCATAATGATTAGCACATAGCAGGAATATAATGTATATTAGTTCCTTTTACCACCATCAGCTAAACCATCCGTTCTTCATTCTTACCCCCTGATTCCATGATATGCTGCAGCGGGTCAAGAAGTGGCATTGGTCAGCGGAACTTCGCTCCCTTATTTTGATTCAAAACTCTCAATGCCAAAATGGTGTCCATGTCATACTAACATGACTTCAGGACATCTCAAATAAAAACATGCATCTCAAGTAAATAATGCATCAGTGTTACCTTTTTCTCTTGAAAAGTTTTGTTTTCTCATTCCAGCAAACTTTATAATCCTGGTTTTTCCTCCTCTCTTCCTTCCTAGTTTATTCACTCAACAAGTATTTACTGACCAGCTATCATATATTAGTTACTATTCTAGGTACTGCTGCTGCTGCTGCTAAATTGCTTCAGTTGTGTCCGACTCTGTGCCACCCCAGAAATGGCAGCCCACCAGGCTCCCCCGTCTCTGGGATTCTGCAGGCAAGAACACTGGAGTGGGTTGCCATTGCCTTCTCCTCTAAGTACTGAGTAGGAAATAAAAACTTTTAAATCCTCACCATCATGGAGCTTACTTTCTAGTGGGAGAAATTGGCATGGAGCAAGATAAACAAGTGAAATATACTGTATGTTAGATAAGGGAAACAATAAAGTCGGGGAAACACAGCATTGTTGGGAGTAGGGATTGTGGTTCTAGGTAGAATGACTGAGGAAGACCTCATTGAAAAGATGACATTCAGCTAAATATCTGAAGGAGATGGAAGAGGAAGACAGAAGATATATTAGGAGAAGAACATCCCAGCAAGAAGGAACAAGTACATAGGCCCTGAGGTGGTAACATGTCTAGTATATTTGAGAAACGTACAGAGACTAGTGTGACTAGGACAAAGTAAGGGAGGGAGAAGTTAGGAGATTGGTCAGAGGTAATGTAAACCTCAACAGCCATCATAAGGACTTTAGTTTTCCTCTAGGATGGGAAGCTATTAGAGGGTCTTACCCAGAGTTATGACTGTAGTTCTGATACGACCTCTCTGATTGCTCTATGGAGAATAGTGTATAGAGGAGCAAGGACAGACCTCCCAGGAAAGGTATTGCAATAATCTAGGCAAGAGATGGTGGTGACTTGGTCCAGGGTGGCGAGCAGTAGAGGTTGTGAGAAGTGGTCTGTTTCTGGATATATCTTGAAAGTAGAACCGACAGAATTTGCAGGTGAATTGGATATAAGATATGAAAGGTAGAAGTGACTCCCAACTTTGAGGACCTAGGCAATGGGAAGAATAGAGCTTCCATCCCCTGAGATTTGAAAGACTGAGAAGATTGGATTTGGAGGAGAATATCAAAAGCTCAAATTTGAAAGTGTTAGCTTTGAGATGTCTGTTAGACATCCCAGGGGAAAATCTGGGGTAGAAATATGAATTTGAGAACTGTCAGTGCTTATATGATAGTTATTGTCATATAAATATGACATATGATATCAGTGAAAGTGAAGTTGTTCAGTCATGTCTGACTTTTTGCGACACCATGGACTGTAGCTTATCAGGCTTCTCCATCCATGGGATTTTCCAGGCAAGAGTACTGAAGTGGGTTGCCATTTCCTTCTCCAGTGGATCTTCCTGACCCAGGGATCAAACCTGGGTCTCCTGCATGGCAGGAAGACGCTTTACCCTCTGAGCCGCCAGGGAAGCCCCCGCACATATGATATTGTCAGTGCTTATATATTTAAGGCCTTGAGACTAGATGAGATCCTCTTTGCTGGTTCCTATTCAATAACCCAAGTTTTTAATGTTAAAATGCTACAGGGCCCCATCTTTGAACCTCTTTTCTTTTTTTGCTTATACTCATTTCTTGTTCAAAATGAAGCAAGGCAAAGGTTAACAGAATTTTGACAAGAGAACACAGTGTCATAAGCAAACACCCTCTTACAACAATACAAGAGACAAGTCTACACATGGACATCACCAGATGGTCAGTACAGAAATCAGATTGATTATATTCTTTGCAGTCAAAGATGGAGAAGTTCTATACAGTCAGCAAAAACAGGACCAGGAGCTCACTGTGGCTCAAATCATATTGCCAAATTCAGACATAAATTGAAGAAAGTAGGGAAAACCACTAGGCCATTCAGGTATGACCTAAATTAAATCCCTTATGATTATACAGTAGAAGTGAGAAATAGATTCAAGAGATTAGATCTGATAGGCAGAGTGCCTGAAGAACTATGGACAGAGGTTCCTATGTTGTAAAGGAGGCAATGATCCAAACCATTCCCAAGAAAAAGAAATGCAAAAATTTTAAATGATTCTCTGAGGAGGCCTTACAAATAGCTGAGAAAAGAAAAGAAGTGAAAGGCAAAGGAGAAAAAAAGGTATATCCATCTGAATGCAGAGTTCCAAAGAATAGCAAGGAGAGATAAGAAAGCCTTCCTCAGTAATCAAAGCAAAGAAACAAGAAAACAATAGAATAGGAAAGACTAGAGATCGCTTCAAGAAAATTAGAGATACGAAGGGAACATTTCATGCAAAGATGGGCACAATAAAAGACAGAAGTGCTATGGACCTAACAGGAGCAGAATTATTAAGAAGAGGTAGCAAGAATACACATAAGAACTATACAAAAAGGATCTTAATGACCCAGGTAACCATGATGGTGTACTCACTCACCTAGAGCCAGATATCCTGGAGTGCCAAGTCAAGTGGGTCTTAGGAAGCATCACTACCAACAAAGCTAGTGGAGGTGATGGAATTCCAACTGAGCTGTTTCAAATCTGAAAAGATGAAGCTGTTAAAGTGCTACACTCAATATGCCAGCAAATTTGAAAAACACAGCAGTGGCCACAGGACTGGAAAAGGTCAGTCTTAACTCCAGTCCCAAAGAAGAGCAATGCCAAAGAATGCTCAAACTACCACACAATTGCAATCATTTCATGTGCTAGCAAAGAAATGCTCAAAATTCTCCAAGCCAGGCTTCAACAGTATGTGAACTGATAACTTCCACATATTCAAGCTGGATTTAGAAAAGACAAAGGAACCAGAGATCAAATTGCCACATTTGCTGGATCATAGAAAAACCAAGAGAACTTCAGAAAAACTTCTGCTTCATCAACTAGGGCTAAAGCCTTTGACAGTGTAGATCACAACAAAATATGGAAAATACTTCAAGAGATGGGAAAACCAGACTACCTATTCTGCCTCCTGTGAGACCTGTATGCAGGTCAAGAAGCAACAGTGAGAACCAGACATGGAACAACAGACTGGTTCTAAATTGGGAAAAGAGTACATCAAGGCTGTATATTGTCACCCTGTTTATTTAATTTCCATGCAGAATACATCATGCAGCCATGAAATTAAAAGATGCTTGCTCCTTGGAAAAATAGTTATGACAAACCTAGACAGCATATTAAAAACCAGAGACATCACTTTGCCAACAAAGATCCATCTAGTCAAATTTCCAGTAGTCATTTATGGATGTGAGAGTTGGACTATAAATTATAGAAAGCTGAGTGCTGAAGAATCAATGCTTTTGACCAGTGGTGTTGGAGAAGACTCTTGAGAGTCTTTTGGACTGCAAGGAGATCCAACCAGTCCATCCTAAAGGAAATCAGTCCTAAATATTCATTGGAAGGACTGATGCTGAAGCTTAAGCTCCAATACTTTGGCTACCTGATGCAAAGAACTGTTGCTGGAAAGACTGAAGACAGGAGGAAAGGGGATGGCAGAGGATAAGATGGCTGGATGGCATCACTGACTCGATGGACGTGAGTTTGAGCAAGCTCTGGGAGTTGATGGACAGGGAAACCTGACGTGTTGCAGTCCATGGGGTCTCAAAGAGTTGGACATGACTGAGCGACTGAAGTGAACTGAGAATACATCATACGAAATGCTGGGCTGGATGAAGCACAAACTGAAAGCAGGATTGCCAGGAGAAATAGCAATAACCTCAGACATGCAGATGACACCATCATTATGGCGGAAAGTGAAGAAGAACTAAGAAGCTTCTTGATGAAAGTGAAAGAGGAGAGTGAAAAAGTTGGCTTAAAGCTCAACATTCAGAAAATGAAGATCATGGCATCCAGTCCCATCACTTCATGGCAAATAGATGGGGAAACAGTGGAAACAGTGACAGACTTTATTTTCTTGGGCTCCAAAATCACTGCAGGTGGTGACTACAGCCATGAAATTAAAATACGTTTGCTCCTTGGAAGAAAAACTGTGACCAACCCGGACAACATATTTAAAAGCAGAGACATTAACTGTCAACAAAGGTCCGTCTAGTCAAAGCTATGGTTTTCCAGTGTCATGTACAGATGTGAGAGTTAGACCACAAAGAAAGCTGAGCACCGAAGAACTGATGCTTTTGTGCTGTGGTGTTGGAGAAAACTCTTGAGAGTCCCTTGGACTGCAAGGAGATCAAACCAGTCCATCCTAAAGGAAATCAATCGTGAATATTCATTAGAAGGACTGATGCTGAAGCTGAAGCTCCATTACGGTGGCCACCTGATGCAAAGAGCCGACTCATTGGAAAAAACCGTGATGCTGGGAAAGGCTGAAGGCAGGAGGAGAAGGAGATGACAGAGGATGAGATGTTTGGATGGCGTCACTGAGTCAGTGGACATGAGTTTGAATAAGCTCCAGGAGATGGAGATGGACAGGGAAGGCTTATATGCTGCAGTCCATGGAGTGGCAGAATCAGACATGGCTGAGCAACTGAACAACAAGAACCGCAACCTCTTTTTCCCATACTCTCTATCAAATCTGGTCAGCAAATCCTGAATATTGAAGGCTTCAAAATATCAGAAACTGACCCCTGCTCACCACCTCCACTGTTACCACTCTGATCCATTTCTCTTGCCTAGATTTTGCAGTAACCTCAAAGCTAATATTCTGTTTCTGAAACTGTGCCCCAACAGAAGCTGATGACTAACATGATTTCTTGAGCTTGTCTTGCAAAGCAACAAATAGGGGAACAGCTTGTTAACCCCCCCCCTACTTATAACTGCCTTCACTGATTAAGCTCGCTTTAATTATTGTTTTGTTTCTTTTTTTCCGCCTCTTAACTGCATATCTTCCCAGCTTTATGTAGCCCAGTTTTATTACAGGAACTTGAAGTTGGCTCATGTCTGATGAGAGCTGACTAAGACTAATTAGATCACCAGCCTTAAAACAGACCACTCAGGTGTCCAATGAATGGACTTTTGATGTCAGAGGGCCAGGAAACTCCCCCTTAGATCATACTAAGCACCTCCATTTTTGAATATGCAGAAGCATTGTAACTGATATACACCTGCACAAAACTTATTCAGTTCAGTTCAGTTCAGTTCAGTCGCTCAGTCGTGTCCGACTCTTTGCGACCCCGTGGACTGTAACCTACTAGGCTTCTCCGTCCGTGGGATTCTCCAGGCAAGAATACTGGAGTGGATTGCCATTTCCTTCTCCAGGGGATCTTCCCGACCCAGGGATCGAACCCAGGTCTCCCGCATTAGAGGCAGACGCTTTAACCTCTGAGCCACCAGGGAAGTCAAAACTTATTACCTCACCTTTTTCCCAATCTTTAATCTTCTTTCCCCACACCTGAGACCAGCCTGCTTCTCTCATAAATACTCTACTACCCTTCCTTCAAATAGGCAGATCTGAAACTCATCCTCCTAATCTGTGTCTCCTCAATTGGCTGCTTTGTGAATATATGCTTTCTCTGTTGCAAACCTCTGCATCTCAGTGTTTAGCTTGCTGCCCATCAGAGAGATGGACCTTATTCAGTAACATTTCTATGTGTATCTCACTTACGTCTGTTCTTGAAAAGGAGTTAAAACTTTTTGAAAGCTAAAACTTATTGTTCAGTCATGTCTGACTCTACAACCCCACAGACTACAGCCCACCAGGCTCCTCTGTCCATGGAATTTTCTAGGCAAGAGTACTGGAGTGGGTAGCCATTCCCTTCTCCAGGGGATCTTTCCAACCCAGGGATCGAACTTGGGTCTCCCATATTGCAAGCAGATTGCTTACCATCTAAGCCAAAATTAAAATGAAATTTTACTTCTCTGCTCAAAATGCTCCAATGATTCCTATATTAGAGTAAAAATGAATCCTAAAAATGACATAAAAATATCTTTCACAACCATGTCATCTGTTAACTCACTGATCACATCTCCTACACTCTCTCTTACTTTTGCTACCCTAAACTCCCAGTCTTCTTTACTTTTCTCAGACATCCCAGGCAGTTCCCTCTGAGAGGAACGCTTTGCTCCAGATATCTGAGTGGCTTTCTGCCAAGGAACATTGGGCCTTCATTCAACGCCACTTTCCCAGGGGAGCATCCCTTGTCTCCCCTATTTAAAAATGCACCACCTCCTTCCCCTAGAATTCACTATCTTCCCAGATTTATTTTTCTCCGTAATACTAATCACTGTCTTCCATATTTACGTAAATACCATGAGGCATGAAGTATTGTCTGTTATTTTCTCTGCTGTATTCATAGCACCAAGGATAGTATCTGACACATTGTTGACACTTAAAAAATATACTTAATAAGTGGATGAAAGAAATGTACATAAGCAAAAGCAGTCTGCTTGCTCTGTGAACATATGTTTCAAAGTAGTCTCCCAGACCTTCTTCTGTCAAAATCCTCTCTAGACTCCTAAATGAAATGCTTAAACACCCACTGAAGTGGCTTTAACACCCACATATAGTAGAAAGTATACGCTGTGCAGCTCAAGTCATACTGAACGTTTTGTTAGTCATATCTGTGGCAGACATTTATAAAAATGATTAAAATATGGTTCCAGGTTTTGAGGCATTTGTAGTCCATTAGAGGTGAAAGTTGTATACAATGTGACTTGAGTAAAAAGAACAAGTTTTAACATAAGTATTCACAACTTTGGGCTTGCTTCCTAGGTGGCCCAGTGGTAATGTATCCATTTGTAACACAGGAGACATGGGGTTCAGTCCCTGGGTGGGGAAGATCCTCTGGAGAAGGAAATAACAACCCACTCCAGTATTCTTGCCTGGGAAATCCTTTGAACAGAGGAACCTGGTGGGCTGCAGTCCCTGGGATCTTAAAAGAGTTGGACATGACTCAGTGACTAGAGAGCAACACAGCTTTCCCTTTGGATACCAATTCCTAAAGGATATTTTGAGCCTCTGGCAGCAGAGAGTTGCAGATTTAAGAGAAGGTGGGTGAGGCTTCCTTCAGTCAGTTCAGTTAAGTTGCTCCGTCGTGTCTGACTTTTTGTGACCCCATGGACTGCAGAATGCCAGGCTTCCCTGTCCATCACCAACTCCCAGAGCTTGCTGAAACTCACGTTCATCAAGTTGCTGATGCCATCCAACCATCTCATCCTCTGTCGTCTCCTTCTCCTCCCCCTCTTCAGTCTTTCCCAGCATTAGGGTCATTTTCAGTGAGTCAGTTCTTCCATCAGGTGGCCAGAGTATTGAAGCTTCAGCTTAGGCATCAGTCCTTCCCAAAATATTCATGACAGATTTCCTACAGGACTGACTAGTTTGATCTCCTTGCAGTCCAAGGGACTCTTCAAGAGTCTTCTCCAACACCTCAGTGCAAAAGCATCAATTCTTCTGCACTCAGCTTTCTTTATGGTCCAACTCTCACATCCGTACATGACTACTGGAAAAACCATAGCTTTTGACTGGATGGATGTTTGTCGGCAAAGTAATGTTTTTGCTTTTTAATATGCTGCCTAGATTGGTCATAGCTTTTCTTCCAAGGAGCAAGTGTCTTTTAATTTCATGGCTGCAATCACCATCTGCAGTGATTTTGGAGCCCCCAAAATAAAGTTTTTCTATGTTTCCATTGTTTCCCCATCTATTTGCCATGAAGTGATTGGACCGGATGCCATGATCTTCATTTTCTGAATGTTGAGCTTTAAGCCAACTTTTTTAGTCTCCTCTTTAACTTTCATCAAGAGTCTCTTTAGTTCTTCTTCACTTTCTGCCAAAAGTGTGGTGTCATCTGCATATCTGAGGTTATTGATATTTCTCCCGGCAATCTTGATTCCAGCCTGTGTTTCATCCAGCCTGGCATTTCTCATGATGTACTCTGCATATAAGTTAAATAAGCAGGGTGACAATATTATAGCCTTGACATACTCCTTTCCTGATTTAGAACCAATCTGTTGTTCCATGTCCAGTTCTAACTGTTGCTTCTTGACCTGCATACGGATTTCTCAGGAGGCAGGTAAGGTGTTCTGTATTCCCATCTCTTGAAGAATTTCCCACAGTTTGTTGAGAGCCACACAGTCAAAGGCTTTGACATAGTCAACAAAGCAGAAATAAATGTTTCTTGAGTTACATTTAAAAGGGGAGAAGTGGCTCAAGAAAGTCTCCTGAAAGGCCAGATTAAAAAGGAAGGAATTTTGGTTAGTGATAAGAAGAGGGAAGGAATATGATAAGATAATAATCGTGGGCTTAGGGTGCATGAAAGGGAAGAAAGAGAAGGATTTTGGAACAGCTTCCATTAGAATTGGAGAAAACCAAGTGGATAAAGAGAATTTTTAATATTTATGGATCAAGTAAAGGAACTATCCTTTCTTTCCTCCAGAATACCTCAATTTTATGAGCAAGTTTTCTTTTTGAGAGCACCCAAATGACTTGGCTGCAAATGTGCCTGTAGAAGGATGACTGACTAAATTCATCTACCATTTGCTATTTGACTTGGAAAATGTCTTCTTCTGAGATGATACTTTCAGCAATTCCTTCTGACTGTAAGTAGGAAAGATCAGAGGCTGTCCCTGTTTTTTTTGTCTTGTTTTGTTTGTTTGTTTTTGTCAAACCATACCATCAACACAGAGGAGAATGTGAAGGCAACTATTGCATCTGGTACTTTTACAAAATAAATCTATGAATGTATACGTATACACAAAACTCCTTTTTATCTAGAAAGTACTGCATTTGTACTTAAAATATTTGTTCTCTAGCATACTTTCTGCCCGCTTTTTATTTGTTTGTTTGTTTGTTTGTTTTTGGCTTAAATGTTAAGCCATTTGTATACCATAAAAATTATAAAATGTTATTAATGTTTGGTGTTTTTCTTTTTAAATTTTTCATCCTTTTATGCAGGGACTGATTAGCTGACCAATGAACTGACCCAAGCAAGGACAAGAAAGACCCTTTCTACCTTCTCTATTGAGGGATCTCTGAGTGTCGATTTCTGTATCTCACAAATAGATTATCACTGAATCAGTATTAAGTTTCTATATATGCTTGCCTGTTTCTGTGACATCTGTCATGTTTCACTGGCCTATTAGTCTGTTTCCATCCAATATCATACTCTCTTCAATTTTATAACTTTTTAATTGTTGGGGGAATGTGTAATTTCCTCAGTTCTGCCTCACCACAACAAAGGTTTCAAATGGTGGAGCAGTGTTACAGCTCAGTTTTATTTGGCAAGCAAAGTATAGTAAATCCTCGAGGCATGAGAGTGGACTGACCCAAAAAAGAAGGGGGCTCAGTCTTGGCTCCTCATTTTATGTTTTGTCTCCTCCCCCTGAGGCTGCCCTGTGTAAACTGGGCTAGCCAGGAGGGCTGTTTGTTTCACCTGAGTTCTCACTCTGGTCCTCAGATTTTCTTTTGTTCCATTTTTGTAGGCTTTTTCCTTTTTTTGTCTTTTAGCCACTGCCATTTTGGTCTCCTTTTTCCAATTCTAACCATCTAACAATCCCCCTTAAGAAATGGGAGGCCCAATTCTTTCAGAATAGGGGCATCGAGGTCTCTCTGGCTACTTCCTGCTGAGCTGGGAGGGCGAGGGGCACTGGGCCTCCCCCTCTTGCTAGTCTCAGGCCTCAGAGTCCTTATAGCAGTGTCCGTCTATGGGTGAGTGATATTTTTCCATGGTCAGGTGTAGTTTTATATATCCTTGTTTAACTGGCACTGCATGTTGTAGCTTGGTGACCTGGGCAGAGACAAAATGGTTTAGACAATTGATAATACATGAAGCAATCATAAGCAGCATCAATATGGTGATAACAGGAATTAATAGGGGCATTAGCCAACCCCAAATCCCACCTCAGCAGGAGAAGGATCCCCCAAAGAGAGATTATATCCACCCTGAGGATTCTCTAGCTCGTTTTTTGAGATCCCATAGGATCTGAATGTTTTTCTTCAGGACTGTGAGACTTTAAATTAGCTGGAGGTATTTATCTAGAAACAACACATCTCATTCAAGATGGCTCAAGTCCCTCCTTGTTCAGGGATCAGGAAATCTATCACCTGTCTAGTATAACCCCTGCCAAGCTGTGTTGGCTCTTTAGAGCTAGCCTGAGAAATCTTATCCCCAGAAACTTAATTTTGGGGGTGTTCCTTAGAATGGCACTCATTTGTAGTCCTGAATAGGTATCTGAGATCTCCCAGGGGCTCACAGGTGTATTTTGAGTTGTCACTTCTGTTGTCTTCCACAGCTTGACTCGTGAGTAGTGAATCCAAGAGTTGTGCCCTTGTACCTTTACTGCTGTGGGGTTAGGGACCCTTCCATGGAGGCTGGAGTTAAGCCTTTGAGGACCCATGTTTCCAGACTTTAATTAGGACTTGAGTCCCTGGAGCATATAGTGGTGGCTCTTTAGAATCTTTTGGGTCCTGGTTGACACCCACAAGCATATTTCTTGTTGGAATTGCCCAACAGCCATGGTGTAAGACTGAAGAGTATGAACCTCTGAATCTAGGAAGAGGTCTTTGACGTAAATGAAAGGTCTCCCATATAGCATCTCACAAGGGCTAAGACCAACCTGTGTCTTAGGGGCAATACGGTTGTGGAGGACAGCTATTGATAAAACCTCCTTCCATCCAAGGGAGGTCTCTCCTGGGTTATCTTTTTTATCACTGATTTTAAGAATTGGTTGGCTCTTTCAACTTTTCCTGAAGACTGAGGCCTCCAGGCCCAATGGAGGTAATAAGTAATGCCCAATGCTTTAGAGACCCCTTGGGTGACCTTAGAAGTAAATGATGTCCCATTGTCACTTTGTAATGAGCTGGACAGGCCAAATCTCAGAATGATTTCATGGAGCAGTGTTTTTACCACCTCCTTGGCCTTCTCAGTGCAGGTAGCCTTCGATCCATCCTGTGAAAGTAGCTATCATGAACAATAGGTATTTCTACCCTTGAGAAACTGGCATCTGGGTGATGTCCATCTGTCAGTCCTCTCTGAGTGGGCCCCACGTCTTTTGACAGGCTGGGCCAGCCGGGGTCTTTGAGCTCCGTGAGGGTTGTTTAATTGGCAAGTGGGACAAGAGGAGATCACTTGCCTTACAGTTGTTTGGAGGCCTGTTCCTCTGAAGGAACTTTCTAGTCATCTTTGGAGGGCCTTCTCCCCTAAGTGAGTGGTGGTGTGTAAGAAGTTAACCAACTTCCACTGGAGGTTCCCAGGCAGAAAAAGGAGTCCCTCCTTTGGGAACCACCCCATATGATCTTCTTGAAAGCTCTCATGCTTAGCTTTAAGAGTCTCACCCTCAGTATATGAAGAAGTTTCTGGCAAATCAGTCTGTAGAACTAAGGTGGCAACCCCTATTAGGTCACTGTTCTGTAATGCTGCTCTCTTAGCTGCCTGATCATCTGCTTGTTTCCCTTGTGCTGTTTCCATGGTCCCTTTTTGGTGTCCTTTACAGCGGGAGACTGAAACCTCAGTGGGTCAATGGACTGCATCCAAGAGTCTAAGGATCTGATCACCATACTTGATTGGGGATCCTCGGGGGGTCAAGTGGCCTCTTTCTTTCCAAGTATCAACATGTGCATGTAGCACCAGAAAGGCATACTTGGAGTCAGCGTAAATGGCTACTCTTTTTCCTTTTCCCAGCTCTAAAGTTGGAGTCAGGGCTATGAGCTCAGCCGATTGGGTTGAAGTGCCTGGTGGCAAAGGTTTAGCTTCTATGGTCTCAAAATTGGAGACTACTTACTACTTATTCAGCTCTTCTTTTTCGATCCAAGACAAAGCTTCTTCCATTGGTGTACCAGATTTCCTCAAGATTGGTCAGAGGATCTTCTGACAATGCCTCTTGGGGTTTCGTCCAGTGGTCCAAGGTTTCCAGGCAAGAGTGAAAGGGGAGAGAGCCCTTGGGGGTAGGCAGAAGGATAGCTGGGTTAAGAACCTCACAAGGGGATATAGTCAGGCCTGGGTTTTCCATCAGCACTGCTTGATATCTGAGGATCCTTTGATCAGACATCCATAAATGGCCTCTCCCATTCAGGAGTTGTTTCACTTGGTGGCTGGTAAAAATAGTTATTTGTCACCAAGAGAGAGTTTTAAAGCATCTTTTATCAGGACTGCAATAGCTGCAAGATTCTGAAGGCAGGGAAAGACCTCTTTCCAATAAGGGAGTAGGACACTCAGGGACCACCAGAAACTAGTGGGAAAATATTTGTCAGTCAAGCAAAAAGAAGTGCTCAGGTGAATCTTTCTGTGATTGTTTTTCCTGTAGCACCCAAGATGGTACAGGTTTTGGAGGAAAAGGCTCCAGAGTAGGAGGTGAAGACAGAGTAGGTAGCCCTTGTGTCAACCAAGAAATTCTCAGACCTACCTGCCACATCCAGTTGCACCCTTGGCTCCAGCCCCGTGATGGTTATCTGTGACAGATGGGCTGGCTGGAGGGGGCTGCTTCAGTCATGTTGAAACATCGTGAGGGAAGGCTTGGCAACTGACCTTGAGGCTCTTGGGTCCCGAGGGCAGAGTGCCGCCCAGTGTCCCCATTGATGGCATTTGTACATCAAGGCTGTATATTGTCACCCTGTATATTAGTCATATTTTTAACCTCCCTATGTATAAATATACTTAATTTATTTTCTAATATATTCCTTGTATTTGTGCACTTTTAATATCCAAGTTCCTGTTCTTTATAATTTATGTGACACTTACTTATGGTGGCTTAGTTTCTCATGTATCTTGTTATGTTTCTTTTACTATGAACTTCTATTTACAATAAACCACAACCTGTTGAACTTTTAAAATTCTTTGCTCCAAGGAAGATTTGTGTTGCTTTCCGCAATAGGTATGAAGACATTTCAGACCTGGGTCCAGTTTAAACTGGTCCAGAAATGAAATTTTGTAGCTTATGATATTCTTTACCAGGTAAACAGTGTTAATTTTGATCCTAAACCCATCTCTGAACCTTCCAGTAGCTATGGATTCTCAAGAGTCCTCGCCCTCCCACCCCGCAACCGCAAGCTCTTCTAGACAGTTTTCTTTCCTGCTTAACTCTGTGAATGGTTATTCATTCACTTGTTTCTTGTGAACCTTCCTTGCGAATGGCTTTTCCTGAGCATGACTCTTAGACTGGACGGTTGCCAGTGGAGCTCTCTGCTCTGGGCAGATGCACAGCTCTAGACAGCCTGTGCACATAGGTTCCCCCAAGGCACCCAGCTGCTTCCATTTTCACCTCCTTCCCTACACTCACACTCCTGCTCTTCTGCAGCCTCTGCCATCCATTTAGAAAGTGTCATTAGTATTTTATCTAACAACTTTTCAGTTAATTTAGAGAATTATGAATGAATTTCTCTTTTATTTTTCAAGTGGCATTTAAGCACAGGATAAAAATGGTACAGATATTTGTGAGAGACATGGTTGTCTTGTCATTTTCTTTTCTCTTGCTAATGTCGGAGGCCTCAGTGAATTGGTATATCAGTTAAAATGACACCATCAGTGCTCAGAATTGGTGAATTCTGAATGGCATACAGATTAGAATTATTGTTCATATGAGGCCTGTGAAAATCCAGTCCTCACTCTCCCACTAAGTGACTTTGTGAACTTCTCTGGTATTAAGCCACCCTTTGAGACTTGATATTTTTCCTCATTTCTGTGCTCCACTGGTTTATCTAGAATATATTCTCAAGTGAGTTACAGAGAGATAGGTTATGTGGGCGGAGAAGGCGATGGCACCCCACTCCAGCAGTCTTGCCTGGAAAATCCCATGGACAGAGGAGCCTGGTGGGCTGCGGTCCATGGGGTCGCGAAGAGTCAGACATGACTGAGCGAGTTCCCTTTCACTTTTCACTTTCATGCATTGGAGAAGGAAATGGCAACCCACTCCAGTGTTCTTGCCTGGAGAATCCCAGGGACGGGGGAGCCTGGTGGGCTGCCGTCTACGGGGTCGCACAGAGTCGGACACGACTGAAGTGACTTAGCAGCAGCAGCAGCAGCAGGTTATGTGGGAGATCTTGATCTCTGTGACCAAGTGTTGCCTGCAGCAGCGTGAGTTCCTAGTAGATGGTCTCTTCTTTTTATCTCAGTGTGCCAGACAATCATAATTTTCCATGTGCAGTGTGTTGTAAAAAAGGTTAAGAAGTGTGACCTAGATCTTCTAACAGCCCTTCTATCTTTAAAGCTACTTTTCCTCTCTGGGTACTTGCTTAGTGAATAAGTATATTGTATCCAAGAGAGAAGGCAGGCAGGTTTTATGTAGAATTGTTTTGAACTGAAATCTTCAAAAGGAGCTATGTGTCTTTGTGAATGAGGAAAATCTCAAGAATTTTGTGCTAAGTGACTTGTTAGAGCCAGTAATGCCATTCTAGGATTTGAATGAGTCAAGGCCTTTGATAGATCCTTGGACCATATTTTCCTATAACTAGTTTCATTGTGCTTCTTCATCTCCTCACTTTTGTGTGGCTTCATGTCCTTTCCTTTCTCTCTCTCTCTTTTTTTTTTTTTAATATTTAATAGTTGTATGCCTTTGCTTCACTTTGTTTTCAATCCCTTTTTTCTCTGGTATTTTGAACAGTTTGAAATAAGAGTCTGGATTTCATTTACCAAGGACTCACACCCTGTTAAAACCTATTAAAATCAATGATTGATTTTGCTTATACATGAAAGCATGGGTCCCAACATGCTCTGCTTCTGTTCCTAGCATGATTCTGAGTCATGCTTTAAGAATAATATTTAGCACTTAGCAACCCAGAGTTTAGTTTGTCCCTGAAATCACATTGTTTGGTTTGGGATGTAGTGTGTTTTTGAAACAATGGATTCCTGTCTCCACTCCAGACTTAGCAAATCTGAACCTCCATGACTGCATGAGTGGAGGTCAGAGAATGCAGTTGTGTATTTTTAGTTCTGGGAACTACTTCTCTGGAAACAGCTGAAAGAGCACATTATTTGGCTATAAAAATGGAGGTAGCGTTGAAGAAGACTTCACAGAAGAGCTTTTTTAAAAAAAAAAAAAAAGATTGTCTTTGAAGGATGAATCAAATATTTGCCTGATGAGGAAGACTAGGGAAGGATATTTTAGACAGAAGTGCCTGAGTTGAGGCACGAGAGTGAGACTCCATGTCCTGTCTTTGAGAGCTGTGAATGGTCTAGTTCGACTTAGATTGATGCCAATATAGGAAGTAGAAATAACAGAAGAAGGATCAGGAAAGTAGATTAGGACTAAATTGTGGAGAGTTTTGATTGATAAAGGATTACACAGAAGTGCCTGAGATGAGGCACGAGAGTGAGACTCCATGTCCTGTCTTTGAGAGCTGTGAATGGTCTAGTTCGACTTAGATTGATGCCAATATAGGAAGTAGAAATAACAGAAGAAGGATCAGGAAAGTAGATTAGGACTAAATTGTGGAGAGTTTTGATTGATAAAGGATTACTTTTTATTTCATGGGAAATAAAAGCCATCAAAGGATTCATAAATATGGCAGTAATGGGGCAAGATTTTTATTTTACATGATAACCATGGCAAAAATTTTTATTTTACATGATAACCATTCATCCATGGAGGATGAATTCAAAGGAAAAGAAACTGGAGACAATGAATCCAATTGAAGATTTAGTTAGAGTACCTCGGAATGATTATAAGACAGTAGTTGGAGAAATGAAGGAAAAGGGCATAGATTTAGAATCATTCATTTACTCAATAAATACTGCTGACTGTTTTTGAGCCCTCTGCTAGACTGGTAGGGAAAAAACAAACCAAACCATGAATATTCTAAGACAAATAAAAAATATGTCATGAGTGTTTGTGTGTGTATGCATGTATATGTAGATGAAAAAAATAAAAATATTTAAAAAATAATGGTATCCTCTTTGTGGAAAAAAAAATAATTTTACTTTCTTAGGCATTCTTGAATTTTCTGAAGCATCTGCAGTATCAGTGTATCACATTTAAAAACTTCTAATTTTAAAAATTAAAAACTTTTCTAATTTTATATTTGCCTCCAAAACTCTAGTGGAGAAGATAGTCATATGAACAGCCAAAGTAGCAATACAGTAGTTATAATAAGAGATATGTCAAAAAAACAAAAAAGTGAGCAGTAGTATCTAAACATGCCTTCAAGAGACAAGGCATCTTCATGAAGGAAGCAGCATTTCAAGTGAAGCTTGTAGGGCTTGTGGGAGTCCCAGAGAAGTGATACTCCAAACAAAGGAAACTCAAATTAATTGGAAAATTAATCTGAGTGGGTAGGCAGATTCTGAAGTCTTACATTGTTTATAAAAGTATTTAGAATTTATCTTATAATCTATTATGAAAATGCAAGCAGAAAGAAGACAGCAAATGTTCACACCATGAAGCCCATTCTGCAGCAGTACAGAAGTTAGACTGAGGAGATGTGGAGTGAAATTAGAAGCAGGCAGGAAAATCAATAAAAAGGCACTTGTGATGGTTTAGGTGAGAATTAGCAGGCATTAGTGATTTGGTCAGATGAGTAGAGTGGTATTTGTATGTGTTTGTATGCATGTGTATCTGTGTGTATGAAGCACAAATGTGCTTGGCAAGTAGTCAAAGGAGCAGAAATTATCTAACTTCTGATGTCTATCAAGTTACTCTTTTTTCTCTCAAATGAGAGGATAATGGTGTTATTCACTGTAAAAGGAAATACATGACCAGGAGACTGGTGAGTTATGAATTGAAGGTACATGTGGGATATTTAAGTGGAAATTTTTCTTGGGCAGATGTGTCTGTGTGCACATGCTAAGTCACCTTAGTCATGTCCGACTCTGTGACCCTATGGACTGTAACCTGCCAGGCTCCTCGGTCCATGAGATTCTCTAGGCAAGAATAATGGGGTGGGTTGCCATACCTTTCTCCAGAGGATCTTCCTGACCTGGGGACTGAACCCACATCTCTTATGTCTCCTGCACTGGCAAGTGGATTCTTTACCACTGGTGCTACCTGGGAAGCCCATATATGAGTATAGACCTCCTGAAAAAGATAAAGATTAAAAAGTTGATAAGATTTGGTGACTGATTAGATATAGTTGGAGGGGATGGTGGTAAGGTATTCAAATATAGGAAAAAGAGGGAAATGTTGAAGAGGAATGAAATACTGTTTGACCTTGAGCATTATAATTATTTAATGACTATGTAGCAAAGTGATTAAAAATGTGACCTTTCATGAAGCTCTAGACTACTTAATTTAAAATCCTAGCTTTAACACTGGCTAAGTATATCCCCATGAGCAAATTACTTAGCCTCTGTGAGGCTCAGGTTCCTCATCTGTAAAATAGAATTAATATCAGCCTTAACCCACAGAGTTGCTGTGAGAATGAAATAGTTTATGAAGGGCACTAGAAGTAATACCTGAAGCATAATTGGTAGGTTAATATTCAGGTTATTTAGGAAAATGAAGCAATTTTGGTGTCTGCCTACAATGAGGGAGACCAGGGTTCAATCCCTGGGTCGGTAAGGTCACCTGGAGAAGGAAATGGCAACCCACTCCAGTATTCTTGCCTGGAAAATCCCATGGACAGAGGAGCCTGGTAGGCTACAGTCCATGGGGTCACAAAGAGTCAGACACGACTGAGCAACTTCACTTCACTTCTGTGAAGAAAAAAGAGTCTTTGTTCCTTTGCTACCATTGAGAAGGTGGCCGCTCTGTGTTTTGGTCCATGGGTCAAAATGATACAAAAGGACTAGAGTTTTCAATAGAAAAAATAGCTGATGCTGCAGTCAGTTTTGAAATCTTGTTCAGAAGGTAAGAAAGTAAGACAAAGAGCAGACCTGTGACTGTTTCTCAAGACAGCTCTGTTGTGTTCATCACGACCATGAGGCACTCTTGCTTTTTTCCAGGCATAGCAGATTATTTCAAATCTCTCAGCTAGGTAGTTTGAAGACACATTTCTCACTTAATGTCCTAACCATTACTTCCTTGTTCTTATAATAAAGCATTACAGACCCAGACGTTAGCCACCAAAGGGAAATGGAAGCCTGGAATATGATATTTGGCTGTGTTCTCTCATGGCTGAGTCATATTGATTATATTTTTTTGTATCTTAAGAAAACTACAGAAAAATAGACAGGCTTTCAAGGTTTTAGTGATTTTTTTTCTTCTTAGATACAATAGGTGAATGGATTTTAAGACAAATGAGTACATTTACAAGGTTTTATTTTATTTTTGTGAAATGGTAAATAAATCATGTGGTCTGATTATGAAAAGACCCACTTCTTCTAATGACAAATGTGCCAGCTGATTCACATATCTTTTCAGATTCTTATTTTTCTTAGAAGAATACGTTTGAGTATCTGTTGTGTGACAGTAATTGTTCTAGGTCCTATTTGCATATTTTAATGAATTTAATATGCAAAACAGCCTCATGAAGTAGGTACTATTATTATATAGCATTTTATAGTTTAGCAAATTAAGAAACAGATTAAGTAGTTTGCCTTAGTAAGCACCAGTTTGACTCAGAATTTGACTATGCGTTCAACACTAAAACTCTAGTGTATATTACTTACTTTAAAATAACTGGTTAAAAAAATCATGATGAGGTTTACTGAAGTATTTTTAAATGGTGTGAATATATATATTCAATACTATATATATTTATATATAATTGGTGCCTCATTACATATCTTTAGTAAAGGATACACACATTCGTTACACTCTTAAAGTGCAACATCACAAAGGCCATTTACTAAAAACCCACAGCCAATAGGAACAAGACAAGGATGCTCACTCTCAGAGGCCTAGATAACACACTCATGGTTACCAAAGGGGAGAGGGAAGCAGAGGAGGGACAAATTAGGGGTATGGGATTAATAGATACAAACAACTATTACATATAAAATAGATAAGCAAGAAAGATATAGCACAGGAAATTATACTCATTATAATAACCTGGAATGGAGTTTAATCTGTAAAAATACTGAATCACTATGCTGTACACATGAAACTAACACAATATTGTAAATCAACTACACTTCAATTTTTTTTTAAGTACTTTACGTAAGGTTATCTCATTTGATAGTCACAACAACCTCACAAGTAATTTTTGTCTCCATTTTCAAGTGAGAAAATGAGGTTCAACGAGTTTACTTACTCAAAGTTGCATGAAATAATGAAGTTGGGACAAGAATTTAGGCCTGTCCAATGTTTTTTCCACCAGTCCATCTTCTTAATTTCATAAAGAGTAATTCCATAGTGCCTGTGCAAGGTAGAAGAGGCATGGGGCAAAGGGGACATTTTTTTGAAATAGATTTTTTTTTTTTTAACTGAATCATATGAAAGTGCAAACTAAGATAAATATTTATGATTCGTACTGTATTTAATACCCAAACTGAATTTCAAGTGAAGAGTTATTAGATTATTTCCTTCCCTCTTCTTCTTTCCTTTCTTTCTTACTATAAGATCAAATCTTACCAATCTCATTTTAGAAACTGCATTTCTTCACGATGAATATATTAGAAATTAGGCCATCCTCTTTATCTGCCGGTTGATCTTTAAAATTTTTTTCTTAAATGAATTTAAAGTGTTTCTGAAAAGAATTGAAAAATATTGTTTAATTTTATTTAAAGCCTTTTTAGAAACTTATCTCCCACTGTTATTATTCACTGAGATCAGTCTTGAAATAATTGTGACAATATCATAGCCTAGTACAGTTTATCTTTTCCGTTTTTTGTTTGTTTGTTTTAATTCACAAAACACTTTGGAGGTTAATCAATTTGCTCTGTTACACACAATACATTAATAAAACAACAGTGTTTTAGAACATTCTAGAGCCATCTTCTCAAAGTTTCTGCTTAGAGGATGATCCTATGCAGGTATAGTACTCTTCTGGAGCTTACTCCAAATGTAAGAATAATGGATATGTTCTGAGTTTGTTATAAATATGAGAAATAACTGCAGGAGAAGATTTATAAATAAAATACATAGAAAAGCAAATAAGGGAATGGAAGGAGAGGTGGTAGCTAAAAACTCAGGACAGCTTCTTTCTTGCTGATTTACTCTTTCTTAAAAAAAAGAGTCTAATCACTGTGCTCTCAAAAGCCTTAAAAATATACCTTCTGGTTAGTGGTCATGCTATGGAAGCATTTGCTGGTTTTCATCCTTGAGCTGAATTCTGTCGATGGAGAAGCAGACCAAAAATGAAGGAAAGGCTGTTTAATCAAGTCATATAAAGTCGGCTATTTATTTTTTGCTCCAGTTACAACAAGGTTATTTCTAGTCATATAACAATCCAGTCATAATCAGAATGGTCTTAAAAGATATAAAACCTTGGGCCCTGAGTTTGGGGCCACATTCATTCATATAGACAAGCGGCGGGCAATTGCAGCACATGGAAATGTGAATCGACAGTGGCTTTTTAATTTGGTGCTATGGTTTCCATATCTACAATCGCTCCACACATTCCTTTACTTTGTATCATGAATTGGGTGATTCTCTTTTTCGTGTATGCTTTTCAGTATGCTCTCTTTTGTGATTTCTTGTTCCTATGGGCTGCTGCTGCTGCTGCTGAGTCACCCCAGTCGCGTCCGACTCCGCGCGACCCCAGAGACGGCAGCCCACCAGGCTCCTCTGTCCCTGGGATTCTCCAGGCAAGAACACTGGAGTGGGTTGCCATTTCCTTCTCCAATGCATGAAAGTGAAACATAAAAGTGAAGTCGCTCAGTCGTGTCCGACTCCTAGCGACCCCATGGACTGCAGCCTACCAGGCTCCTTCGTCCATGGGATTTTCCAGGCAAGAGTACTGGAGTGGGGCGCCATTGCCTTCTCCGTCCTATGTGCTGCTAATTATTTATTATTTTTTTTTAATACCAAAAACATTTTGTATTTGGGGTATAGCTGATTATCAATGTTGTGATTGTTTCAGATGAACAATGAAAGGACTCAGCCATACATATACATATAACCATTCTCCCCCAAATCTGCCACATCCAAGCAGGTGCCTAACATTGAGCAGAGTTCCATGTACTTTAAATTAGATTTTTGTTAGTTATCCATTTTAAATATAGCACTGTATACACATGACCTTCCCAAAGTCCTTAACTATCCCTTCCTCCCCTGCAACTATGAGTTTGTTTTCTGAGACTCTTTATGTTTTGTAAGTAAGTTCATTAGCATCATTTCTTTTTAGACTCCACATATAAGAGATGTCATATGATATTTCTCCTTCTCTGTCTACTTACTTCACTCAGTATGAACTCTCTAGGTCCATCCATGTTGCTGCAAATGGCCTTATTTCATTCTTTTTAATAGCTGAGTAATTTTGTTGTTGTTCAGTCAGTCAGTCGTATCCAACTCTTTGCAACCCCATGGACTGAAGCAAGCCAGGCTTCCTTGTCCTTTTCCATCTCCTGGAGCTGGCTCAAACTCATGTCCATTGAGTTGGTGATGCCATCCAACCATCTCATCCTCTGCCATCCCCTTGACCTCTTGCCTTCAATTTTTCCCAGCATTAGGGTCTTTTCTAATGAATTGGCTCTCCCCATCAGGTGGCCAAACCAATGGAGCTTCAGCTTCAGCATCAGTTCTTCTAATGAATATTCAGGGTTGATTTCCTTTAGGATTGACTGATTTGATCTCCTTGCAGTCCAAGGGACTCTCAAGAGTCTTCTCCAATACCACAGTTCAAAAGCATCAGTTCTTCAGCACTCACCCTTCTTTAAAGGTAATCAGTCCTGAATATTCATTGGAAGGACTGATGCTGAAGCTGAAGCTCCATTATTTTGGCCACCTGATGTGAAGAACTGACTCATTGGAAGAGACCCTGGTGCTGGGAAAGATTGAAGACAGGTGGAGAAGGGGACGACAGAGGATGAGATAGTTGGATGGCATCATTGACTCAATGGACATGAGTTTGAGCAAGCTCCAGGAATTAGGGATGGACAGGGAAGCCTGGTGTGCTGCAGTCCACGGGGGCACAGACATGACTGAGAGACTGAGCTGAACCGAACAGCCTTCTTTATGGTCCAACATTCAGATCCATACATGAATAATGGAAAACCCATAGCTTTGACTATATAGACCTTTGTAAGAAAAGTAATATCTCTGCTTTTTAATACGCCGTCTAGGTTCATCATAGCTTTTCTTCAAGGAGCAAGCGTCTTTAAATTTCATGGCTGCAGTCATTGTCTGCAGTGATTTTGGAGCCCAAGAAAATAAAATCTGTCACCGTTTCCATTGTTTCCCCATCTAATTGCCATGAAATGATGGGAACAGATGCCATGATCTTAGCTTTTGGAATGTTGAGTTTTAAGCCAGCTTGTGCACTCTCCTCTTTCACCTTCACCAAGAGGCTCATTAGTTCCTCTTCACTTTCTTCCATAAAGTGGTATCATCTATGTATCTGAGGTTGTTGATATTTTTCCCGGCAATCTTGATTCCAGCTTGTGCTTCATCCAGCCTGGCATTCGCACGATGTACTCTGCATATAAGTTAAATAAGCAGAGTGACAATATACAGTTTTGTCATACTCCTTTCTCAATTTTGAACCAGCCATTGTTCCACATCTGGTTCAAATTGTTGCTTCTTGACCTGCATACAGATTTCTCAGGAGACAGATAAGGTGGTCTGGTATTCCCATCTCTTAAGAATTTTCCACAGTTTGTTGTGATCCACATAGTCAAAAGTGTTAACATAGTCAATGAAGCAGAAGTAGATGTTTTTCTGGAATTCTCTTGCTTTTTCTATGGTCCACCAGACATTGGCAATTTGATCTCTGGTTCCTCAGCCTTTTCTAAACCATTTTGTACATCTGAAGTTGGTGGTTCACATACTGTTGAAGCCTAGTTTGAAGGATTGTGAGCATGACCTTGCTATCTTGTGAAATATGTACAATTGTGCGGTAGTTTGAAAATTCAATATTCCATTGTGTGTGTGTGTGTATACCACATCATCTTTATCCAGTCCTGTGTTGATGGACATTTAGGTTGTTTCCATGTCTTGGCTATTGTAAACACTGCTGCAATGAACATTGGGGTTCATGTATCTTTTGGGGCCATGTTTTTCTTTGGGTATATAACCAGGAGTGGTATTGCAGAGTCCTATGGTAGCTATTTTTAGTTTTTCAAGGAACCTCCATGCTATTCTCCATAGTGACTATACCAATTTACATTCCTACCGACAGTGCAGGAGGGTTCCCTTGTCTCCACACCCTCCCCAGCATTTGTTGTTTGTGGATTTTTTGATGAAAGGATGGGCTATTTTTTATACTTACCATATCTCCTGTACCAAAACTATGGCTGTTACAGCTCAGGAGAGTGAGGGAGCATAGCCAAGGATAGGGGGAAGTCCACCCCTCCTTGCCCTGTCTATAGATAGTGTGATTTCCCCCAACCCAAGAAGATCCTTCATTTTCCTATATTTTGTTTAATTTTCTCTTTCTCCTCTGTGTTGTCAGAGCACTTAGTTCATACTTCTGATATGGAATTTGCAGTCTAATATATGTGGGGTTATTATTATTATTGTCATTAATTTTGGCTGTGTTGGATCTTAGTTGTGGCACGTGAGATCTTCTTCCTTGTGTCGTGCGGGATCTTTCCTTGTGCACAGACTCCTGAGTTGTGGCACTCAGGCTCTGCAGTGAGCATGTTTCAGTATTTGTAGCATGTGGGCCTCATTGCCCCATGGCATGTGGTATCTTAGTTCCCCTACCAGGGCTTGGGCCCATGTCCCCTGCACTGCAAGGCAGACTCTTAACCACTGGACTACCAAAGAAGTCCCATGTGTGGGATTTTTTAACGTGTATTTTATTTGTCTCTACTGCTGGAAGATAGACATTCTATTAGATTCATCTTTGTATTGTTCTCTAACACCCATCTAAATCACGCATTGTGCATAGTAGATACTAAATAATATGAAATGAACCAGTGAGACCAACATTTATATTTGTTTTTTCTACCTATATATATATTTTTACAATGCACATTTTCTTTCTTTTTTTTTTAACTGTCTTTCTTTATTGCCTGTGCTGGGTCTTTGTTACTACACAGACTTTTCTCCAGTTGCAGCAAGCAGGGGCTACTCTCCAGTTGTGGTTTGCAGGCTTCTCATTGCGGCACATTCTCTTGTTGCAGAGCACAGGCTCTAGGCACATGGGCTCAGTAGTTGTCGTTCCTAGGCTGTAGAGCGTAGGCTCAATAGTTGTGGCACACCTCAGCATGTGGGATCCTCCTGGACCGGGGATTGAACCTGTGTCTCCTGCATTGGTAGGATTCTTTACCACTGAGCCACCAGGGAACCCCTGCACATTTTCTTATATTACTTTCTTAAGGAAAAAAAAAATTAGATTGTGTTATCTGAAGAATGTGCTAATTCCTAGATAATTCCTTTCTTATTGATGATCTGTGTAGTTGGTAACTATCAGCACGGGCCTCTCAGAGTTTTAGCGTCACACCAGAAGTAGATACCAGTGAGCCCTGGATGTACACTAAGAAGAAAAGACATGCTTGGCTGATTGTCACTCCTGGGGCCAGGCCTGCCAGGGTCAGAAGCCTTGTTCTTGACTGACACCTGTTAGTTAGCCTCTGTGCAGTAGCTAGGGAGCAGGGCTGCTTATTGATGATGGTTCTGATAACTACAGATGCACTAAGTAGTTTTATTTATCCACATGTTTTATTTCATCTAATCCTGTGGTGTAGGCACAGAGAAGGTGACTGACTTTGCCAAAGGGAGTCACATGTAAGGGAGCCTGACATTCAAACCCCCACAGTTTATCTCTAATCATTTTTTTTTCTTAAAACTAAACATCCACATTTTTAACATTTTTTATTTACTTTTTACTTTTGGCTATGCTGGGTCTTTATTGCTTTGTATGGGCCTTCCCTGGTTGTGGAAATTGCGGGCTGCTCTTCCTTGCAGTGCGCCAGCTTTCTCATTGCAGTGGTTTCTCTTGTGGGGCATAGGCTCTCAGATGTGCAGGCTTCGCTAGTTGTGGCTTGTGGACTCGGTAGTTGTGGTGCACAGGCTTAATTGCTCTATGGCACATGGAATTCTCCCGGACCAGGGCTCGAACCCATATCCCTGCCTTGGCAGGTGGATTCTTATCCACTGTGTCACCAGAGAAGTCTTGCCTATAGTTCTTATTCTTAACCACAACATGTTTCTGTCGAAAAGAGAATGAATTAAAAGAACAGTAAATTGAATTTTCTCATAAAATAGATGATTTATATGTATGTTTAATGATCTTTTGCCTAACTTTTAATACAAGTGATAACTAAGGTATTTAATGTATTGATTATCATGCACAGCAAGTACTAAGTACTAGAATGTTTAAGTAAATTAAACAAGGCAATTCAGTAATGAAACATTTAAAATTAAAAGTTTTATCATTAGTGGTGTTCACACTCTAAAACACAACTCAGATTGATTCTGAATCCAGAAACATAAAGCTCCTGATCTTGCTCTCAAGTCCTGCATTTTCTTTTCTGATTATTTGTAATAGTAGTTCTCAAACACGGGTAATTTAGCCCCCGAGGGGGCTTTTGGCAATGTCTGGAGAAATGTTTGATTATCACGACTAGGGGTGCTACTGGCATCTGATGAGTAGAGGCCAAAGATGCTGATAACCACCCTAATCCACAGGAGCCTCCCACCTCCCACTGTTATCCCACCCTGAATGTGAACAGTGCTGAGCTAAGAAACACTGCTTTACAAGAAACATTTTTGGGAACATTGCTTTGTCATCTTTTCAGCTAATGTAGAGGATTTTTTAGGTGCTATATGAAAAATGTCAGATTATAAGAATTTATACATTCAGATGAAAATTGTGCTTCAGAGGATTCTAAGAGACAGTGTATAAGAATGGAATCCAGAACCTAGGTTGAAGGGACTTTTCTTTTTTTTCCCAGAAAATGGAGGCTTTTCCATAACAGAAGGAGGAAGGAAGGAAACAATGGATGTAGCTGCAAATAATTTTGAAGACGCCCAGATATAAAGTGGAGGTCACCTATTGAGAGGGAGGTGGCAGTGGTGTCCTAGGAGGTTTAAAAATAAAGGAAATTGATCACTGATACCTTAAAACATAAGACAAGCCCAATCTTGGTGATAGAAAAGGAATTCTTTCCCTTATCTAAAACCAGTGAATAAGCTCTACTGATTTATGAATTTAGGTAAAGCCCATAAAAAAATAATAATTGAAGTTGAAATAGCCACTGTAGAGAATGGACAGTGGCTGTGCTTGAAGTTAAATGGGTAAAGGCATCACGATTCAGGTAATCATCAAGTTAGTGCTAAATATAGCCTCCAGGAGATGGAGATTATGGAGGGATAAGGAAGGGCTCATTTCTTTCCAAGTAGACTAGGGTTCAGGACAGAGTCCTAGCCATAGCAAGGGTCTTGGGGAACTAGTAGAAGAGAGAAGCCTGGTGGTTATTAGGGTGGATAATCACTGGGTGCATAAAAACCATGGTGATTAAGGGAAACGATTGTAACTTGATGGGCATGGAAGAGCCCAAGCTTATACTGCGAGATTGATTCTTAATCCCACCTGCAGATGGGAATGGAAGTCTTATTCACTTCTGTTTTAAGCATTAGCTCTAACAGCTATTGAAATAAAGGCTGGCATATTGTGGAGGCTCAATAAATATTTGTTGAATGTGTAAATGCTGCATACTCTTACAGTACTAGAAATGCATACTTTGCTGAAGAAAGTGTTTTTTTCCTTGCATAAACTGGCTGATTTGTTTTTTCTGGCATTTTGGCACAAAAAGAGACATAAATGATACAAGGGAGAAGCACAGTACTCTGAGACCCAAAGGGGAGTCATGTAACAGTCTTGAGGTTTCAGAAAGGGGCTTCCCAGAGGGGGTGAGCTTTGAGTTTGTATAGAGCAATCCGAGGATGAAGTAAGATCACTTTATTTTTGTAAGGATGTGTTCAGGTGGGCTATGGGAGGCAAAGTTGACACTGAGAAATTTGCCTCTTGCCCTAAATCCCTTTGCCCTCCTGCCAGAGAAAAATTCTGTAGGACAGAAACCTCCAATAAAAGCTATAAGTCTTATGAGACCTTACACACATTCATTGTAAGCTGCCTGTTTTACATACTTTACCAAAGATCATAGGCATGAATTCCAAGGTCAAATTACACCAAATTAAGGACAGTCAATTGAAGAAATGGTGAAAGTCCTTACTTAATGTGGGGATGGACAGCAAGGATTTTGCATTGGTATCATCAATTGAGTAATGTCACTGACCACTGCAGGTGAGCTGCTAAATATTCCTGCCTCAGTTTCCTTTTCAATAGCATGGAATCTCTGTTACCTGTTGACATTAATTAGTATATTTTAAAAAAGGATTCAGAATGCTTGGAGGAGAAAGTAAAATTTATTTTTCTATTCAAGATAAATATCCAGCCATATTCACCAGAAAACACGTTTGTATTAATCTGTAATTTAGATTTTAGGTTATACAGCAGAAATAGCTTTTTTTTTCCTTTTTTGTGCTGAAATAATTTTTTGCTCCTTTATGCTTGATATTTTAAGTTGTTGGACCTAATTCTTGCTAATGTGTCTTTTTACATTTGATCCAGTGTACTTGCAACAACTTGCAGCAACTAACCTGCTGATTATCAAAACACTTCCCAAGGAATCTAATGCAGAAAATGGGCTGAGGAAGAGTGCTTTGCTGGCTTATACTTGTCTGATGAAAAAAACCTGAAAATATGTTTATTTGTAAAGCATGTCTTTCAAGATACTTTACCATATATTTTTAAATTGGAAGATATCATATGTTAATGTAATATTGCCACAATAATTCTGTAAATTAAGTATTATAATTTTACTCATTTGATAGTTTAGGAAGGTTAGGAGGTTAAAGAGGTTGGCTGACTGATCATTTCAGACTGTCTCTGCAATATGTCTCTGGTAAGAAAAGTAAGCATCCAGGTGAACTGGATAAGCTAAGTTCTGGACTGAAGTTAAGTTGTTCAGCTCCTACACATTTAGAACTAGCTGGAAATCTTTGTTGTTAGGTCTGAGATCCAGTTTTTCCTCTTTGAGGAATCAAAGCCAAAGAAGTAGAAACATTAAGGATATTTTTCAAATGTGGATTTTAATGGTCCCCCAGAAGAATTAATTTTGGAACTAATGCCAGCTGATTTGGTTTAACTATATCTATACTTTGTCATCTTACTCAGTAGAATAAGATGGCCCATTCTTCCTGGATGATAGAAAGTGGCTGTTTACTCTTCTGAATTAATAATGTATTATATATGGACTGCTGCTGCTGCTGCTGCTAAGTCACTTCAGTCGTGTCCGACTCTGTGTGACCCCATAGACGGTAGCCCACCAGGCTCCCCCGTCCCTGGGATTCTCCAGGCAAGAACACTGGAGTGGGTTGCCATTTCCTCCTCCAATGCATGAAAGTGAGAAGTGAAAGTGAAGTCGCTCAGTCATGTCCGACTCAGCGACCCCATGGACTGCAGCCCACCAGGCTCCTCCGTCCATGGGATTTTCCAGGCAAGAGTACTGGAGTGGGGTGCCATTGCCTTCTCCGATATATGGACTATATGAATATAATTATGGAACCATTGCATGTTCCAACAGCTTTAAAAATCTTTTCTCTAATAGATTTCCACTGAAAAAGTATTTGTGTATTCATATACATATAATCCGGGGGGCTTCCCCAGTGGCTCGGCAATAAAGAGTTCACCTGCAGTGCAGGAGACCAGGATTCAATCCTTGGGTTAGGAAAATCCCCTGGAGAAGGAAATGGCAACCCATTCCAGTAATCTTGCCTGGAAGATCCTATGAACAGAGGAGGCTGGCAGACTACAATCCACAGCATCATTAAAGAGTTGGACATGATTTAGCAGCTAAATAGCAACAACAAATCCCCTTCTTTGTCTTTTGTTACAGTTTTTGTCTTAAAGTCTCTTTTGTCTCATATAAATATTGCTACTCTAGCTTTCATTTCCATTTGCGTGGAATGTCTTTTTCCATCCCCTCACTTTCAATGTGTATCTATCTTTAGATCTGAAGTTAGTGTCTTATAGAGAACATATGTATGAGTCTTGTTTTTATATCTGTTCAACCACTGTCTTTTTTTTTTCCACTCTGCCTTTTGATTGGCGCTTTCATTCATTTGCATTTAAATTAATTATTGCTACTTATGTACTTACTGACATTTTGTTAATAGCTTTTCTTTTTTTTTGCTCTTCCCTTGTGATTTAATGATTATCTTTAGAGTTATCGTTTGGATTCCATGCTTTTTTCTGTGTATCTGTTTTAGATTTTTGGTTTGCGATTACTGTGAGGTTTATATCTAGCTATATATATATATCCAGTTCCAGTTCAGTCACTCAGTCGTGTCCGACTCTTTGCAACCCCATGAACCGCAACACACCAGGCCTCCCTGTCGACCACCAACTGCTGGAGTCTACCTAAACCCATGTTCATTGAGTCGGTGATGCCATCCAACCATCTCATCCTCTGTTCAGCCCCTTCTCCTCCTGCCCTCAATCTTTCCCAGCATCAGGGTCTTTTCAAATGAGTCAGCTCTTCATATCACGTAGCCAAAATATTGGAGTTTCAGCTTCAACATCAGTCCTTCCAATGAACACACAGGACTGATCTCCTTTAGGATGCACTGGTTGGATCTCCTTGCAGTCCAAGGGACTCTGAAGAGTCTTCTTCAACACCACAGTTCAAAAAGCATCAATTCTTCAGCATCAGCTTTCTTTATAGTGCCACTCTCACATCCATACATGACTACTGGAAAAACAATAGCTTTGATTAGTCAGATCTTTGTTGGCAAAATAATGTCTCTGCTTTTTAACATGCTGTCTAGGTTGGTCATAACTTTCCTTCCAAGGAGTAAGCATCTTTTAATTTCATGGCTGCAGTCACCATCTGCAGCGATTTTGGAGCCCAGAAAAATAAAGTCAGCCACTGTTTCCCTATCTATTTCCCATGAAGTGATAGGACCGGATGCCATGATCTTATTTTTCTGAATATTGAGCTTTAAGCCAGCTTCTTCACTCTCCTCTTTCACTTTCATCAAGAGGCTCTTTAGTTCCTCTTCACTTTCTGCCATAAGGGTGGTGTCATCTGCATATCTGAGGTTATTGATATTTCTCCCGGCTATCTTGATTCCAGCTTGTGTTTCTTCCAGCCCAGCGTTTCTCATGATGTACTCTACATAGAAGTTAAATAAGCAGGGTGACAATATACAGCCTTAAGGTACTCCTTTTCCTATTTGGAACCAGTCTGTTGTTCCATGTCCAGTTCTAACTGTTGCTTCCTGACCTGCATACAGGTTTCTCAGGAGGCAGGTCAGGTGGTCTGGTATTGTGTCAGTCTTTTCTGGTCTGCATGATTTCTGCTGAAGTCAGCTGATAGCTTTATGGGAGTCACCTTGTATGTAACTTGTTGCTTTTCCTTGTTGCTTTTAGTTTTCTCTATTTTTAATTGTTGCCTTTCTAATTACAGTATGTACTGAGATAGTCCTCTTTGAGTTTAGACTCTGTGCTTCCTGGACCTGAATATCTGTTTCCTCTCCTGGGTTAGGGAAATTTTCAGCTATTGTATTTTCGAATTTGTTGTCTGTCCCTTTCTTTCTCTCTTCTTCTCTGGGACCCCAGTAATGCAAATGTTAGTATGTTTAATGTTTTCACAGAGGCTTCTTAAATTGTCCTCATTTCTCTTTATTGATTCAGTGATTTCTACTGCTTTGTCTTTCAGCTTGCTGATCCCTTCCTCTGTATTATCTAATCTACTATTGATTCCTTCCAGTGTATTTTTCATTTCAGTTGTTGTATTCTTAAGCTCTGTTTGGTTCTTCTTTATATTTCTAATTCTTTATTAAGAGGGAACAAAAAACATGTTTCAAACAAAGGAACATATTTTTCCAATTTTACTTTTTAAAATTTCTATGTATTTGGTAGATTGGTTACATTTTCCAACCTTAGGTAAGTAGTCTTTCAGACCTCCTATTGCACTTCTATGCATCCCAGCAGCCTGCTCCCCTCTGTTCACCAGAGCTGTATATTCAAAGGGTGCCTCCTATTAGAACTACATGAGTCCTTCTGTTGTGGTGACCTGGCTACCATGGGTGATCTAGTAGGTGTGGCTGGTCCCTGGTCCAGTTGGTTACAAAATCCTGCCTCACGTGGAGGTTGCTGTCCACTGGTGGGCAGGGCATGGTCACACAGCTCCTGGTGTTGGGGCCCTGGAGGATTGTAGGGCTGGTGCCAGGCCAGGGGTGAGCAGAGCTCGGTTCTGGAGTGACTCGCTGTGAGGCCAGTGCTCCCGGGTCTAGCGTCAACCTGCTGGTGTGTTGGGCTATTTCCTGACATGCCGGCTGCAGTATCCAGAGTGTCCCAAAGCCTGTCTTAGCCTGCTGATACACGGGACTAGATTTCAGAAAATCCTGGGGCTACTGCCGACCCACTGATGGGTGGAGCAGGTCTCAAGAGCCCTGGGGATAACAGACCTTTTGCTGGCCCACTGGTGGGTGGGGCCAGATCCTGGGGCAACTGGGTGAGGGGACTGAGTCGTCTCAGAGCTGGTATTGGTGTGCTGGTGGTCAGTGCTGGAGTGCAGCATGTCACTAGGACTGGGGCCTGCCCGCAGGCAGGTGGCCTGAGTCCTTGGACTAGCACCGGCCCACTGTTGGGCAGACTCGGGTCCTAAGATCTCTGGCTGTGTGGCTTAGGGATCCTGGATCTGGTGCCAGCCTATAATTGGTGGGCAGTGGAGGCCCTGGGAGACACAGGGCTAGTGCCAGCTCACTCATGCATGAAGCCAGGTATCGGGATCTCTGGCAGCAGGACCTTGGGGTATCCCTTAGTTGGTGTTTGACTCACTGGTGGGAGAGCCTGGAATCCCCAGAATCCTGGGGCTGGTGCTGACCCACTAGTGGGTGAGGCGTCCTGAGGCTGCTGCCAGTGCACTGCCGTGTGGGCCAGGTCATGGGCTCTCTGATAGACAAGGCTTGGCTCTGGGGTGCTGCTGGCTCAGGGGGTCATGAGGGTGCAGGCCTGCTGGTGGGTGGGGCTATGGCTCTGCCTGGCCGGTTGCTTGGCCTTAGGTGTCCCAGTAATTGGTATGGATGGGCTCATGGGCACGCTGAGTCCTGGTGCTTAAGCTAGAGGGAGAATTTCAAAATGGAGCCCGCCAGCACCAGTGTCCACATGGTAGAACAGGCCTCCAAAAATGACCCAAGGTGTGCTCCTGTCACCGCTTGCCTCTCTGAGAGGCTCTGCAATATCAGCAAGTGGGTCTTAGTGTTTATGTCCAGGAGGACGTAAACACTAGTCGCCTTTCAAATTAGTGTTTGTGTCCAGGGGGATCCTGATGTAGAGCTCAGACCCCTCACTTCTTGGGGAGAATCTCAGCAGCATTAGTTATCCTTCCACTTGTGGGTCACCCACCTATGGGTATTGGTTTTAACTGAACCGCATCCTTTAAAAAAAAAAAAATTACTGTCTTGGGTCTTAGTTGCAGCATGCAGGATCTTCTCGTTGCTGTGCTTGGATTCTCCAGTTGTGGCACCTGGGCTTGTTGCTCTGTGCTATTCCACATTTTGACCCCTCCTACCCGTCTTGTGGTCGTTCCTTGTTTGTAATTTTAGTTGTAGAAGATCTTTTCTCCTAGTCTTCTGAAACTTCTCATTGAGTTCTATAAATATTTGTGATTTTGGTGTCCCTGTGGGAAGAGGTAAACTCAGGGTCTTCCTGTTCCACTACCTTGGCCATCCCCCTGTTCTCCCCCGCAAGTGCTCTGTCCTTGACCATTTGGATGTAGCCATTTTTATTGAACTAATCAGCAAAGTAACAATAACAGCAGCAACAACAATGAATACTTGTTTAATAAAAATATTCATGAAGAATATTATAAAGATAAACCTGAACTTAAATCCATAATTCAATTAAGAGAGAGACCAAAGTTAAGTGACAGTGAAGGTTTTTAAAAGGTCATGTCAACTTCTGCTTGTTTCCTCATTGACCTGCAATGCTGTGTGACAGGACTCCGTACCCAGTCAGCTTTAGCTATCCCTCTCTTACTTTACCATGCTCACAGTTTCTATTGCCACCAATAGAGGCAATAAAAGGCAATAGAAGCAAGCGCAGACACAATAAAAGGACAGCAGACTCTTGCTTGAGTTTTCAGTTACTCATCAGTGCTAGTTTATGGGCTTTCCATGAATATACATGTTATTTGTTTTTCTCTTCCAAGTCACCTGAGTTCTCAAGTCCTGGCTTAGGAAATGAGACAGGCATAGAGGCATGCCATTGGCTCTCAGAGAACTGTGTTTTTTACAAGTGCCTTTTGTTTTATCTTTTACAATACAAAGCATAAAGTGCCATGTAATTATATGACGTGACTATTTATACTCTGAGACTAAAGAAGATAAGGATTAGTTGCTCTGCTTTTCTTATTCCCATTTTTCCTAGACATTTCTGCTTTGCTAAACTTTTAGATTACAAGATATTATTTGCCACAACTGTGATCTCCATCTTGCTGTCTGCTTTAAAAATATTAATCGCTTCAGAATAACTGAACATTTTAATATTTTGAGGATATGAAATAATACATTGAGGTAAGCTATCAGTTCAGTTCAGTTCAGTCGCTCAGTCATGTCCGACTCTTTGCCACCTCATGAATCGCAGCACGCCAGGCCTCCCTGTCCATCACCATCTCTCGGAGTTCACCCAGACTCACGTCCATTGAGTCCGTGATGCTATCCAGCCATCTCATCCTCGGTCGTCCCCTTCTCCTCCTGCCCCCAATCCCTCCCAGCATCAGAGTTTTTTCCAATGAGTCAATTCTTCGCATGAGGTGGCCAAAGTACTGGAGTTTCAGCTTTAGCATCATTCCTTCCAAAGAATTCCCAGGGGGTCCCATCACTTCATGGGAAATAGATGGGGAAACAGTGGAAACAGTGTCAGACTCTATTTTTTTGGGCTCCAAAATCACTGCAGATGGTGACTGCAGCCATGAAATTAGAAGACGCTTACTCCTTGGAAGAAAAGTTATGACCAACCTAGATAGTATTTTCAAAAGCAGAGACATTACTTTGCCGACTAAGGTCCGTCTAGTCAAGGCTATGGTTTTTCCTGTGGTCATGTATGGATGTGAGAGTTGGACTGTGAAGAAAGCTGATCGCCGAAGAATTGATGCTTTTGAACTGTGGTGTTGGAGAAGACTCTTGAGAGTCCCTTGGACTGCAAGGAGATCCAACCAGTCCATTCTGAAGGAGATCAACCCGAGGTAAGCTATAGGATTTGATATAAAATTAATATGTTCCCAAGGAAAAGCAAAACACTGATGTGATACCTACTCTAAACTTGGTGGCTAATTGTGAAGAATTTGAGAAACCACTTCTTTCTAAAGAGTTTGTTAAAAGCATTGAGTACCTGAAAAGTAGGTAAAAAAATTACTCTAAACTCATGCTATATGTATATCCACTTTACGTGTAATTTTTTGTACAGGTATTTTTCTTCTTTAACTATCACAGCAGTATGCATGGATGAGGCTTCACTGCTCCCATTTTGCAAATGAGAAGTCTGAGGCAGAGTGATTAAATAGCTCTCCCTCCACCTACAGCTAGTAAACAAAACTAAAATTTAAGCCAGATTATAGGTTCAAAAATCTACATATTTAACCCCTGTTACACTTTAATTTTTTATTTGTTTATTAAAAATAATAATAAAATAAAAATTTTAATGTACTTTTTTAATATGGAAGAGACCTGCCAGAAGCCCTCATTCTTTCTACTCACTAATCTGAATCCTAATAAATGAGGTAATTCTTCTTGAACTAAAGCTGAAACTTTTGTTAAATTTGGTGAGAGTTCTTTAATTATACTAGCAGATTAGAACACAAATTCATGAATATACATATGAAGGTGAAGGTGAAGTCGCTCAGTCGTGTCCGACTCTTTGCGACCCCGTGGACTGTAACCTCCTAGGCTTCTCCATCCATGGGATTCTCCAGGCAAGAATACTGGAGTGGATTGCCATTTCCTTCTCCAGGGGATCTTCCCGACCCAGGGATCGAACCCAGGTCTCCCACATTGGAGGCAGACGCTTTAACCTCTGAGCCACCAGGGAAGAATTCAAAAAAGACACTGGCACACTCACTATCAACTAGACAAAGAGCCATAGTCTGAAAACCTGTTTGTGTAGAAAAAAATTGAATCCTAGCTCTTGAATGAACTGTTCCAGCACTCATGCTGAAATACCTCAAAAATATCATTTCTAGAGATAATGTTAGTAGCTTAGTGGTAGAGGTACTATAATAAAGAATGAATTACTTTTGTAGATCTTTTTTCCTTCTTTTTTTCCCCTTAGTCATCTGTTATTGTTAGCTGCTAGTAATCATAAAAAAGACATTGTCTTTTCTCATGTTTTCAGGATTTCTTAGTATTAAGTCATTAAACCTCAACATTCAGAAAACGAAGATCATGGCATCTGGTCCCATCACTTCATGGGAAATAGATGGGGAAACAGTGGAAAGTGTCAGACTTTATTTTTTTGAGCTCCAAATCACTGCAGATGGTGACTGCAACCATGAAATTAAAAGATGCTTACTCCTTGGAAGAAAAGTTATGACCAACCTAGATAGCATATTCAAAAGCAGAGACATTACATTGCTGACTAAGGTCCGTCTAGTCAAGGCTATGGTTTTTCCTGTGGTCATGTATGGATGTGAGAGTTGGACTGTGAAGAAGACTGAGCGCCGAAGAACTGATGCTTTTGAACTGTGGTGTTGGAGAAGACTCTTGAGAGTCCCTTGGACTGCAACCAGTCCATTCTGAAGGAGATCAACCCTGGGATTTCTTTGGAAGGAATGATGCTAAAGCTGCAACTCCAGTACTTTGGCCACCTCATGCGAAGGGTTGACTCATTGGAAAAGACTCTGATGCTGGGAGGGATTGGGGGCAGGAGGAGAAGGGGACGACAGAGGATGAAATGGCTGGATGGCATCACTGACTTGATGGACATGAGTCTGGGTGAACTCCAGGAGTTGGTGATGGACAGGGAGGCCTGGCGTGCTGCGATTCATGGGGTCGCAAAGAGTCGGACACGACTGAGCGACTGAACTGAACTGATTAGACAGAAGGAAGTTGAGTACTTGGAACTTAAGTGGCTTAGTCAAGATTACAACAGTGACTCATTTACTTGGCTGAAAAGGGAGCAAGGAACTTCCTGGTTATCAGTGTTACACGCTGTTGACTCAATCTGCCTTTTCTCCTCCCCTTCAAATCCATGAGCTTTTAGTGCAAAAGAGGAGGGCTTGTTCTTCAATGTGACCATCACTGCTGCTCTCTGAGGAGACATAATTTAATTAGGATTTGTTTTGATGGTCAGTGTATAAACCTCATGGTTTTATTTTGAGAAGTTAAATCTTTTTTTTAATTTATTTTTTAATTGGAGGGAAAATGCTTTATAGTGTTGTGTTGGTTTCTGCCATACAACAATGCAAATCAGCCATAATTATACATTTATCACCTCCCTCTTGAATCTCCTTCCCTCCCCCATCCCACTCTTCTAGGTCGTCACAGAGTGCCAGGCTTGGCTCCCTGTGTTTTACAGCAACTTCTTACCAGCTATCTGTTTTACACATACTACTACTAAGTCACTTCAGTCATGTCCGACTCTGTGCGACCCCATAGAGGGCAGCCCACCAGGCTCCCCCGTCCCTGGGATTCTTCAGGCAAGAACACTGGAGTGGGTTGCCATTTCCTTCTCCAATGCATGAAAGTGAAAAGTGAAGTCACTCAGTTATATCCGACTCTTAGCGACCCCATGGACTACAGCCTACCCAACTCCTCTGTCCATGGGATTTTCCAGGCAGGAGTACTGGAGTGGGGTGCCATTGCCTTCAGTGTACATATGTCGATGCTACTTTGAGAAGTTAAATCTTAAAGTGAAGATTCCTTGTTAGTTGGTAATTTCTTTGCAAACATTGCCTTAAAAGTTCATTGTTCCTGCAGAGTAAAGGTTTTGAAGTTCAGGCAGTCTCGAGTCAAGCTGTAAGCAGGAATAAGGAATGAGACAGTGTGATCATTTGTGCTCTTATTTTGCAATATAGTTTACACCCACCAGGTATCCACCTGGTGTGATGTAATATTTCAGGGGCTGCTGCTGCTGCTGCTGCTAAGTCGCTTCAGTCGTGTCCGACTCTGTGCGATCCCAGAGACTGGCAGCCCACCAGGCTCCGCCGTCCCTGGGATTCTCCAGGCAAGAACACTGGAGTGGGTTGCCATTTACTTCTCCAATGCATGAAAGTGAAAAGTGAAAGTGAAGTCACTGAGTCGTGTCCAACTCTCAGCGACACCATGGACTGCAGCCCACCAGGCTCCTCCGTCCATGGGATTCAGGGGAGGTACTGTTAACTCTGACTCACAGGTATCACTGTTGTCTGGACATGAATAATCTCTAGAATTTATTTCTCATGAAATAAGATTTTGTATGTAGTGCTGTAGCAATTAGAAATTGATTTTACATATGTATTGATAATTCTTAATTATCAAGTTAAATTTTCTTTATGTCTCTTCCCAGTGCTAAGCTATATACCATATACTTTCCTGTATTGTCTCTATCAATTTTTCTCATGAGCTTTGATTATATAAAATTTTCCTGTTGGCCCATAATTTAATATATTTCATGAGGCAAGTCAGGAACGACCTCAATTGGACTGAAACAACAGGCCTCTTTGCTGGCGTCTCGCACAGAGTCGGATACTACTGAAGTGACTTAGCAGCAGCAGCAGCATAGTACAGCAGATATTAATAGAAAATTTCACTTTCCTTTAATTATTATTAAAGGAAATAATAATATTCCTTTCTCCCTGCAAAGCCCCTAGGGATGGATATAATACTATTGCTGATTAAATATTTAAACTTTTTTTAATTTATTTTTTTATTGATGATAATTCCTTTACAGAATTTTGTTGTTTTCTGTCAAACCTCAACATGAATCAGCCATACATATATCTCCTCCCTTTTGAATCTCCCTCCCATCTCCCACCCCATCCCACCCCTCTAGATTGATACAGAGCCCCTGTTTCAGTTTCCTGAGCTATACAGCAAATTCTCGTTGGCTATGTATTTTATATATGGTAATGTAAGTTTCCGTGTTACTCTTTCTATACATCTCATCTTAAATATTTAAATTTTAATGACATTTTCTAAATTCTTCCCATCACTTCCCATGTTCCTTAAGTAATAACAATCACTGCACATCACAGTGGCCTTCTCAAGTGGTGCAATGGTAAAGAATCTGCCTGCCAATATAGGAGAAGCAAGAGACACAGTTTTGATCCCTGAATCTGGAAGATCTCCTGGAGTAAGAAACAGCAACCTACTCCAGTATTCTTGCCTGGAAAATTCCATGTACAGAGGAGCTTGGCAGGCTACAGTCCATTGGGTTGCAAAGAATCAGACTTGACTGAGCACACATGCACACACATCAGGATACATGCCCTCAGTCAAGCGGTGTGATTTTAATTCCTATTTCCAAGTCATATGATATTCTTCAGAGCTGCTGCACCACCCACTAGTTATTCCTAGAATGTACTTCTTCCTTTTCCAACTGCATCTCTTGCCTCTGTTAAAAAATACTATTAAATTTCTTCCTGTAGATTTTTTTCCCTACCCACATACATACTAGATTTATTGTCTTCAGAGAATAGGAAAAAGACTGAGAGAAGCGGATAAGTGTATTCATTGTAGCCCTAATCATCACTTTCCATCAGTGATCCAGGAGAACATCCACATTTTTGCAACCATATATGCCAACTTTCCTGCTTCTGTAATGTTATAGTTTGTCTTCTTTCCTATTATAACAGATTAATTCTACATGATGTTATTTAGGGTCAAACTCTCTGCTTATGCAGTAGGTCCTCTCTAACAACCTCACTTCATTTAGGTTCACTGCTTCATTGTCATTAAAGAGACCTTCTCTAACAATCTAAAACAACAGCATTCCCACACGACCGAGTTCTGACCCCTCAGCCTGTCCTAATTTTCTTCAAGGCAATTATTGTTACCTGGAATGATATTAAACATTTTCTTGTCTCCTTCCACTTAGAACAGAGGTTGGCAAACTATGACTTGAAGGACAAATTGGCCTACCATCTTTTTCAATTAAAAAAAAAAAATTATTGAAGCTCAATCATGGTCATTTGTCTGTCTTTCCATTTCTCTGGCTTTGGCACTTACAACAACAGAGTTAAGCAGTCATGAAAGTGGAGAAGGAAATGGCAACCCACTCCAGTACTCTTACCTGGACAATCCCATGGACAGAGGAGCCTGGTGGGCTACAGTCCATGAGGTCACACAGAGTCACACACGACTGACTTCACTTTAACTTTTCACTTTTCACTTTCATGCATTGGAGAAGGAAATGGCAACCCACTCCAGTGTTCTTGCCTGGAGAATCCCAGGGACAGAGGGGCCTGGTGGGCTGCTGTCTATGGGGTCACACAGAGTTGGACACTATTGAAGCGATTTAGCAGTAGCAGCAGCAGTCATGAAAGACACTGTATGGATCACAAAGCCTAAAATGTTTATTGACCTTTTATAGAAAAAGTTGTTCCACCCCTGCACTAGACTACAAGCCACACAAAGGAAGGATCTTTGTTTTGTGCCCTCCCGTATCCCTGATATCTAGAAGAATACATGAGACTAAACACTATTGAAGCGATTTAGCAGTAGCAGCAGCAGTCATGAAAGACACTGTATGGATCACAAAGCCTAAAATGTTTATTGACCTTTTATAGAAAAAGTTGTTCCACCCCTGCACTAGACTACAAGCCACACAAAGGAAGGATCTTTGTTTTGTGCCCTCCCGTATCCCTGATATCTAGAAGAATACATGAGACTAAATAATTATTTGTTGAAGAAAGAAAATAAAGAATAAATGAATCATCTCTGGAACCATCTTGATTCAGTCTTCTCTGTCTTCAGTATCCTTCTTCCATTTTCTATAAATGTCTGTCCTCTGATTTGTTTCCTCCATTAACCTTTTTTTTTTTCCACATAGAATTTCCAGTTGCAGAAAAAACTCTAAAAATAGCTAAGTAAATTTTGGAAACATGAAAGTTAAGTTACAGAAATTATTTTTCCTCTGGCACTAGTATTAAAAATATGTCTAAAACTATTAAAAATGCCAACATATGGAGGCTGAACAACATGCTGCTGTATAACCAACAAATCACAGAAGAAATCAAAATATGCATAGAAACAAATTAAAATGAAAACACAACAACCCAAAACCTATGGGACACTGTAAAAGCAGTGCTAAGGGGAAGGTTCATAGCCGTACAGGCTTACCTCAAGAAATAAGAAAAAAGTCAAATAAATAACCTAACTCTACACCTAAAGCAACTTGATAAGGAAGAAGTTATGAACCCCAGGGTTAGTAGAAGGAAAGAAATCTTAAAAATTAGGGCAGAAATAAATGCAAAAGAAACAAAAGAGACCATAGCAATAATCAACAAAACCAGAAGCTGGTCCTTTGAGATAAATAAAAATGACAAACCATTAGCCAGACTCATCAAGAAACAAAGGGAGAAAAATCAAATCAACAAAATTAGAAATGAAAATGGAGAGATCACAACAGACAACACAGAAATACAAAGGATCATAAGAGACTATTATTAGCAACTATAAACAAATAAAGTGGACAACTTGGAAGAAATGGACAAACTCTTAGAAAAGTACAACTTTCCAAAACTGAACCAGGAAGAAATAGAAAATCTTAAGACCCACCACAATTATGGAAATTGAAACTGTAATCAGAAATCTTCCAACAAAAGCCCAGGACCAGACAACTTCACAGCTGAATTCTACCAAAAATTTAGAGCAAAACTAACACCTATCCTACTCAAACTCTTCCAGAAAATTGTAGAGGAAGGTAAACTTCCAAACTCATTCTGTGAGGCCACCATCACCTTAATACCAAAACCTGACAAAGATGCTACAAAAAAAGAAAACTACAGGCCAATATCACAGATGAATATAGATGCAAAAACCCGTAACAAAATTCTAGCAAACAGAATCCAACAACATATTAAAAAGATCATACATCATGACCAAATGGGCTTTATCCCAGGGATGCAAGGATTCTTCAATATCCACAAATCAATCAATGTAATGACTATGCCAAAGCCTTTGACTGTGTGGATCACAATAAACTGTGGAAAATTCTGAAAGAGATGGGAATACCAGACCACCTGACCTGCCTCTTGAGAAATCTGTATGCAGGTCAGGAAGCAACAGTTAGAACTAGGAGTTCCAGAAAAACATCTACTTCTGCTTTATTGACTATGCCAAAGCCTTTGACTGTGTGGATCACAATAAACTGTGGAAAATTCTGAAAGAGATGGGAATACCAGACCACCTAACCTGCCTCCTGAGAAATCTGTATGCAGGTCAGCAAGCAACAGTTAGAACTGGACCTGGAACAACAGACTGGTTCCAAATAGGAAAAGGAGTGCATCAAGGCTGTATATTGTCACCCTGCTTATTTAACTTCTATGCAGAGTACATCATGAGAAATGCTGGACTGGAAGAAACACAAGCTGGAATCAAGATTGCCGGAAGAAATATCAATCACCTCAGATATGCAGATGACACCACCCTTATGGCAGAAAGTGAAGAGGAGCTAAAAAGCCTCTTGATGAAAGTGAAAGAGGAGAGCGAAAAAATTGGCTTAAAGCTCAACATTCAGAAAACGAAGATCATGGCATCTGGTCCTATCACTTCATGGGAAATAGATGGGGAAACAGTGTCAGACTTTATTTTTTTAGGCTCCAAAATCATTGCAGATGGTGATTGCAGCCATGAAATTAAAAGACACTTACTCCTTGGAAGAAAAGCTATGTCACACCTAGGTAGTATTTTCAAAAGCAGAGACATTACTTTGCTGACTAAGGTCCATCTAGTAAAGGTTATGGTTTTTCCTGTGGTTATGTATGGATGTGAGAGTTGGACTGTGAAGAAGGCTGAGCGCTGAAGAACTGATGCTTTTGAACTGTGGTGTTGGAGAAGATTCTTGAGAGTCCCTTGGACTGCAAGGAGATCCAACCAGTCCATTCGAAGGAGATCAACCCTGGGATTTCCTTGGAAGGAATGATGCTAAAGCTGAAACTCCAGTACTTTGGCTACCTCATGTGAAGAGTTGACTCATTTGAAAAAACTTTGATGCTGGAAGGGATTGGGGGCAGGAGGAGAAGGGACAGACCGAGGATGAGATGGCTGGATGGCATCACGGACTCGATGGACGTGAGTCTGAGTGAACTCCTAGAGATGGTGATGGACAGGGAGGCCTGGCGTGCTGCGATTCATTGGATCACAAAGAGTCAGACACAACTGAGCGTCTGAACTGAACTGAACATCTTGTAGTGGAAAAGGAAATGGCAACCCATTCCAATATTCTTGCCTGGAGGATCCCATGGTCAGATCTTGTAGGGGCTTCTCCTTTGCCCTTGGATGTGGTGTATCTTTTTTTTGGTGGGATGCAACATTCTGCTGTCAATGGTTGTTCAGCAGCTAATTGCAAATTTTGGAATTCTCACAGGAAAAGATAAGCACATGTCCTACTATTCTATCTTGACAAGAACCATAAAGAAGGCTGAGAACTGAAGAATTGATGCTTTTGAACTGTGGTGTAGGAGAAGACTCTTAAGAGGCCCTTGGACTGTAAGGAGATCCAACCAGTCCATTCTGAAGGAGATCAGTCCTGGGTGTTCTGTGGAAGGAATGATGCTAAAGCTGAAGCTCCAATACTTTGGCTACCTGATGTGAAGAGCCAGCTCACTAGATAAGACCCTGATGCTGGGAAAGATTGAAGACAGGAGGAGAAGGAGATGACAGAGGACAAGATGGTTGGATGGCATCACTGACTTGATGGATTTGAGTTTGAGCAAGCTTGGGAGATGGTGAAGGACAGGGAAACCTGGTGTGCTACAGTCCATGGGGTTGCAAGATGTTGGACATGACTGTGCAACAAAAGGACTTCTCATCCTTTTCAGTAAGTAAAACACCTTTCAGTTTTAAAGGAGGGGGCAGCATTTCTGTGTATATATAATTACAATTTTCATATATCATATAATGTTCTGGTGTCCATAGCACACCATTTAATAAATGCTTGTCTGTTTTAATAATAATAATAATAGCCATTATATATTGATGGTCTACTGTGGGTAAAGCCAATGAGTCTCAATTCCATTGGAAAGTCATTTCCATCTAGTCAATTGCTATTGGCCTTACTGTTTCTGTTGTCACTGTGTTGTTTTTATCACCTCAGACACACTAAATCAAAATCTCAGTGTGGAACCATAATTGTGATGAATAGCTAAAGTTGAGGAGCATCAGGCTAAGTACTTTCTAAGCATTACTCATTTAATTGTTTTAACTGCTTAAAAAATAGGTTCTATTAGTATAGTTCAATACATTAACAATAGTATATGTTTGGCCTTAGAACTACTATTTCCATGTCCCTCATTTAGGGAAGAAATTTCTCATTATTTGTCCTGTTTTTTCTTACTGTACCTTGACTTTGCTTTACAAACCTTCTTTTCATGGTTCTTCAGGCAGCACAATCAACCTGAATTAACCTAATAAGATGGGTTTATTTGCTATTTCTGTTAAATATATAATGTTTTATTGGGGAGACCCTATCTATTAAAGTCAAAATTCTGTTACTCAGAGTAGGTAAAACCAGTAAATAGTCATCATATCACTTTTTAGAATATAGTTGCTTTAAATTGTTTCCTCCTGTAAACATTTCACAAATAGCCTGGTAAAGGGAAATTCATGCAAATTATTTTTCTCCTAACATATAGTTGAAATTACCTTAAAAAGAAAGAAATTTTGAATGGTATGGGGAAAGTGGGAGCATAATGGGATATTAAGTTGCCAGCTTGCAAAAATCCTTAACAAAATTCTAGCAATCAGAATCCAACAACACATTAAAAAGATCATACACCATGACCAAGTGGGCTTTATCCCAGGGATGCAAGGATTCTTCAATATCCGCAAATCAATCAATGTAATTCACCACATTAACAAATTGAAAAATAAAAGCCATATGATTATCTCAATAGATGCAGAGAAGGCCTTTGACAAAATTCAACATCCATTTATGATAAAAACTCTCCAGAAAGTAGGAATAGAAGGAACATACCTCAACATAATAAAAGCTATATATGACAAACCCACAGCAAACATTATCCTCAATGGTGAAAAACTGAAAGCATTTCCCCTAAAGTCAGGAACAAGACAAGGGTGCCCACTTTCACCGCTACTATTCAACATAGTTCTGGAAGTTTTGGCCACAGCAATCAGGGCAGAAAAAGAAATAAAAGGAATCCAAATTGGAAAAGAAGAAGTAAAACTCTCACTGTTTGCAGATGACATGATCCTCTACATAGAAAATCCTAAAGACTCCACCAGAAAATTAACATTCTGAAGGAGATCAACCCTGGGATTTCTTTGGAAGGAATGATGCTAAAGCTGAAACTCCAGTACTTTGGCCACCTCATGCGAAGAATTGACTCATTGGAAAAGACTCTGATCTGGGGGGGATTGGGGGCAGGAGGAGAAGGGGACAACAGAGGATGAGATGGCTGGATGGCATCACTGACTCGATGAACGTGAGTCTGAGTGAACTCTGGGAGTTGGTGATGGACAGGGAGGCCTGGCGTGCTGTGATTGTTGGGGTCGCAAAGAGTTGGACACGACTGAGCCACTGAACTGAACTGAACTGAATGCACCACATTAACAAATTGAAAAATAAAAACAATATGATTATCTCAATAGATGCAGAGAAAGCTGTTGACAAAATTCAACATCAATTTATGATTAAAAAAAACCCTCCAGAAAGCAAGCATGGAAGGAACATGCCTCAACATAATAAAAGCTATATATGACAAACCCTCAGCAAACATTATCCTCAATATTGAAAAATTGAAAGCATTTCCCCTAAAGTCAGGAACAAGACAAGCGTGCCCACTCTCACCACTACTATTCAACATAGTTTTGGAAGTTTTAGCCATAACAATCAGAGCCGAAAAAGAAATAAAAGGAATCCAGATTGGAAAAGAAGAAGTAAAACTCTCAGTGTTTGCAGATGACATGATCCTCTACATACAAAACCCTAAAGACTCCACCAGAAAATTACTAGAGCTAATCAATGAATGTAGTAAAGTTGAAGGATATATAATTAACACACAGAAATCCCTTGCATTCTTATACACTAACAATGAGAAAACAGAGAAATTAAGGAAACAATTCCATTCACCATTGCAATGAAAAGAATAAAATACTTACGAATATATCTACCTAAAGAAACTAAAGACCTATATATAGAAAAGTATAAACCACTGGTGAAAGAAATCAAAGAGGATACAAATAGATGGAGAAATATACTGTGTTCATGGTTCAGAAGAATCAATATAGTGAAAATGAGTTTACTACCCAAAGCAATCTATAGTTTCAATGCAATCCCTATCAAGCTACAAACGGTATTTTTCAGAGAACTAGAACAAATAATTTCACAATTTGTACGGAAATACAAAAAACCTCGAATAGTTAAAGCAGTCTTGAGAAAGAAGAATGGAACTGGAGGAATCAACCTGCCTGACTTCAGTCTCTACTACAAAGCCACAGTCATCAAGACAGTATGGTACTGGCACAAAGAAAGAAATATAGATCAATGGAACAAAATAGAAAGCCCAGAGATAAATCCACACACCTCTGGACACCTTATCTTCGACAAAGGAGGCAAGAATATACAATGGAGTAAAGACAATCTCTTTAACAAGTGGTGCTGGGAAAACTGGTCAACCACTTGTAGAAGAATGAAACTAGATCACTTTCTAACACCACACACAAAAATAAACTCAAAATGGATTAAAGATCTAAACGTAAGACCAGAAACTATAAAACTCCTAGAGGAGAACATAGGCAAAACACTTTCCGACATAAATCACAGCAGGATCCTCTATGATCCACCTCCCAGAATACTGGAAATAAAAGCAAAAATAAACAAATGGGATCTAATTAAAATTAAAAGCTTCTGCACAACAAAGGAAACTATAAGCAAGGTAAAAAGACAGCCTTCTGAATGGGAGAAAACAATAGCAAATGAAGCAACTGACAAACAACTAATCTCAAAAATATACAAGCAACTCATGCAGCTCAATTCCAGAAAAATAAACGACCCAATCAAAAAATGGGCCAAAGAACTAAACAGACATTTCTCCAAAGAAGACATACGGATGGCTAACAAACACATGAAAAGATGCTCAACATCACTCATTATCAGAGAAATGCAAATCAAGACCACAATGAGGTACCATTTCACACCAGTCAGAATGGCTGCGATCCAAAAGTCTACAAGCAATAAATGCTGGAGAGGGTGTGGAGAAAAGGGAACCCTCTTACACTGTTGGTGGGAATGCAAACTAGTACAGCCACTATGGAGAACAGTGTGGAGATTCCTTAAAAAACTGGAAATAGAACTGCCTTATGACCCAGCAATCCCACTGCTGGGCATACACACCGAGGAAACCAGAATGGAAAGAGACACATGTATCCCAATGTTCATCGCAGCACTGTTTATAATAGCCAGGACATGGAAGCAACCTAGATGTCCACCAGCAGATGAATGGATAAGAAAGCTGTGGTACATATACACAATGGAGTATTACTCAGCCATTAAAAAGAATTCATTTGAATCAGTTCTAATGAGGTGGATGAAACTGGAGCCTATTATACAGAGTGAAGTAAGCCAGAAAGAAAAGCACCAATACAGTATACTAATGCATATATATGGAATTTAGAAAGACGGTAATGATAACCCTGTATGTGAGACAGCAAAAGAAACACAGATGTATTGAACAGTCTTTTGGACTCTGTGGGAGAGGGCGAGGGCAGGATGATATAGGAGAATGGCATTGAAACATGTATATTAACATATGTGAAACTAATTGCCAGTCCAGTTTCAATGCATGAGACAGGATGCTCGGGGCTGGTGCACTGGGATGACCAGAGAGATGGGATGGGGAGGGAGGTGGGAGGAGGGTTCAGGATGGGGAACACATGTATACCCACGGCGGATTCACGTCAATATATGGCAAAACTAATACAATATTGTAAAGTAAAATAAATAATAAATTTTTTTAAAAGGAAAAAAAAAATCTTTTTTTTTTTTTTTTAAATTTTTACCATCTGTATCATTGTGTTCATTCTGAAGCAAGAATTTTGTCAGGATATTTGTAAATAATAGAAACATAAATGATATTTCTTTTAGCAATCATTTTTCACAACTAGTTATCTAGCAAATTGCTTGATACTCTTGGCAGTCTTTTTGCTAGTAATGTTGACACCTGTTTTAGCTTTTTATAAAGATTCATTTTATGGAGTTTGATTTTTATAGAGCAATCTTTCATATTTGGTTGCCTGAACAATGTACTTAGCCCTTCTTCAATTTTCACTCATGAGTCTCTCTCCAAAAAGTAAACTGTCTTGACACGTGCAGTTGTTTTGATTTCACAACTTACCCATGCCAGAGATAGTTTCCATACTAACTTTGATCTCTTGCAGATGGAGAACAAAACCAGTACGAAATAAGTGAACTTTCTATGCCTATACTTAAGACAAAAGAAAACAAACAAAAGCTTCTGGTGGATCTAATTACTCCTAGGTGACTAAAAATTCTGTGAACCTGTGGAATCTGGAATGTACTGGTAACAGAGCTGGGATTACCTAATGGAGTCTTGGATTATGATTTTGAAATAGGAGGTTAAAGCTCTGCTGTATCCCAAAACAACCTAAAGTGTGGAGTTGCTCCCTTAGAAGAAAATTCATAACTGTATAGTATTTATGGTAGAAGTATGTGATTCTGAATATGCAGTTATGTGTTATGAGTGAATGCATGAAATCAGATCTAACATTACTGTCCTGACGTGATCACTTTTGTCATCTGCTTCTAACACTGAAGAGACCTTCATGGTTCCTCAGAGGTGATTTGCTGCTGCTTTATAACAAGTAATGATGAAGACACTTGCCCCTTCTCTCTGTCTCTAGCTCTGACCTCACTTATTTAAATTCTGAGGTTAACTCCTGACAGATCTTCAGTTTACATTCCACCTCACCTATATCTCCGTGCCCTCACTTGTGCTAAGTCTCTTCAGGCATGTCTGAATCTTTGCTACCCTAGGACTGTAGCCCACCAGGCTCTTCCGTCCACAAGATTCTCCAGGCAAGAAAACTGGTGTGGGTTGCCATGCTCTCCTACAGGGGATCTTTCCAACCCAGGGATCAAACCCGCATCTCTTACATCTCCCACATTGGCAGGCACATTCTTTACCACTAGCTGCTTCTGAGGAAGCCCTCTGTAACTCCTTAGTTATAATTTATTTGAGGCTCCTAAGTAGTGATAATGGCAGAGAAACCCGATGAAAGATTTTTATTTCTAAATATCTAAATAAATTCCTCCTAAGTTTATTTCAAAATATAAAGTTTGTAAATAATAAAAGTTTTTTCGTTAATAATAATGACATCCCTAAATAACTTTGGCATTTCCTAGTTTTCTAACTACTGTGCTGGTAAAGACAACTAAGACACTGGGAAACAAAAAGATTAACCTATACCATGTGATGGAAAGTTGTTTGTTTATATATATAATTTATGCATTCATTTCAGCTTTATTTTTTTAAGTGGTTTATTTTTTGGCTGTGGTAGGTCTTCATTGCTGCACACAGGCTTTTCTCTAGTGTCTGCGAGCGGGGGCTACTCTTCACGAACTTCTCATTGCAGTGGCTTCTCTTGTTGTGAGACACAGGCTCTGGGCACATGGGCTTCAGTAGTTGCGGTGCGTGGAGTCAGTAGTTGCAGCTCGCAGGCTCTAGAACGCTGGCTCAGTAGTTGAGGCGCATGGGTTTAGTTGCTCTGTGACATGTGGGTCTTCCCAGACCAAGAGTGGAACCGGTGTCCCCTGCATTGCAAAGTGGACTGTTAACCACTGGACCACCAGGGGAGCCCCTGGCTTTTGTTTTATTTTTGAATTCCAGTGGATTGTTTTTGCTCATTTTTCGTAAATTTCTGACATTAGGTACTCAAACTAGATTTACAAAAATCTATCAAATTTACTAAACATATTTATGATTTTTTTTTTTGGTAAAATAAAGCCTGCATATTACATGATAGCAATTCTTATCTAGCTTCTAAGCAGTTTCTATTGATTGTGGAAGGCCAAGAACCCTGGTTCGTATCAAAATTCCTGTGGTATATAGTGGTCATTCAACGAAAAGTAACAATTATATTTTTTAAAAAAGAAGAAGAAGAAATAAGTTCCTGGGACTCAGGAGACCTTGTCCTGGAATTGCTTCTGTTTTGTGATTCTAAACAGGTCACATAACTTCTCTGGGATTTGGTTTCCTCATCAGTGATGGGAGAGGATTGAATTATGTGATCTCTCTTCCCTTCCAGTCTTACACTGGAATAGTCTCACACTCTATTTTAAGGCCTCTGGGATGTGTGTTGTGGAAATAAATTCACAAACTGAAATCCAGGTGTATATATATCCCTACTTCCATCTTTAATTTTTTTATTGTTACTTTCAGTATTTAGCTCAAAATGAGGATCAAAGTAAGTTCTTTTAGTTTATTCATCTTTTGTTATTCCAAAGGCACACCCAAACATGGGTCAGTGAGAAAAATGTTCAAACATTTGTAAACAATCAACTATCCTAATGTGAAGGCCAACCAAGCAGAATCCTAAACAGGGCAAAGCGATGAAAGCAGTCTTGAATTCTGGCTCGGACTCCTTTAAGGGGTCCAGAATTAGGATTCTTTGTTAACTGTATCCTTTTTATCTCCCTTCCTTTTATAGCAGTGTTTTATTGCTTAAGGCAAAAATGGTGTGGAAAGATAATGCAACTGACTCACTGAAACATAAATCTCAGCATAATGATTTAAACACTGTGACTTTGTATTGGGCAGATACCAGGCAGGGTGATCGGGCAACTTGACTCAATACCAGACTGCACAATCTGTGAAGGGCAACCTGATGTTTTGAGTGCCCAGACAAAGCCTGTTGCTAAAAAAAACTTAAAATGTTGGTTGAAAAAAATCTTGATTGCATTCATAAGCTGGAATGCTCAGCCATGAAATCAAAGAAGGTGGTAAACCAGAGAAAGCAGCAGAGTAGTGCATCTTTTGAGTTTGTTTCCTGACTTGGATGAACGTAAGGGTTGATATTTGTATCTCTGCAACTTTATGGGGCTGGGTAACACCCAGAGGGGAAAGAATGACACCTTTGCTGGTAACCTGGCAGGAAAGGGAAATCTGGAGAAGTGGAAAAATGTCTACCAGGAATTTTCAAATGGAGTGGTCAGCTCTAGAGCTGTGTGCTTTGAATATTTCTTCCTTTGTTTCCATAAAATCCTTTGTCAAGTTCAATTTTCTCAGCAATATTTTGCTGTGAAGTGAATTTATTATTTTGTGTGTGATTGGGGAGGCTATTGGGGAGCTCAAAGAGAAGGACAAGGAGACAGATGAAATCTGAGTTGCATTTACACATGATCTCCTAATTTAAGCTGCCAAGGATACTTTTTCAACTATAGGGGAAAAGGAAGCGAAGATTGAATGTACTGAGTAAAAACAGAAAGGCTGTTTTCTCTAAAAACTCAGCATGACTTTAGGGTTGCTGCTGCTGCTGCTAAGTTGTTTCAGTCGTGTCCGACTCTCTGCGACCCCATAGACGGTAGCCCACCAGGCTCCCCCGTCCCTGGGATTCTCCAGGCAAGAACACTGGAGTGGGTTGCCATTTCCTTCTCCAATGCATGAAAGTGAAAAGTGAAAGGGAAGTCACTCAGTCATGTCCAAATCTTAGCGACCCCATGGACTGCAGCCTACCAGGCTCCTCCGTCCATGGGATTTTCCAGGCAAGAGTATTGGAGTGGGGTGCCATTGCCTGCCACTTAATCCAGACGCCACAAACTGAGAAGAGAATCATCCTTCCGTCTTTGGCCTATAGCTGGGCATTCTCTGTGGAGGAAGTGCACAGTAGTCCTTTTGAGCCCACAGTCCTGAGCAGCCCTGAGCCACAGTACAAGGTTTGACAGTAAAAGAGTCATGCGTGTCAGGAGATATACTGTGGGCATGTGGACTTGCTGTTGTTAGCCTGGAGGAAATAGCAAGGCAGAGAGTCTAAGAAACTTACTCAAGGTCGCAAAGCGAGGAAGTGACGGAACTAGGATTTGAACCCAGGCCACCTGACTGCAGAATCAGGTTCCTCACCACCGTACTAGATCCTAGAGGACACGTTCTGGAAATCAGACACCTGAAATGTTCTCAGGCTCCACAACTGTATTCCATAGACTGTAAGCCCCATGGAAGTAAACCGGACAAGGCAAGGAGTATGTGTCTGCTCTGCTCATCAATGTACACTCAGCAGCTGTTAAATGGTAGGTGTTCAGTAAATATTTGTAGAATGAGTACAGTGAGATGTATCACTGCCTACACAGGATATCTTCTCTCATCCAGACTGGAATTCTCTACACTGTACAAATCCATAGGATGTACAAGTCAGAGCAGAAGTATTTTTAAATTGTTGTTTTCCTTTGAAGGATAAAAGAGAATGATCTCTAATAAACTCATAGGGATTAAAGGAATATGACACAACACACCAACTTTATAAGTGAGCAACCAGACCCAGAGTGGTAGGAATCTGCCAAGGTCACACCATCCAGACGGACTAGGATGGTGTTAGAAAAGGCAAACCAAACACGTGTCAGGGAGTGGTGACAGAGAGAGAGAAAGAGAGAGGTCATCTCTATAACTAGTTTGTTCAAAATGTAAAAATCACAAAATCTAGAAAAACAATTATCCTAATTTCAGCACATGGGTAAGTTATATGCTATTAAAAACATTAATGTGTTATTTGAATTACATAATGGGAGCAGTGGTGAACCCATAGTTTTTGTATGCTTGAGACCTAGAAAGATCTAAATCCTACCTAAACCAGAACCAGGAACTGGACTCAGACAGCTTCTCCTCCTCCCACCGCACAACTGTCAGTCTATGCATTCCTCTTGAAACTGAGCAGGACCCTGCAAGGCCCTCCTGGGTCCAAGAGCCCCTCCATGCCTTCCATTTCCTGTTTGCAGAAAAAGGCTTCAACCTCATAGGCCTTCCCTGAGTTCCAAGGTGCAGATTCAAGCAGTTACTAATTAGGTAAGTGAGAGAATGCAGAAACAAAGGAAAAGCAGAGAAGAAAAAATAGTTCAGTGATAAAACACAATCCTAAACTTTATGATGGTGGAAACTTGAAAGAGTCTTTTACCACTCTGGATATAGTTGCTCATACATAAAGTTGGTGTGTCATAGTCCCCTAATGCCTAGTTTCTCCTCAAGGGATACCCATAACAATCCAGCACACATCTTTGAGTTATTCTGCAGGAACTAAGACCCCCACCCAGATGGAGGGTGATGACTTCATGCTGCACACAAGTAGACTCCAGACTGGTCAGTACCAGGCTGATGATTGAGACTGCTGAAACACCACCCTGTTACCTCACCACCAGCCAAATCAGAAGAAAGTCGTGCACCCCGCACCCCTCACCCCAGATGTTGCCTGTAAAATTCTTCCCTGAAAGCCATCAGAGTTCCAGTCTTCTGAGTAGGAGCTGCTTCTTCTCCTTGCTTGGACCTGGCAGTAAACCTTTCTCTGCTCTAAACTCAAATGTTTCTATTTGTTTGGCCTCTATGTGCGACAGGCACACAAACTGAGGTTCAACACCACTCTTTCTCCTTTTTGTCACACGGAGCTATTATGTCAGGGCCTGGCTGGATTCTGAAGGAAATGCTGAAGCAGGGGTGGGGTGCAGAGAAGGAATGTGGATGACAGATTCCCAGCCCATCATTCCTTTCCTTTTGCACAGGGAGGCCACACATGACACAGGGAGGAACTGGACTCATTAATCGTGTTCTTTGTCGTATGTCCTTCTTCCCTTTTCCTCTTGCTTCTAACTTCCCTCTTCCCCTCACTTCCCAACCACAACAAGCATATTTTACTCTGAAATTTCAGACAGATCATAGGATTGGTGTGAACTGATGACACTGAGTAAGCCAGTGTGATGCATTTTCTGTTAGTAGCTCAGAACCATGGTATTCTGCTGTTGCTGAAGTATTTGTTATCTTTCTTTTCCGTCCTGTTTTCTAGTTCACTTCTCTTTTAGGGGGCGTGGGTGGTAGGAAAGGAGAGAGACAATAGGAAACTCTCAATCAGAGGCCCCACCCTTTTTCTCTACCCTAGGGGAGGACTCAGGGGGTGGCACTGAGCCTCTCCCATTCAATGTTCAAGAGGAAGCCTGTACCACACAACAAATCCTCCCAAAGCACTATTGACTTTTCTTTAAGCTTTGTTTACAAAAGTTTGTGACCATAGATAATCATCCAAGTCTTGGAACTAGAGGTGCCTCCAAGTTTTGTGGCGCCTATTGTTGTTGTTCAGTCACTAAGTTGTGTCTGACTCTTTGCCACCCCATGAACTGCAGCACGCCAGGCTTTCCTGTCCTTCACTGTCTTCTAGAGTTTGCTCAAACTCATGTCCATTGTGTTGGTGATGCCATCCAGCCATCTCATCCTCTGACGTCTCCTTCTCCTCCTGCCCTCAATCTTCCCCAGCATCAGGGTCTTTTCCAGTTAGTCTGCTCTTCACATCAGGTAGCCGAAGTATTGGAGTTTCAGCTTCAGCATCAATCCTTCCAATGAACATTCAGGACTGATTTCCTTTCGGATTGACTGGTTGGATTTCCTTGCAGTCCAAGGCACTCTCAAGAGTCTTCTCCAGCACCACTTCTCCATTTCAAAAGCATCACTTCTTCAGCACTCAACTTTCTTTATGTTCCAACTCTCATATCCATACATGACTACTGGAAAAACCATAGCTTTGAGTATAAGGACCTTTGGTGGCAAAGTGATGTCTCTGCTTTTTAATATGCTGTCTAGGTTTGTCATAGCTTTTCTTCCAAGGAGCAAGCGTCTTTTAATTTCATGGCTGCAGTCACTGTCCACAGTGATTTTGGAGCCCAAGAAAATAAAATTTGTCACTGTTTCCACATTTCCCCCCATCTATTTGCCATGAAGTGATGGGACTGGATGCCATGATCTTAGTTTTTTGAATATTGAGTTTTAAACTAGCTTTTAAACAGACATTTCTCCAAAGAAGACATACAGATGGCTAACAAACACATGAAAAGATGCTCAACATCACTCATTATCAGAGAAATGCAAATCAAAACCACAATGAGGTACCATTTCACACCAGTCAGAATGGCTGCAATCCAAAAGTCTACAAGCAATAAATGCTGGAGAGGGTGTGGAGAAAAGGGAACCCTCTTACACTGTTGGTGGGAATGCAAACTAGTATAGCCACTATGGAGAACAGTGTGGAGATTCCTTAAAAAACTGGAAATTGGGACTTCCCTGGTGGTCCAGTGGCTAAGACTCTGAGCTCCCAGTGCAGGGGGCCCAGGTTCGATCCCTGGTCAGGGAGCTAGATCCCACATGCTACAACTAACACCCAGAGCAGCCAAATAAATAAATAAAATTAAAAAAAAAAAATGGAAATAGAANGAGATTGCTTAAAAAACTGGAAATAGAACTGCCTTGTGACCCAGCAATCCCACTGCTGGGCATACACACCAAGGAAACCAGAACTGAAAGAGACACATGTACCCCAATGTTCATCACAGCACTATTTATAATAGCCAAGACTTGGAAGCAACCTAGACGTCCATCAGCAGATGAATGGATAAGAAAGCTGTGGTACATATACACAATGGAGTATTACGCAGTCATTAAAAAGAATACATTTGAATCAGTTCTAATGAGATGGATGAAACTGGAGCCTATTATACAGAGTGAAGTAAGCCAGAAAGAGAAACACCAATACAGTATCGGTTCAGTTCAGTTCAGTTCAGTTGCTCAGTCGTGTCCGACTCTTTGCGACCCCTTGAATTGCAGCATGCTAGGCCTCCCTGTCCATCACCAACTCTAGGAGTTCACTCAGACTCACGTCCATCGAGTCGGTGATGCCATCCAGCCATCTCATCCTCTGTCATCCCCTTCTCCTCCTGCCCCCAATCCCTTCCAGCATCAGAGTCTTTTCCAATGAGTCAACTCTTCGCATGAGGTGGCCAAAGTATTGGTGTTTCAGCTTTAGCATCATTCCTTCCAAAGAAATCCCAGGGCTGATCTCCTTCAGAATGGACTGGTTGGATCTCCTTGCAGTCCAAAGGACTCTCAAGAGTTTTCTCCAACACCACAGTTCAAAAGCATCAATTCTTTGGCGCTCAGCCTTCTTCACAGTCCAACTCTCACATCCATACATGACTACAGGAAAAACCATAGCCTTGACTAGACGGACCTTAGTCAGCAAAGTAATGTCTCTGCTTTTGAATATGCTATCTAGGTTGGTCACAACTTTTCTTCCAAGGAGTAAGCATCCTTTAATTTCATGGCTGCAGTCACCATCTGCAGTGATTTTGGAGCCCCCAAAAATAAAGTCTGACACTGTTTCCACTGTTTCCCCATCTAAACCAATATTGTATACTAACGCATATATATGGAATTTAGAAAGATGGTAATGATAACCCTTTATGTGAGAGAGCAAAAGAGACACAGATGTATAGAACAGTCTTTTGAATCATCAGGATGTTCTTTGATTCTTGCAAACTGATTAAACCAAGGAAAACATTTATCCTGGCCTGTTCCTTTGAATAGCTGGTTTAATGTGTGAAGCAATTGGAATAAAGTAGTTTTTCTTCCAGATGAACAGTGTGATCATTCACAATAAACTAGAGTCTCTACAGCCGATTAGGGTCTCCTTGAAGCTTTGCAGTGATGAAACCTCCATACATACAGGAAAAATATATCCTGTAATATGTTTCCAGAGGATTCAAATGGCCAGGCTCTGAAACGTGTGTGGGACCTGCGATGCTGGATATACAGGCTGGACTGTATTTGCTTGAAAAGTAACCGGATACACAGGACAGGATGTTGCTCTGAGCGGTGGCAGCTGAGCTATGGTTAGTCATTTGTCTCCATTATGTTCTCATTAACCTTCATTAAAAGGCGGAGAATCATTCCCAGAGTTGCGGAATCTAGGTACTAAGAGTCTTTGAGACACAGAGGAGAGAAATACCATCATGTCTATTAACTTCGTTTCTTTTTTTTTTGGCAACACCCTCTGGCATGTGGGAGCTTAGTTCCTCACCAGGGATGGAACCCATGTCTTCTGCAGTGGAAATGTGGAGTCTCAAACCACTGGACACCAGGGAAGTCCCTAACTGTTTCTGTTACAAAACATATTCCATATTCCAAACAGTACACCTGGGTAAACCAGCTTGTTCCAAGCCTAGAGGTGATAATTCTTCTGCAACTTGTTTTTGCAAATACAAGCAAATAAGAGAACTGATCATGAGTGGATGGGCACTAGTCTGGGGGTGTGATTCCAGATGTACAACTAGAAACTCCATTCACTTTATATAATCTCAGTTTCAGCATCTTAGGACCTGAGGGTGTCTAAGCAGATAATCCATCTTAAACATTTTATAATGCTAATCTGCTGAATTGTTCAAATCATCTCTTCCTTCCAGACAACAATTCCGTAAACCTTTCTACTCTTCACTTGCTATCTGCCTACTTGAAGTTTTACACAGATTTTCCCTATTTATAAAGTCAAGTTTAACAGTGGGGGAAGTGGTGTAGTGTGATATCAATGACACACTGGCTGTCTTTCATTTTGCGACTCCATGAAGGAGCATCACAATGTGAAACAGAACAGCTGGATATGAAACCGGGTTGGACCATGATGGGAAAAGAAATGCTTAATTACCCTTTCCATCAAGTTAATTTTTCCCCTTTGGCAATGTAAACAAAGGCAAATCTGCTCTTGTTTGGTTGTCTGTGACCTGCTATCCTTGACCTCCATCCTCCAGTGCCTTTCTGTTCTTGCCTCCCTCTCCCTTGCTAAGCCTTGCACTGCAGGCTCTCTTTATTAAAAAAAAAAAAAAGAAAAGAAAAAGAAAACTTTGACCAGGGGACAAGCATGAAAAGCAGCTATGGCTCCAAACACAGACTGACTTGCAATTCTATTAAAATGTTCACTGAGGGACTTCCCTGGTGGTCCAGTGGCTAAAAATCCAAGCTGCCAATGTGGGGTTTGACTCCTGATCTGGGAGCTAGGTCCTGTAGGCTGCAACTAACAGTTCCCATGCCACAACTAAAGACACCACAATGAGGATCAAGATTCCAAGTGCCACAGCTAAGACCTGGCACAGCCAGATAAATATTTTAAAAAGTAGTCCATCTATAAATCAGGGAAAAGAGAAGAATTTTGTTTCCACTTTGGTTCAATTTGATCTGATAATACCAGGTCTTTGAGACAGTACGGCTGAGAGGACCGTCACCTGAGAAGAGAGGTGGAGGGGTATTTGGATCTTCACTCTGAGTACGGTTACAGCCTAACAGTTGGACACTTGTTGATTATTTTATTCCACAGAGAAGCTGAGGCAATAGACAGACTCTGTGTCCAGATTCATAGCTGCTTCAGCTTCTGGGCTCTGGCTGTTTTCAGGCAGGAATCTGGAGAGAGAGGCTGAGATGCCAAGACCTCACCTGCTGAGATCCAGGGGTTCCTATAGTCTCCAAGGACCCAGACATAACCTGCCCTGTTGGAGCACAACTTAAGTCTCCTTTCCAGATGATGGAACGGGACACGTCTGTAGACTAAGATACGCACTTGGAGCCCTTGTGAGAGTGACTCATTTTATGTGAGCTTCGAAGAGCTGGAGGACTTCTCCTGAGCATCTCTTTGTTCCTCACATCCAGAAAGATCCACAGATTCACTCCAGTGAAAATGGGTGTGCTTCCTTTTTTCTGTTTTTGTTTCCCTTTAACTTTCCCATGTTATTGAATACACTTTTTAACTTGGATGGCTGCAGAAGGATTCATTACTTGGATCTGCCATAAGCTACTTTACTACTGCCTCTACGATGAGATATTCAAATTGAATCACAGCTTCAGCCATTCTAAATAATCCTATGTGTTTGTTGTACTGGGAGTCTTGAAGCTGGATTCACTCCACTCTTCTCTTACTTTTTCTCAGCCCAAGCCCATCTCTAAGATGTACAGAGAATTGATCTCTTGAGAGCTAGAGCAGTTGGAATACAGAACAAGAGAGGTCAGCTAAGCCTTTCAGTAGCCAGCCTTCCCTATCCCCCATACCTATTGGACTCTCCCTGAGATTGCAACAAATGGTTCCAAGAGATGAGCTGCTTCCCAAGACTCTGATGAGAAGCACTCTTGACCCAGAAGGGCCACAAGTACCCAGGAGCCAATGTCCAGCTTCCTGACTCCTAAAGGATCCAGGAGGTAAGACTTCACTTTCCTTGCCTCTTAGGCAAACAGTTCTGGATATTCTCTATACATATCTCTGAGGAATGGAGCCCCAGTTCCCCTTGGAAGTAACCTGCTCATTACAGTACCCCTTATTGGATGTCCTCCTCACTTCCCCAAGCCTCACCTGTTGCTTCCTGGGACCACCTTCCAAATAAACAATTTGTACCCACATCCCTGTCTCAGGATTTGCTTCTGCAGAACTCAAGCTAAGACAGCCAAGATAGTCAATAACCTGTCTTTCACTACTTAATAGCAAAAATGGGAATGCTGCCTCTGTTCTCCTGACACAGCTCTCTTATGCCACGCTGCCTTTTGTTAGGGAACATTAAGCCAGTGCCTGCCACCTACAGAGGGAAAGTTGGGGAAAGAGGTGTTTTGTATCATATAATCCTGAGCACTAGACCACAGGTGACTGGTGAAAGATGGATCTTGAGCAGTCACCTGTAGATTGGCCAACAGACTCTGAATTAAGGTGGCCTCTCATGAGACCTCCACCTACCAGGAGAGAATTCACATTTGGTTATGATGAAAGGAATCCACCAGCTCCTTTGACTTGGAGTGTTTGGTGGTAAAATATACAGAGAAAGTTTCAAAGCAGAGAGTGGCTTAAAGGCAGAGATTTACTCAAGGAGAAAGGAGGAAGCAGAAGCCATGGATGGGGCAGAAGAGAGAAGCATCAAGCGTTACTGGGCAGCATCAGGAGAGTAGAAAGAGGAAAAGATGAAAAAGTCTCGGATGCTCCGAGTGGATGGCTGTTAGCTGAGTTTCTAGAAGAACTGATGGAGGGGCTATTGCCTCTCAAATAACTCAGTTATTGAGGCTCAGTGAAACGTCTTCCTCACTCTCTGACTTTTCAACCAATCAAGTTAAGAGTCTGACTCCCATGCTGGACCTTGCAAGTTCATTTTCTAGTTTTGTTGTGTATATATATATACTTTAAATATTTCAAAAGTGCTTTTTAAAATATTATTTTAAGAATTATACTTATATCTTTTTACATCCATTTTTAAAAAAAGAACATTTACCTTACTAGCCATTTCTAATGTCCAGCATCCTCATGAACCTTGTACACAGATGGAAAGATAGTGGACCAAGAAACTTAGAGAAAGTTAAAGAGGGAAACAGCCTGGTTTTGCAGAACAAAACAAGTTTAATAAACTTCATTTTCAAAACTGACCCTGGTGGGGAAAAAATCAGGCAATATCTGGTATAACAAGAAATGGGGTGTATACAAACATTTGTATGATGAGGGCAATGATTTGCGTTATATGCTAAGAAAAATGTTTTAAAACCAAATTCTGTGAGATGCTATGATGACCTTGGGAAATATACTATGAATTAATGTAAAATGTTATTTTCTATCTCCAGGAAGATTTTATTTTAATCTACTACTATTTTAGACTAGGTTTAACTAAGAGGTCTAGAAATCATTATAATAGACTTTCCTAGTGCAATGACTGGAGAAGGCAATGGCACCCCACTCCAGTACTCTTGCCTGGAAAATCCCATGGACGGAGGAGCCTGGTAGGCTGCAGTCCATGGGGTCGCTAGAGTCGGACACGACTGAGCGACTTCACTTTCACTTTTCCCTTTCATGCATTGGAGAAGGAAATGGCAACCCACTCCAGTATTCTTGCCTGGAGAATCCCAGGGACGGGGAAGCCTGGTGGGCTGCCGTCTATGGGGTCGCACAGAGTCGGACACGACTGAAGCGACTTAGCAGCAGCAGCAGCAGTGCAATGACTGGCTATATTAGTCTGCTAGGACTGTCATAACAAAATCCCATAGACTGAATGACTTAAACAACAGAAATTTGTTTTCTCATAGCTCTGGGAGTGAACAGTTCAGGACTGAGTTGTTGGCTGCTCCAGCTTCCGGTGGGCCCTCCTCCTGGCTTGCAGTAGGAAGCCTTCTTGCTGTGTGCTCACATGTCCTTTCCTCAGTGTGTGTTCAGAGACAGAAATTGGGATCTTTCTTCCTTTTCCTAATGAAGCCACTAATCAAACCTAGACAGCATATTAAAAAGCAGAGACATCACTTGGCCAACAAAGGTCCGTATACTCAAAGCTATGGTTTTTCCAGTAGTCATGTATGGATATGGAGCTGGACCATGAAGAAGGCTGAGCATTGAAGAATTGATGCTTTTGAACTGCGGTGCTGGAAAAGACTTTTGAGAGTTCCTTGGACTGCAAGGAGATCAAACCAGTCAATCCTAAAGGAACCTTGAACATTCACTGGAAGGACTGATGCTGAAGCTATAATACTTTGGCCACCTGATGCAAGGAGTTGACTTATTGGAAAAGACCCTGATGCTGGGGAAGATGGAAGGCAAAAGGAGAAGGGGGCAGTAGAGGATGAGGTGGTTAGACAGCATCACCGACATGATGGACATGAATCTGAGCAAACTCTGGGAGACAGTGAAGGACAGAAGAGCCTGGTGTGCTGCAGTCATGAGGTTGCAAAGAGTTGGAAGTGACCTAGCGACTGAGCAAGAATCCCATTATGAAGGGACCCGCCCTCATGACTTAATATAACCCCAATTACCTCTCAAAGAGCCCATCTCCAAATACCATCACACTGGCTAGGAAAGGAATTAAGTAACTGTTTGCCAAACACCATGTATCAATAAGCACTTCATGGGTCTTCCCTGGTGGTCCAGAGGCTAAGACCCATGCCCCCACTGCAGGGGGCATGGGCTTGATCCCTGATTGAGAACTAAGATCCCACATGCCATGTGGTGAGCCCAGAAGATTAAAAAAAAAAAAGCATTTCAGCAGACTTCCCTGGTGGTCCAGTGGCTAAGACTTTGAGATCCACTGAAGATCCCTGGTCAGAGAACTAGATATCACACGCCACAATTAAAGACCCCATATACTGCAAGGAAGATGGAGATGCTGCCTGCTGCAGCGAAGACCTGGTGCAGCCTAATAACTGATAAATATATAATTTTTAAAAAGCATAGCAGTACTTTAAATATTCCTGCAGTGGTAATAGGGTGAGTGGCAGAGTATCAGTTCTTTTTGTAATAGAGAACTATGTCAATAAGTTTCTGAGAAAAGAATAAACCATATTTCATCAATATTTTAATATTAACTACACACTGAAAATATTATATTTTGGATATACTGGTTAAATAGATTATTAAAATTGTTTTCACCTTTTTTCTTCCTTAATGTGACTATTAGAAAATTTAAAGTTATATATGTGGCTCTCATTTATTTCTATCAGACAGTGCTGTTCTAGAGAATTGAGTATGAGCTCAACTTACACAAATAATTAAAGACATGTTTATTTGAAGGCCGGAGTTATGAAGATGGGAAATTGCAGCTTGTAAAGCACGGTCTGTCAGAAACTTGAAAATCTAATTTGGCATATAGTGAAGCATCTACAAATGCTGATAGCGATGGATAAGGAGAAGAAAAGCCTAATTAGGTATAATCAGAGAGGATTTTCTGAGAAGGAATTAGAGGGAGAAAGAGAATGATAAATTTGCAACAACTAAAAAACTACTTATACCCAAACAGCATCCAAGAGTTGAAAATTTTTGCTTTTTGTTGATTGGACCCAAATTTCTTAGATTGGCACTCAGAGTTCTTGACAGTCAGGGCTCTACCTTAGCAAGGCATTACTAAGCAGAGGAATGGATCTATCACTAAGGCCAAGTGAATCTATTCGTTGAAGAGAAAATAGGTTTTTTGATGTCCTACTTCCAACTGTTCACAGATGCTATTCCACCCAACCACAACAGCTTATTTCTACTCTATGACATCGGTGCAGCTTTCAGATTCCAGCTCAAAAGTCCTATTCTCTACCCACATGGCACAGATAACCCCACACCAGAGATGCTCCTTGCCCCCAAGATCCTTTAACGTGCTGCTGTGTATCTTCCCTTTTGTACTTGTCACTCTGTCTGGTTTGTTAGCTGTGGCGCATTCTAGTCGAGTGGCCTCTGACCACAACCTTATTGCCTCAAGCTTCACTTTCCTTGTCTGTAAAGTGGGATGATAACTGCACTTGTCTCATAGATGAGCATGGAATGAATGAAAACACATAAAGTATTTAGAATAGAATCTAATGGATAATAAGGATTAGATAAATTTAGTTGCAATTAGTACTATTATGACTGATATTTGTTACGCAGCACAGGCCTATAGGTCTCATTTTCCCATCTCAATTGTAAATTTCTTGAAGGCTAAGAGCAATGTTTCCTTCTTCTTCTAGCAGAAGGTCTTACAAAGAGTCAGAATATAGCAAATATCAGTTGATGACCATAATACCATTTTCATTGGTGCTTTTAAATTTTTAACTTTAAATATATTCCCAAAACACAAGAGAAGATTCTACACGTGGACATCACCAGATGGTTGACACTGAAATCAGATTGATTATATTCTTTGCAGCCAAATATGGAGAAGCTTTATACAGTCAGCAAAAACAAGACTGGGAGCTGACTGTAGCTCAGATCATAAACTCCTTATTGCCAAATTCAGACTGAAATTGAAGAAAGTGGAGAAAACCACTAGACCATTCAGGTATGACCTAAATCAAATCCCTTATGACTATACAGTGGAAGTGAAAAATAGATTTAAGGGACAAGATCTGATACACAGAGTACCTGAAGAACTATGGATGGAGGTTCGTGACATTGTACAGGAGACAGGAATCAAGACCATCCCCAAGAAAAAGAAATGCAAAAAAGCAAAATGGCTATCTGGGGAGGCCTTACAAATAGCTGTGAAAAGAAGAGAAGCAAAAAGCAAAGGAGAAAAGGAAAGATATACCCATTTGAATGCAGAATTCCAAAGAACAGCAAGGAGAGATAAGAAAGCATTCCTCAATGATCAGTGCAAAGAAATAGAAGAAAACAATAGAAAGGGAAAGACTAGAGATCTCTTTAAGAAAATCAGAGATACCAAGGGAACATTTCATGCAAAGATGGGCTCAATAAAGGACAGAAATGGTAGGAACCTAACAGAAGCAGAAGATATTAAGAAGAGGTGGCAAGAATACACAGAAGAACTATACAAAAAAGATCTTCATGATCCAGATAATCACGATGGTATGATCATTCACCTAAAACCAGACATCCTGGAATGTGAAGTCAAGTGGGCCTTAGGAAGCATCACTACGAACAAAGCTAGTGGAGGTGATAGAATTCCAGTTGAGCTGTTTCAAATCCTAAAAGATGATGCTGTGAAAGTGCTGCACTCAATATGCCAGCAAATTTGCAAAACTCACCAGTGGCCACAGGACTGGAAAAGGTCAGTTTTCATTCCAGTCCCAAAGAAAGGCAATGCCAAAGAATGCTCAAAGTACCACACAATTGCACTCATCTCACATGCTAGTAAAGTAATGCTCAAAATTCTGCAAGCCAGGCTTCAGTAGTACGTGATCCATGAACTTCCAGATGTTCAAGCTGGTTTTAGAAAAGGCAGAGGAACCAGAGATCAAATTGCCAACATCTGCTGGATCATGGAAAAAGCAAGAGAGTTCCAGAAAAACACCTATTTCTGCTTTATTGACTATGCCAAAGTCTTTGACTGTGTGGATCACAAAAACTGTAGACAATTCTTCAAGAGATGGGAATACCAGACCACCTGACCTGCCTCTTGAGAAACCTATATGCAGGCCAGGAAGCCACAGTTAGAACTGGACATGGAACCACAGACTGGTTCCAAATAGGAAAAGGAGTACGTCAAGGCTGTATATTGTCCCCCTGCTTATTTAACTTATATGCAGAGTACATCAGGAGAAACGCTGGGCTGGATGAAGCATAAGCAGGAATCAAGATTGCTGGGAGAAATATTAATAACCCCAGTTATGCAGATGATACCACTCTTACGGCAGAAAGTGAAGAAGAACTAAAGAGCCTCTTGATGAAAGTGAAAGAGGAGAGTGAAAAAGTTGGCTTAAAGCTCAACATTCAGAAAACTAAGATCATGGCATCCAGTCCCATCACTTCATGGCAAATAGACGGGGAAACAGTGGAAACAGTGACAGACTTTATTTTTTTGGGCTCCAAAATCACTGCAGATGGTGACTACAGCCATGAAATTAAAAGACGCTTACTCCTTGGAGGGAAAGTTAAGACCAACCTAGACAGTATATTAAAAAACAGAGACATTACTTTGTCAACAAAGGTCCGTCTAGTCAAAGCTATGGTTTTTCCAGTGGTCATGTATGGATATGAGACTATAAAGAAAGCTCAGCACCCAAGAATTGATGCTTTTGAATGGTGATGTTGGAGAAGACTCTTGAGAGTCCCTTGGACTACAAGGAGATCCAACCAGTCCATCCTAAAGGACATCAGTCCTGGGTGTTCATTGGAGGGACTGATGTTGAAGCTGAAACTCCAATATTTTGGCCACCTGATGCGAAGAGCTGACTCATTTGAAAAGACCCTGATGCTGGGAAAGATTGAGGGCAGGAGGAGAAGGGGACGACAGAGGATGAGATGGCTGGATGGCATCACCGACTCAATGGACATGAATTTGGGTAAACTCCTGGAGTTGGTGATGGACAGGGAGGCCTGGCCTGCTGCAGTCCATGGGGTCGCAAAGAGTTAGACACAACTGAGCGAGTGAACTGACCTGAACTGTATTGAAATATATTTTAATTTGTACTTTCAGAAGGCCCGACTTTGTATGAATCACTAGAAGATAAGATGATGAAAAATGTACATGTTGTCCTTCTTCCACTGAAACTGTGTTATAGTAAAGGGAGCTGGGAAAAAGTAAGGATGCAAAAGAAAAGACTGTAAGCTAAGAATGGAGAGGCAGGTGCAGTTGGTAATGTTAATCTTATATGTTGTAGTTATGTTTGCATTTAACTTTGGGGGAAACATGAAAGTATTACAAGAATTTGAGAAGCAGTGGGCTCATTTTGCTTTGCTTGGGAATGTCAGCTGGCCCTAGGACCTTTTACTTTCTTCCATCTTCACTCATCCTTTCCCCTCCTATGTAACGGTTCTCTCTCTGAACAAAGCTTCCTACCCTACAGTTTGCCTTTTTTTCATCAAGTAAGAAGAAACTCACTATGGTTCATATGGTGACCATATGCCCGAATTTTTTTTTTTTTGAAGTATTGTTGATTTACAATGTTGTGTTTCAGATGTACAAGATGTACAGCACAATGATTCAGATTTCTCTCTCTCTCTCTATATATATATATATACATATATACACACACACACCACTTTTTTCAGATTATTTTCCCTTACAGGTTATTACAAAATACTGAGTCTAGTTCCCTGTGCTATACAGTAGGTCCTTGCTGGTTATTTATTTTATATATATTGGGCTTCGCTGGTGGCTCTGATGGTAAAGCATTCGCCTGCAATGCAAGACACTTGGGTTCAATCCCTGGGTCAGGACGATCCCCTGGGGAAGGGAATGGCTACCCACTCCAGTATCCTTGCCTAGAGAATTCTATGAAAAGAGGAGCCTGGAGGGCTACATTCCATGAGGTTGCTAAGAGTTGGACATGACTGAATGACTAACACACTCATGCACAAACACGTTAATACCAACCTCTTAATGCTCTGAATCTTTAAGTATAATTCTAACTGCCAAGATTCTATTATATCTTATCAGATCACATAATATGATACCTCGAAGGGAAAAAGAGAAAAATATTTTCCTTCTGAGCATGGACCATCACCTCCTTCTGCAATGCAGGAGATGCTGGAGACGTGGGTTCAATCCCTCGGTCAGGGAGATCCCCTGGACGAGGAAATGGCAACCCACTCCAGAATTCTTGCCAGGACAGTCTCTTGGACAGTCTTCTAGTAGGCTACAGTCCACGGGGTCACAAAGAGTCAGACACAGCTGAGCAACTGAGCACACACGCTGAGTGAACATTTAGTAATGACTCTGCCTCAGAATGTGGCTGGCATCGAAAACATTTAGGATAGTTTAGATAAACTGAAGCAATCTAACGGCTTTTGAAAAACATGTCTCTTGAAAGACTTAGATCTTTATGAGTCTCCCAATATCATACAAACATCATAAATCATAGTGCAAGCTGGGAGAAATGTCTTGCAGATTCATGTTGGGTCTAAAACAGTGTCTGAGTGTATGTACATGTGTGGTTTTGCGTATGCACAGATGTGTATGTGAGTGTTACTGTGCTTGCTGGGTGAGAAAGAAAGCTAACTGTTAAATGAAAGAGAAAAGTTTCTGCTAAATGCTATCAATTGGTTAGGAGACCTTGTCTTTATACTTGATTAAAAAGATATTTCAGTCTTTGCCACGGGCTAGTCAGTTATTGTTTTCTTTTTGCCTTAACAAAGCAGCAGTTCTGAGACATTCTCTGCCTCTCTCTCAATAAATATCCCCACCTGGGGAACAGTGGTGGAAAGGACAGATGACAACAAAACGTCACGAGGAATGAGGCAGAGACACGTTTTTGCTCATGGAATCTACTGTCAAAAACTGAGGCTACATTTTCTGAAACGAGAGAATATTCCTTCAAAAACACTGTGCTGCCATGAATTTAGGAAACTCAAGCTCCTTTTTCAAGTTATTTTACTAGTGCTTACCTTTCATTATAATAATGATTACAATTTATCAAAAGCAAAACTTTATATGTTTTAATTCTTCTGGATAGGATATGAGATTGTTTCTCGAACTATAATTTGTTGCATTAAAATGGTTTATATATGAAAAAAAGGACAAACAAAACAACTTTAAAAAAATATTTGGTCAGTTAAAATGAGAAATGCTACATGTCTCAGTCTACCCTGAGCTTCTCAATGCATGTCAGCGTGCTGAAGGCTCTGAAAAGACCTGCAATGTAGAAACCACCTTGTCTATATTTGTGGTTTCTAGACTGTTTTGGGAGAAGGCAATGGCACCCCACTCCAGTACTCTTGCCTGGAAAATCCCATGGACAAAGGAGCCTGGTGGGCTGCAGTCCATGGGGTTGCTAAGAGGTGGACACGACTGACCGACTTCACTTTCCCTTTTCAATTTCATGCATTGGAGAAGGAAATGGCAACCCACTCCAGCGTTCTTGCCTGAAGAATCCTAGGGACAGGGGAGCCTGGTGGGCTGCCGTCTATGGGGTCGCACAGAGTCGGACACGACTGAAGCGACTCAGCAGCAGGAGCAGCAGCAGCAGCAGCAGACTGTTTTGACTCCTGAATGTTTGACTGTTTGTGACCCCATGGACTGTAACCCACCAGGCTCCTCTGTCCATGGAGTTCTCCAGGCAAGAATAGCTTTTATAATTTACTAACACTTATTAACATCCTAAATGTCCATACACAGGTGAATGGAAAAAGATGTGACACACACACAGAGTGGAATACCGCTCAGCCATAAAAAGAATGAAATAACGCCACTGGCAGTGATGTGGAAGGACAAATACTAACAAGTCAGAAAGAGAAAGACAAATGCCATCTGATACCACTTATATGTGGAATTTGTAATATTACACCAATGGACTTATCTACAAAGTAGAAACAGACTCACAGATGTAGAGAACAGACGTGGCTGCCAAGAAGGAGGGGGCGGAGAGGGATGGCGTTTGAGATTCGCAGACGCAAACCGTAGAATGGATTATCAAGGTCCTACACTATGGCAGGGGAACTATATTCAATATCCCGGAACCATAATGGCAAAGAATAGAAAAAATTTGTATATATGTATATATAACTGAATTACTTTATTGTATGACAGAAATTAACACAATGTTGTAAATCAACTATACTTTGATAAAGAATAAACAGAAAAGAAAAGCAGACTGCTCTTAGCAGATGCTCATATATGAATAAAAAAATCGATGGCACCCCACTCCAGTACTCTTGCCTGGAAAATCCCATGGACAGAGGAGCCTGGTAGGCTGTGTTCCTTGGGGTCGCGAAGAGTCAGACACGACTGAGCGACTTCCCTTTCACTTTTCACTTTCATGCGTTGGAGACGGTAATGGAAATCCACTCCAATGTTCTTGCCTGGAGAATCCCAGGGACAGGGGAGCCTGGTGGGCTGCCGTCTATGAGGTCACACAGAGTCGGACACGACTGAAGTGACTTAGCAGCAAAAAAATAAAGCTTTTTCACTCCCATCAAAAGGGGAGTGAAATGCTTTCTGCCATTCAGGTTCCTGTGGAGCCTAAAATATGTCCAGATTTGGGCTCCCCCACCTTTAAGAAAATAAAGACGTAAAGTTAAAAATATAAAATTAGCACAGAACTTTAGAAGGGACCTCTATAAATCAAGTCCCTTAAACTACATGAAAGTAGCTTAAAGTATATTATCTTCAGGCTAAATCTTGGGAATGCTTTTGACTTTTAAACTGAAAGGTTTTATTTTGTGACTGTAAATAAGTTATGAGGGCAAAGATTGTTTTATCTACCTTTTCCACTTCTCCAACATTTAGCCATAGCACCTACTACTGGTAGTTAATAAGTATTGGTCCATAAATTGTGTTGTCAATGAAACAATCTGATAGGCAGGCATCATGCTAGGCTGATAGGATCAGTATAACAAAGTGCTCTGGAAAATTTTTGGCCCTGGAAGCGGTGGGGACATAGGGAGGAAAGGTCTGTTCTATTTGAGGCAGAGGCAGAGTAATCAGAAAAAGCTTCAGAGACAAGTTGATCTGTGAGTTGAAACGTAAGAGATGGGTGAAGGTGCGGGGATAGTGTTGAAAGGCATTTAAAGCAGGGAGAGAAGTACAAGCTGGAGGTTGCTGTCTGAAACCACATAAGGAGTTCGTGGAACTGTAAGCAGTTTGGTATGCGTGGAGTATGAAGCACTAGAAGACGAAGGGTTATTAGCAAAAGGTAAGGCTGAAAGGAAGGAAAAGGTGAAACCCCTGTGGGCTTCACAGGAGTTAGGACTTTAGCCTGTGAACCGTGGGGAGCTGTTGATGGCTTTAAAGCAGGAGAAAAGCATGATGTGCATTTTTTGCAACATTATTCTGGCACTCGCATGATAAACAGAGTGAGGCTGTGGCAGTGAGACACTTCAGGCCGTTTCAGCGAAGGGCGATGATGTGTGTGTGCTTAGTTTCTCAGTCATTCCAGCTCTTTGCGACCCCATGGATTGTGGCTCGCCAGGCTCCTCTGTCCATGGGAGTCTCCAGGCAAGAACACTGGAGTGGGTTGCCATGCCCTCCTCCAGGGGCTCTTCCCCACCCAAGGATCAAACCCGGGTCTCCCACGTTGCGGGCAGATTCCTTCCTGTCTGAGCCAGCAGGGAAGGGAGATGAGGGGCTGGTCAAATGCTGTGACAATGGATGTGGCAGGGCAGGCAGATAACTAGAGACTCTGAGGAGGGAGCTCTCAGTGTTTAGTGATTAATGTGTTGAGTAAGGGCTGGGGTAAGAGGGGAAGCTAGAGCAATGATTCGAGGCCTGGCAGAGGTAGCTGGGCACCTAGAGAGACATGTAGGAGAATGAGCAGGCTATGGGGGGAAAGGAAGTGACGTCTTTTTGAAATCCATGATGTTTGAGAGCCACCCAAATAGTGAAGTCTAGTGTGATTCAGGGCTGAACCGGACGGGATCATTGAGTCAGGCTTGGATATGGGTCGGCTGTCACCACAGGGAGGCAGTTGTAATTGGGTTACTCAGGGAGAGCCTTCAGAAAGAGGAGAGCCGGGGCGGGCAGGGTTGGAGCACTCACGTTAAGAGAGGCATTTCCATACCTGCTCTGTTGGAAGTTTTGGGTACCTGCTACCTGTGTCAAATGGCATAGGTGGTCCTATGGTAGTTCCAAGATGCTCTATCAGACTCTTCTCTTCTCTGGCTGAGAAATACTGAGCTGCGTCCTAGTTGAATCCTACCTAATTCTCACATGGAGGAAATTTCCTCATTTCCCCACTGTGTCTACTATTTCCAGCACACATCACAGTTTATTTTAATAGGTGGCGATGGTGGTGGTTTAGTTGTTAAGTCATGTCTGATTCTTTGCGACTCCATGTTCTGTAGCCCACCAGGCTCCTCTGTCCATGGGATTTTCTGGGCCAGAATACTGGAGTGGGTAGCCTATCCCTTCTCCAGCGGATTTTCCCCATTCAGGGATCAAACCTGGATCTCCTGAATTGCAGGCAGATTCTTTACCAACTGAGCCGCCAGGGAAGCCCTATTTTAATAGGTGGTTTTAGTTTTTTTTTGTCTTCTGCTCTAATTGGGAGCTCCATGAAAGCAGGGAATTGTAGTTCCCATGTTTGCTCCAGTGCCTAGCTCACTATAGATGGCCAGTAAATAGTCTCCAAAGTGGATGACTGTGGATGGAAGTGGGTGTCTGCAGGTGATTGTCCCTGGAGAAGAGAGCTAAATGGGGATCCAGTTAATTCCCCTGGGAGAAGTCCTTGCTGAACAACAGTCTCTACTTGGTGCCCAGTATATAATGTGATTTCTCTGATGGCATTCATAATAAGAAAAGTTACTTTACTTCAGCAACAGAACTGTCATTTATTAAAAGTCAGTGTTTAATTAATCCTATCATGTAATGTTTGGAGAGCTGTGTCCTGTTGATTTTGTTTAGAAGTAAATAGGATTTAATTACTTTCCTGGCACCAGGTCATTACTTCTTCTTTATACAGAGATTAAAAGGCCAGTCTCTGGAGTCAGACTGCCTGGCTTTGCATCCTGAATCTGCCATCCACAAACTTCAGGCCTTGGGGAGGTATTTGACCATTCTGTGCCTTACTTTCCTCATCTGTAACATGGACGTCACAATAGTAACTTCTTTATATAGCAATTGTTTGGGGAATTATATAGCTTAATACGTAAACAAAGTGTGACACATGGTAAGCAATCCCAATGGTTATTAGCTATTCTTATTGTTACCTGATGATTTGTTTACTTTAAGAGCAGTTTTCTCCAAAGTTTAAAATCTCCATTCTTAACATCAGTTCAATATATCCAAACATTAAACTCTTTTTTCCTTTCCTAAATTTATTTCTCACTTTAGTCTTCCTCATCTCAGTAAAAGTTATGCCATCCAATGATTCAAACCATAAAATCTAAAAATAAACTAATGCCTCCCTTTCTTTTTCTGCCCACGTCTAATAAAACATTTCCAAGACCTAGTGAGTCTGTCTCCTAAATATAACCAAAATCTGTCTGTGTTTCTTCCATCTCTGGTGACTCCACTTTAACTATTATTTGCCTGGATTTCAGCAAGAGCTTCCTAGTTGGGCCTCCGACTTTGACCCTGGTTCTGCTTCAGTTCAGTTTCTTCATTTTTAAATATACAAGTCAGATCAGTTCCACTGACTCGGAACTCTTCCATAGCACCCAGTGGTTTTTAGGGGAAAATTCTAATTGCTTATTATAGCCTACAAAGTATGTGAAGCATTCATGAGCTGTGATTACCCTGGCTCTACAACCACTTCACCAATGTGGAAAGAGCCACATAAACCTCTTTCTTTCCTTGACCATAGCGATTGATCCTTTTCTTCTCTACTGCCTGAATGCTCTGACTAACTCTCTACCTGGAGAAGGAAATGGCAATCCACTCCAGTGTTCTTGCCTGGAAAATCCCATGGACAGAGGAGCCTGGTGGGCTATAGTCCATGGGGTCACAAAGAGCTGGCCGCAACTCAGGGACTGAGCACAAGTATTTACCAGGCTAGACATCTCATCCTTTGAAATCTTCATTGGAATAGTAAGTGCTTGGAAAAGGTTCTTCTAACCCGACTAAGGTCCGTCTAGTCAAGGCTATGGTTTTTCCTGTGGTCATGTGTGGATGTGAGAGTTGGACTGTGAAGAAGGCTGAGCGCCGAAGAATTGATGTTTTTGAACTGTGGTGTTGGAGAAGACTCTTGAGTGTCCCTTGGACTGCAAGGAGATCCAACCAGTCCATTCTGAAGGAGATCAACCCTGGGATTTCTTTGGAAGGAATGATGCTAAAGCTGAAACTCCAGTACTTTGGCCACCTCATGCGAAGGTTTGACTCATTGGAAAAGACTCTGATGCTGAGAGGGATTGGGTGCAGGAGGAGAAGGGGACGACCGAGGATGAGATGGCTGGATGGCATCACGGACTCGATGGACGTGAGTCTGAGTGAACTCCGAGAGATGGTGATGAACAGGGAGGCCTGGCGTGCTGCAATTCATGGGGTCGCAAAGAGTCGGACACGACTGAGCGACTGATCTGAACTGAACTGAACCCCTCTTTCTACGATGGCCTTCCACAGACTCTCTCACTTCTCTGCTATCAGTTACTCCCCTGACATTTATCGTTTGCATGTTATTTTTTGTTATCTGCATTTCTTGGTAGAAATTGTTCCATGAGGGCAGGAACCTTATTTACCTTTTTTTTTAATCACTATAACCCCTGAGCCTAGCAGAGTACAAAGCACAAAGAAATATAATATTTGTTGAAGGACCAAAAACTTGAATGGAAGCTATTGGGGCAAAAATTGGAAATCAAGAAGCCATAGTACTCTCCATATACTCATTCAACAAGCATGTACTGAAGACGTACTTTGAGTCATCCATATGATTTGTTAGATGTTAGAGTGAAAGATGAGCAAGTCCCTGTCTCCAATACTGAGTATAAGTGAAATATTATAGAAATGCAGAGGAGGAAATCTGGAGAATGAAATACTTCACCGAGTGATATTTGAGCTGCTTCTTGAAGGACGAACAGGTTCACAGACTAGGAAAAGAGAAAGCATTTTAGACAGAGGGAAGAGTATACTGAACACAAAAGGAGGGGCACCTGAATCACAGGATTGTGGAAATGGATTATTAACCAGCTGGACCAGTGGTAGGAGCTGGAGCAGGAAGGAGGCTAGATTGGTGCTTGATAAGGTAGACCTGGGGCTTCAGGAAAATGAAGAGATAACCAGTTTGAAGGGTTGAAGTAGTTCAACATTAACAGATGATATGAGTTTTAGAAATATAATTATAATGGAACCGGAGACAGAGAGACATAGTATGATGTATGATGCTATTTTAATAGTTCAAGTAACAGATGATGAGGACCCAGCCTTGTATAGGAGCACTAGGATGTTTTTGCACTCCATTGGGCATTTTGTCCTAGCTGGGTCTCAATTTTCTTCCTGCAGAATGAGAGTTTTGACTAGATACTTGCTATGATCCTTTTCCACATCATGAACCCATATATGCCTTTAGAATTGTCTTTTGTTGTAAATTTACTGTCTAGTTTCCCAAACATGGAGAGGCCACGCCATCTATATCTTTTTATCATGTATATATAGATAAGTGCAAAGAGAATGGACTGTGAAACAGGAAGGCCCAAATTCAAATCCTTGATCTACCATCTTCTGTTAGTATGATCCTGTCAGTTATTGATGTATTCTGTACCTCAGTTTGTTCATCTGTAAATAAGGATATTAACAGTATCAACAATTAAAAGTTAGGAGCCTTAACAGATAATAGAGTTAAAAGTGTATAGGATTTAGTACATTGCCAGTATGTATAAAGGGTGATCATTGTCATCAGTCTTTCTACTTAGCAGAGTAATTATCACCTAAAAATACTGTATTCCTGATGAGTGATTGACTAAACGCAGTGAAAGAGAATATGTCAAATCTCTATTTTTTCTTGATGATTGAACAAGATTAATTCTGTGAATAAATGGTCTGTCTAGTCAAGGCTATGGTTTTTCTAATAGTCATGTATGGATGTGAGAGTTGGACTATAAAGAAAGAATTGATGCTTTTGAACTGTGGTGTTAGAGAAGACTCTTGAGAGTCCCTTGGACTGCAAGTAGATCCAACCTGTCCATCCTAAAGGAGATCAGTCCTCGATCTTCATCGGAAGGACTGATGTTGAAGCTGAAATGCCAATATTTTGGCCACCTTATGCAAACAGCTGACTCATTTGAAAAGACCCTGATGTTGGGAAAGATTGAAGGCAGGAGGAGAAGGGGTCGACAGAGGATGAGATGGTATCACCGACTCAATGGACATGAGTTTGAATAAACTCCGGGAGTTGGTGATGGACAGGGAGGCCTGGTGTGCTGTGGTTCATGGGGTCACAAAGAGTCGGACACAACTGAGTGACTGAACTGATAACTGATACTGTGAATAAATAAGCAGGGTGACAATATACAGCCTTGACATACTCCTTTCCCAATTTTGAACCAGTCTGTTGTTCCATGTCTGGTTATAACTGTTGCTTCTTGACCAGCATACAGTTCTCCCAAGAAGGAGGTAATGTGATCTGGTATTCCCATCTGTTTAAGAATTTTCCGGTTTGTTGTGATCCATGCAGTCAAAGGCTTTAGCATGGTCAATGAAGCAGAAGTAGATGTTTTTCTGGAACTCTCTTGCTTTTTCTATGATTCAGCAGATGTTGGCAGTTTAATCTTTGGCTCCTCTGCCTTTTCTAAATCCAGCTTGAACATCTGGAAGTTCACATACTGTTAAAGCCTAGCCTGGAGAATTTTGAGCATTACTGGTTCAGCTTGGAAAAGGAGTAAGTCAAGGTTGTATATTGTCACCAGCTTACTTAACTTACATGAAGAGTGCATCATGTGAAATACCAGGCTGGATGAAGCACAGGCTGGAATCAAGATTGCCAGGGAAAATATCAATAACCTCAGATATGCAAATGACACCACCCTTATGGCAAAAAGCAAAGAGGAACTAAAGAGCTTCTTCCATGAAGGTGAAAGAGGAGAGTGAAAAAGCTGGCTTAAAACTCAACATTCAAAAAATGAAGATCATGGCATCTGATCCAATCACTTCAAATAGATAGGGAAATAATGGAAACAGTGGCAGATTTTATTTACTTCAGTTCCAAAAGTCGCTGCAGATGGTGACTGTAGCCTGAAATTAAAAGACACTTGCTTCTTGGAAGAAAAGCTATGACCAACCTACACTGTATATTAAAAAGCAGAGACATTACTTTGTCGATAAAGGTCTGTATAGTCAAAGCTGTGGTTTTACCAGTAGTCATGTATGGATGTGAAAGTTGGACCATAAAGAAGGCTGAGTGCCAAAGAATTGATGCTTTTGAACTGTGATGTTGGAGAAGACTCTTGGGAATCCCTTGGACCTCAGGGAGATCAAACCAGTCAAACCTAAAGGAAATCAATCCTGAATATTTATTGGAAGGACTGATGCTGAAGATGAAGCGCCAATACTTTGGCCACCCCATGTGAAAAGCTGACTTATTAGAAAAGATCCTGATGCTGGGAAAGATTGAAGGCAGGTGGAGAAGGGGATGACAGAGGATGATATGGTTTGAATGGCATCACCGACTCAATGGACGTGAGTTTGAGCAATCTCTGGGAGATGGTTAAAAACAAGGAAGCCTTGCATTCTGCAGTCCATAGTGTTGCAAATAGTTGGACACGACTGAGCAACAATTCTGTGGAAGTAGAAGAGCAATAGCTAAGTCTCTAGTGCACATCTGCACCTTGACGTATTTAAGAAGCTTTCATTTGGAGTAACAAGTGTGATGAAATCATAGCAGATCAGAAGCACATGTGGCAGAATTGCTCAGGTTTTATAACACTTCATTTTTTTTTTCTGTTTTTGAAAATCCATAATAATTGAACTCTTGTGACTTTTTCATAATTTTTCATGTATCCTGTTGAAAGATTTCCACATCATTCTTGAGCTTGAACTATTTATGCGAGTATAGTAGACTGGCAATTTCCAGACTCCGGGGCTGCTTTAGTTAGAACGAGTTATTATTGTAGTATGGCCCTTACTGATTTACTCTTTTAGAAGCACACATTATTATACATCTTCCATTACTACCTTCCCATTCATTTTATGTTTCTCCACTTTGGGAGGATTTTAGAATGGAGATAATGATAGAGTGCAACATAAAATCTATCCACTAGATCGCCAGTGACATCACCTCTGTCTGTAGAACAGGAAGGGAAGAGTGATGTTAACCCTGGTTGTGTCTGGAACAGGCGTAACATTGGTTCAGGTTTATACACATCAAACACCTTAAGAGTTTAAAATGTAATAACATTCATGTTCGAAGGGTTTCTCTGGTGGCTCAGTGGTAAAGAACCCGCCTGCCAATGCAGGAGACACGGGTTCAATCCCTGGGTTGGGACCATCCCCTGGAGAAGAAAATGGCAACCGGCTCCATTGTTCTTACCTGAAAAACTCCATGGACAGTGTAGTGTGGCAAGCTATAGTCCACTGAGTCACAAACCAGTCAGGCACGACTGAATGCACACACACACACACACACTTACACATTCATGTTTGAAAGCGGCATTTTACCAAAAGTGAGATAATCCTGCCATCTTAAAACTAGTAGATCTTGCCTTAGAAAAGCTCTGCAATCAATTGTTTGAAGAAAGAGCATAACATTGAAAGGAAAGAGAACCTGGTGCTCATTGTGGCTTTTTAAATCTCTCCTGTGTTTCACTATGTGGTCTAGGTTCCCTTCTCATTTTAATAGTCCATGGGTTTTAAAAACTTACCAAAGCTATCCCTATTTTAGTTCTTAATCTATTAAAATCATTTTGATATCAAAACATTTTTGTGGGATATTTCATTTAAAATGCTTTGAAATCAAGACTCTTTAGCAAAGGAAAAAAATCTTAGATTACGTTGCAGGAAATAAGATGACATTACTTCATCTGCCAAATGCTAATTAAATTTAAAAAATGACTTATTCCTAGCAACTGGAAAATAAATGTTCCAAAGATTGTAACCACATCTGTAACATTCATTGATGACTTGGAGGAAGGTTGGGTCACCCTAGTGCTCACTCAGCCATTACCATCTTCCCAGAAACTAGAGAAGTGGAGCTCCTGGAGGTCACTCTTGCAGCACAATTTCCTGTTTTTTGTTCTGTTGAAAGAGTTTACAGAGAAAGCCAGCTGGCAGCCATGTTTGGGATCAGATGGTGAGGTGAGGAGGAGGGTGGAGGAGGAAGCACTGTGGCAGAGAAAGGAGTGGGCAGTAGCAGAGGAGTGAAGGGACATGTAGGGGATATTCTAGTGTTGACTGATTTATTACAAAGAGTTCAAGGAGGTAAACTGTGCTCCTTCTCACAGGAAAGACTTAACAGTTCTCCATGTCCTTCTTTCCTTGGGCTCTTCTTTCTCAAATGTATCTTCCCCACTGCTGCCATTGCCTCTACCAAGAGGAAATGTTATTTAGCGGCTAAGTCATGCCCAGCTCTTTTGCGACCCTATGGACTGTGCCCACCAGGCTCCTCCTAAATCAGGCCATTTCCTGTTTAAAATCTTTTAGTGGTTTCACATTGTTGACTGACAGCAGAAATTGGAAAACTTGGCCAACGACCCAAGGTTAGCCTGATGCCTATTGTATACACAGGCAGTTACAAATAATTTTTACACTTTTAAGTGGATAGAAAAAATTTTTTAATAATATTTGATGACTCGTGAAAATTACGTGAAATTCCAATTGTCGTTGTGTTTTGTTGTTTAGTCAGTAAGTTGTGCCTGACCCTTTTGCAGCCCTATGAACTATAGCCTACCAGACTCATGTCCATGGAATTTTCCAGGCAAGAATACCATTTATCTACTCAGCACTACATACAATGCTTCATGCCAGGGATGTATCAATGAATAAAATGTGGCCTCACATCGCGAGTTGATAGTGCTAAGGATACAATGTAAGGAGACAAGAACACTGGAGTGGGTTGCCATTTCCTACTCCAGGGGATCTTCCCAACCCAGCTATCGAACCCATGTCTCCAGCACTGGCAGACAGATTCTTTACCACTGAGCTGCTAGGAAAGCCCAATTACAGTCTCCATAAACAATGTTATATTAAGCCATGCTCATTCATTTTCATATTAGTTGTGGCCATGTTTGTAGAGTTGAGTCAAAGCCCTATGCTTCTCTAAGCCTAAAGTATTTACTCTCAAATTTTTCAAAAAGGAAAAATTTGTCCTTCCCATAGGATAAAATCCACTGCTTCCTGACTCTCACGTTACTATCCAACAATAGCACAGATCTTCCTAGAGCTTATTAACTGTGCCCTCTGTCTTGAATGGGTTCCCTCTTGGCTGTACTCACCTCAACCGGTGACTAATGGTAGAAGTGAGTACAGTTACTCAATCTTTAAGACTCAACTCTGCCATGAATTCTTCCAAAAAGGCTTCCCTTTCACCCCTCACACAGCAGTCTCCCACCCTTAAGGCTGGATTTTTCTTTTCCCCTTCTCTTCTCATAATCTCTGGGTACAATCCTATCCGTGTTCTTGTCTCCTTACATTGTACCCTTAGCACTATCAACTCATGATGTGAGGCCACATTTTATTCATTGATACATCCCTGGCATGAAGCATTGTGTGTAGCACTGAGTAGATAAATGATAACGGTTGCTGACTGATGCATGGATGCCTGCATCTCCCCAGGACAGTAGCTCCTGAAGCTACCAACAAAAGGGCTTTTTGTGTCCTGGTCAAAAGTGATACATTCTAGGGGAATTACTAAATGCCCACCAATTGTGATATTTCATTTTCCTTCCTTGACATAGCCTCTTAAAATTTGCAGAGTCTATAGCTATAGATCATGATGAGCCTATTTATATTAGTTTCTGCTTTGGGAAAGGATTTTAATTTGCTGTCCCTTTAAACCCAATTCTGAGTACATTCATTGTACCAGGAAAAAAAAAAATTTAGGACAGAACAGAAATATCATTCAGTGTTTTTAAACCTGTTCAGACTCATAAAATTTCATGTTTCCTTTTGTCACAGAAATAAAAAATCAGGATGAGCATTACTTGCTGGCCTGATAATTCTGCTGTCTTCACCAAAGGCACAGTTTTCTTAGATTAAAATCAAATTTTGCCATTGATAACTTCAAATAATAATAACTTGGGGAAAATTCAAGCTTGAGTAATTTAATGCCTGAAGGGAGATTTCCTCCAGTGAATGCAATGAATGTTTTATGGAAATATTTAGCCATAAATATCAATGTCTTCATAGTAATAAAATCATTTGCTCTATACTTATGACTAAAATTCAACCCCTCCTTTTTTTGTTTTTCGTTTTTTTCCATATTGGAATGGCCTTCATTTAATGTGTTTTATTTTAAGAATAATTTTATAGTGGGGTAATGGAGAAATAAAAATCTGTTATAAATTATTTTGAAACTTCCTGAGGTAAAATATCCACAGATTTTGTTCATACCTCCGATTTTTTCCCTGTGTTAGCACTTTAGGCCTTGAACAATTCTTATTTCTTTCTTAGTGTCTTCCCTTTTATGCAAAGTGAGAAATCCAGTTACTTCACTTATTTATCGTGTTGTGGAAGTTGAATTTCAGCTGGAAACACTGTAAGATTTTCAAACACTATGGAAGTCATGTAACTCAGATTGCTACTTGAATCCATGTGGCTTGGACTCAAATCTGGCCAAAACCCACACTTTAAACTGAGATGATACATCTGGTTTCAGGACTTAATGAAACTCAGGTTCTTGATGTCTCACTGCAGAAATAATTCAGTGAGAGACAAAGTGATAGATAAGAAATGGATTTATTTAGAGATAATACACTCTTCAGACAGAATATGGGTCATTTCAGAAGACAAGAGCAGCCTCAAAATATGGTGTGGATAACTTTTATGGACTGGGTAATTTCATAGGCTAATGAATGGGAAAATTAGAGATACCAAGGGAACATTTCATGCAAAGATGGGCACAATAAAGGACAGAAATGGTATGAACCTAACAAAACAGAAGATATGAACAAGAGGTGGCAAGAATACAATAGAAGAACTATGCAAAAGAGAAAGAAAAACCTAATGACCCAGATAAGCAGGATGGTGTGATCATTCACTGAGAGCCAAATATCATGGAGTGCAAAGTCAAGTGGGTCTTAGGAAGCATCACTACGAACAAAGCTAGTGGAGGTGATGGAATTCCAGCTGAGCTATTTCAAATCTTAAAAGATGATGCTATTAAAGTGCTGCACTCAACATGCCAGCAAATTTGGAAAACTCAGCAGTGGCCACAGGACTGGAAAATGTCAGTTTTCATTCCAATTCCAAAGAAGAGCAATGCAAAGAATGTTCAAACTACTACACAATTGCACTTTTTTCACATGTTATCAAAGTAATGCTCAAAATCCTCAAATCCAGGCTTCAACAGTATGTGAACTGAGAAATCCAGATGTTCAAGCTGGATTTAGAAAAGGCAGAGGAACCAGAGATCTAATTGCCATCATCTATTGGATCATAGAAAAAGCAAGAGAATTCCAGAAGAACATCTACTTCTGCTTCATTGACTATGCTAAAGCCTTTGACGGCATGGATCACAACAAACTGTGGAAAATTCTGAAAGAACTGGGAATACCAGACTACCTTACCTGCCACCTGCAAAACCTGTATCCAGGTCAAGAAGCAACAGTTAGAACTGGACATTAAACAGTAGACTGGTTCAAAATTGGGAGGGGAGTATGTCAAGGCTATATATTGTCACTCTGCTTATTTAACTTATATGCAGAGTACATCATGCAAAATGCCCAGCTGGATGAAGCACATGCTGGAATCAAGATTGCCAGAGAAACAGCAGTAACCTCAGATGTGCAGATGACACCACCCTTATGGCAGAAAGTGAAGAAGAACTAAAGAGCCTCTTGATGAAGATGAAAGAGGACAGTGAAAAAGCTGGCTTAAAGCTCAACATTCAAAAAATGAAGATCATGGCATCTGATCCCATCACTTCATGGCAAATAGATGGGGAAACAATGAAAACTGTGTCAGATTTTATTTTCTTGGGCTCCAAAATCACTGCAGATGGTAACTGCAGTCATGAAATTAAAAGATGCTTGCTTCTTGGAAGAAAAGCTATGAAAAAACCTAGACAGCTTATTAAAGAGCACAGACATTACTTTGCTGACAAAGGTCCGTCCATCTAGTCGAAGCTATGGTTTTCCCAGTAGTCATGTATGGATGTGAGAGTTGGACCATAAAGAAGGCTGAGACCCAAAGAATTGACACTTTTGAACTGTGATGTTGGAGACTCTTGAGAGTGTCTTGGACTCCAAGGAGATTAAACCAATCAATCCTAAATATTCATTGGAGAGACTGATGCTGAAGCTGAAGCTCCAATACTTTGGCCACCTAATTTGAAAAGCAGACTCATTGGAAAAGACCCTGGTGGCTGGGAAGGATTGAAGGCCGGAGAAGAAGGGGATGACAGAGGATGAGATAGTTGGATGGCATCACCGACTCAATGGACATGAGTTTGAGCTAACTCTGGGAGATGGTGAAGGACAGGAAACCCTGGCATGTTGCAGTCCATGGTGTTGAAAAGAGATGGACACAACTGAGCCACTGAACAACAAATGAGTGGCAAGGTCATTTCAACTATTTTGGGAAAATGGTGGAGATTTTCAGGAATTCAACCACCACCCACTTCTTGATCTTTGATGGTTGGCCTTGGAAAATGGTGCCTCTAAGTGTGTCATTTAGCTTGCTGATGTGTTACAATGAGTATATATTGAGACTTAGGTCTCAGTTCAGTTCAGTAGCTCAGTCCTGTCTGACTCTTTGCGACCCCATGGACTGCAGCATGTCAGGCTTCCCTGCTCAAACTCTATGTCCATCGAGTCAGTGATGCCATCCAACCCTCTCATTCTCTGTCATCCCCTTCTCCTCTTGCCTTCAATCTTTCCCAGCATCAGGGCCTTTTCCAACGAGTCAGTTCTTCACATCAGGTGGCCAAAGTATTGGAGTTTCAGCTTCAACATCAGTCCTTCCAACGAATATTCAGGACTGATTTCCTTTAGGATGGACTGGTTTGATCTCCTTGCAGTCCAAGGGACTCTCAAGAGTCTTCTCCAATACCACAGTTCAAAAGTGTCAATTCTTCGGGGCTCAGCCTTCTTTATGGTCCAACTCTCACATCCATACATGACTACTGGAAAAACCATAGCTTTGACTAGATGGACCTTTATTGGCAAAGTAACATCTCTGCTTTTTAATATACTTTCTAGATTGGTCAATAGCTTTTGTTCCAAGGAACAAGCGTCTTTTAATTTCATGGCTGTAGTCACCATCTGCAGTGATTTTGAAGCCCTCCAAAATAAAGTTTCTCATTGTTTCCATGGTTTCCCCATCTATTTGCTATGAAGTGACTGGACCAGATGCCATGATCTTAGTTTTCTGAATGTTGAGTTTTAAGACAGCTTTTTCACTCTCCTCTTTCACTTTCATCAAGAGGCTGTTTAGTTCTTCTTCACTTTCTGCCATAAGTGTGGTATCATCTGCATATCTGAGGTTACTGATAATTTCTCCCTGCAATATGATTCCAGCTTGTGCCTCATCCAGTCTGGCATTTCACATGATTTACAGTGCATAGAGGTGAAATAAGCAGGGTGATAGTGTACAGTCTTGATATACTCCTTTCCTGATTTGGAACCAGCCCATTGTTCATATCTGGTTCTTACTGTTGCTTCTTGACCTGCATACAGATTTCTCAGGAGGCAGGTAAGGTGGTTTGGTATTCCCATCTCTAAGCATTTTCCACAGTTTGTTGTGACCCACACAGTCAAAGGCATTAGCGTAGTCAATGAAACAGAAGTAGATATTTTTCTGGAACTCTCTTGCTTGTTCTATGATCCAACAGATGTTGGCAATTTGATCTCTGGTTCCTCTGTCTTTTCTAAATCCAGCTTGAGCATCTGCATTTCTTGGTTTATGTACTGTTGAAGAATTTTGAGCATTATTTTGCTAGCATGTGAGATGAGTGCAATTGTGTGGTAGTTTGATCATTCTTTGCCATTGCCTTTCTTTGAGATTGGAATGAAAACTGACCTTTTCCAGTCCTGTGGCCACTGCTGAGTTTTCCAAATTTGCTGGCATATTGAGTGCAGCACTTTCACAGCATCATCTCTTAGGATTTGAAATAGCTCAACTCGAATTCCATCACCTCCACTATCTTTGTTCGTAGTGATAGTTCCTAAGGCCCACTTGACTTAGGACTCTAGCATGTCTGGTTCTAGGTGAGTGATTATACCATTGTGGTTATCTGGGTTATGAAGATCTTTTTTGTATAGTTCTTCTATATATTCTTGCCACCTCTTAATATCTTCTTTTTCTGTTAGGTCAATTGCATTTCTGTCCTTTATAGAGCCCATCTTTGTGTGAAATGTTCCCTTGGTATCTCTAATTTTCTTGAAGAGATCTCTAGTCTTTCCCATTCTCTTGTTTTCCTCTATTTCTTTGCCTTGATCTCTGAGGAAAGCTCTCATTTCTCCTTGCTATTCTTTGAAATTCTGCATTCAGATGGGTATGTCTTTCCTTTTCTCCTTTGCCTTACCTTTTCTTCTTTTCTCAGCTATTTGTAAGGCCTCCTCAGACAACCATTTTGCCTTTTTGCATTTCTTTTTCTTGGGGATAATGTTGATCACTGCCTCCTGTACAGTGTCACAAACCTCTGTCCATAGTTCTTCAGGTTCTCTTGTCTATCAGATCTAATCCCTTGAATCTATTTCTCACTCCCACTGTAGGGGATTTGATTTAGGTCATACCTGAATAGTCTAGTGTTTTTCCCTAGTTTCTTCATTTTAAGTCTGAATTTGACAATAAGGAGTTCATGATCTGAGCCACAGACTTCTTGGACCCGTTTAGTTCTAGTCAGCACTGGACTTTGCTTTCACCACGAGACACATAGACAACTGAGCGTAGTTTCCCCATCGGCTCAATGAGCAGGAGATTGTGAACAATGGGACTGAGCACTGAAGAGCAACAAAGTTCTGGTCAGTTTACCTTGTGTCCTCAGGCTATGTCATTCTTTCCAGGTTTGTGCCCTGCCCCCTTCCTTCCTATTTCATTATCACTGGTGAATGCTGCAGGACATACAAACCTCTGCCTTCTTTTTATTTTCTTTATCAAATTCATGCTGGACATAGGGCTTGGCTTAGCTGAGCATTGAACTTTGGCTGCTTTATCCCTAAATCAGTTCTTTTTCCTCTTAGCCCTCTAGGAAGTATCCACTTCAATAAATTAAAGGCATTTTGTATTGCTAATAATCAAACCTGTAGTTTCTGTAGACAGAAATCAGAGAAGATATCATTCAAATTTAAGGACCAAATTTAACTGGCATAAAGTTCCACATTAAACCACGTTGTAGGAAAATAGGTGAACTCCTCCCCCATTTATTTATTTATTTAAAAAATATTATTCTTTTCTGTCTTATGTACTGGTCTGGCAGAAGGCTGCGGTATGAATGACATGTAGAATAGCAAGAAAAACTACCAACTTCTTGAAATGAGCCTATTTCTGACTAGGTCAGGGATCAGCCCTGCGGTCCTGCAAAACTGCTGTGGACCCATGTCATGGATTTCTATGCTGTTTAAAAAATGGTTCTTCCATCCAAGTGAGAGTAAGGGCAGTACAAACAGTGTATCTGCCCTAGTTTAAGGATGGCACTTTACTTTCCAACACATGTACTATATTTACAGAATACATCTGTAGCTCAATTTTCTCAATGGATAATTTTTTCTAGAAGGGATGATGCTGGCAAAAGGCTAAAGCAGGGTCCTCTGAGTATTCATAGGAATGTCGACAGGGTTCTTCAAGATCAATTTGACCTTAGGTAAGATTGTGCCTTTGCCTATATACACCCCATTATAAGGGCTTCCAAAGTGATGCTGATGGTAGAGAACTCTCTGACAAATGCAGGAGACATAAGAGATTCAGATTCAATCCCTGGGTCCAGAAGATCCCCTGGAGGAGGACATGGCAACCCACTCCATTATTCTTGCCTGGAGAATCCCCATGGCCAGAGGAGCCTGGCGGGCTACAGTCCATGGATTTGCAAAGAGTCAACCATGATTGACGCAACTAAGCACACCACTCACACCCCTTTATAATTTATTTGGTAATTTAGGGCAAACCTCACATTTATACAGCTCATCATGGTGAGGCAGTCCTGCCCTAGAAAGCCTGTTCAGAAGTATAAATCTTAAAATCCTGAAGAGGTGGTGGGAATGGAGGACAGTTTATGAAGAAGAGTGGTAAAGAAGTCAAGGAGAAAGAAGGTACAAAATAGCCACACTTCACTACAACTTTAGAGAGGGAAAAAAAATCATAGCAAGACACACGGGTGGCATTTCCTCATAAAGTTACTTCATTTTTATAGAGGGGATTGCCAGATTCTTTCTAGAAATATAAACTGTTACATTTTTTTAAGACTGTGAATAATGAAATGTCTCTTTGTGAAAAATGCTGCTCCATTAAATTTGAGAAGTCACAGATTTTGTTATTTTCCAAAACGACTGAGTAAAAGCACTTTGCACTAAATACTTTTAGTGTTATGTGGACTAGGGAAACACTGGCTAGTCCTGAAGCATCTCTGTTGCTGTCTTCCTAGTGAACTAGCAGGGAACTGGACTCTCCTGGCCTTAGCCTGCCGGCTGGCTCCATAAGAAAATAACATTACTTCTCTCTTGGTGTGTTTTGAAACATGTAGTTTACTGAGTGATAGGAATTTGTAAGAAAAAAATGGGCATTTTCTATGGCATTAGCATCTTCATACATGTGAACAAAGAGAGAACAGAGTGTGACTCATCATCTAGTTATACAGGGTTAAGTCAAAATCCACTACAGTCAGCCCACCTACAGGACAGTACTACCTGAGAGGAATACAGGATGGAAAACACAGGATGATGCATTCTGTGCTTTCAATAAACAGGCCTCTAGGTAGTTAAGTGAGAAAGCGGCAGAAGGTGAAGAGGTACTAAGTTCAGTTCAGTTCAGTTCAGTCACTCAGTCGTGTCCGACTCTTTGCTACCATATGAATCGCAGCACACCAGACCTCCCTGTCCATCACCAACTCCCGGGGTTCACTCAGACTCACATCCATCGAGTCCGTGATGCCATCCAGCCATCGCATCCTCTGTCGTCCCCTTCTTCTCCTGCCCCCAATCCCTTCCAGCATCAGAGTCTTTTCCACTGAGTCAACTCTTCGCATGAGGTGGCCAAAGCTTTAGCATCATTCCTTCCAAAGAAATCCCAGGACTGATCTCCTTCAGAATGGACTGGTTGGATCTCCTTGCAGTCCAAGGGACTCTCAAGAGTCTTCTCCAACACCACAGTTCAAAACCATCAATTCTTCGGCGCTCAGCCTTCTTCACAGTCCAACTCTCACATCCATACATGACCACAGGAAAAACCATAGCCTTGACTAGACGAACCTTTGCTGACAAAGTAATGTCTCTGCTTTTCAATATGCTATCTAGGTAGGTCATAACTTTTCTTCCAAGGAGTAAGCGTCTTCTAATTTCATGGCTGCAGTCACTATCTGCAGTGATTTTGGAGCCCCAAAAATAAAGTCTGACACTGTTTCCACTGTTTTCCCATCTATTTCCCAGGTCCCTATGCAATATTGCTCTTTACAGCAACAGACCTTGCTTCTATCACCAGTCACATCCACAGCTGGGTATTGTTTTTGCTTTGGTTCCATCCCTTCATTCTTTCTGGAGTTATTTCTCTACTGATCTCCAGTAGCATATTGGGCACCTACTGACCTGGGTAGTTCCTCTTTCAATATCCTATCATTTTGCCTTTTGATACTGTTCTTGGGGTTCTCAAGGCAAGAATACTGAAGTGGTTTGCCATTCCCTTCTCTAGTGAAGAGGTACTAAAGAGCCTCTTAAAGGGGGAGTAAAAACCTGATTTAAAACTCAACATTCAGGAAACTAAGATCATGGCATCTGGTCCCATCACTTCATGGCAAATAGAAGGAGAAAAAGTGGAAAAAGTGACAGATTTTATATTCTTGGTCTCCAGAATCACATGAAATTAAAAGACACTTGCTCCTTGGAAGAAAACCTTTTGCAAACCTAGACAGCGTATTAAAAAGCAGAGATGTCACTTTGCCGACAAAGGTTCATATAATCAAAGCTATGGTTTTTTCCAGTAGTCATGTATGGATGTGAGAATTGGACCATAAAGAAATCTGTGTGCCAAAGAACTGATGCTTTCAGATTGTGCTGGAGAAGACTCTCGAGAGTCTCTTAGACTGCAAGGAGATCCAACCAGTCAATCCTAAAGCAAATCAACCCTGACTATTCATTGGAGTGATTGATGCTAAAGCTGAAGCTCCAGTTTTAGCCACCTGATACAAAGAGGCAACTCATTGGAAAAGACCCTGTTGCTGGGAAAGAGCAAAGGCAAAGGTGAAGGGGGCAGGAAAGGATGAGATGGCTGGATGGTATCATCAGCACAATGGACATGAGCTTGAGCAAACTCTGGGAGATAGTGAAGGACAGAGGAATCTGGCATGCTGCTGTCCATGGGGTCACAAAGAGTCAGACATGACTCAGTGACTGAACAAAAACAATAAAGTCGTTAAGACACACATCTCAGGAAGAATTTCAATGACCCCACTTTCTTGCAGAAAAGCATACAAATCATCAGTTTGATATATCTGTTCTGTTTGATTCAGTTCAGTTCAGTCACTCAGTCGTGTCCGACTCTGCGACCCCATGAATCGCAGCACGCCAGGCCTCCCTGTCCATCAACTCCTGGAGTTCACTCAGACTCACGTCCATCGAGTCAGTGATGCCATCCAGCCATCTCATCCTCTGTCATCCCCTTCTCCTCCTGCCCCCAATCCCTCCCAGCATCAGAATCTTTTCCAATGAGTCAACTCTTCTCATGAGGTGGCCAAAGTACTGGAGTTTCAGCTTTAGCATCATTCCTTCCAAAGAAATCCCAGGGCTGATCTCCTGTTTGATTAGCAGTAGTCTTTTACTGAGATATATGCTTGACTGCCAGTATTTTCTAGCAAAAACTTTCATGTGTACACTGGTTACTCCCCCGCCTCTTCAGAGCAGTTTCTCAGAGCTACTGAGAGACTGTCTCCCAGACTGTCATCCTCAGTAAGACCCCAAATAAAGCTTAAACTCAGAACTCTATGTTGTGTGTTTTTCTTTAAGTTGACAGAGTATGGTGCTAACTGTCTCTTAAAGTTTTTTAAATCTTTAAGATGGTACTCATATTTAGGGAATATTTCAAGTGCTGGCTCTTTAAAACTTTTTTTTTTAAATCAGATTGCCAAGAGAGTCATTTTATTCATAATTTTTAACAAGAAATATCAAAAAGCTGTGCTTGCATGGTCGCGCTGACCAGGGAGCTCACATTCCTGCTGATGGTTTTAATAGTATGTAAGAAGATCCAAGTCATTTTTTAAAAGTTTTACTTAAATGTGCTTTATTATGATGAAGCGTTCAGTTTAATCAAGGTCAGTCATGGGACAGTCTAAAGAGAATAAGTGATCAGAAGCAGTGGAATGACAAACATGGTAGATTCTCTGAGTCCAAGATGGTTTTAGAAATTCAACCAACACATTATCAAGTCATATTACCATTGGCTATGCTTTTGCTTAGGACTGATTTTTCAATATTATGAAAGAAAGAATTAATAAAGAGTAATATTAAATTAAGAATAATACTATAATATGAAAACATGGGTCTAAGACCTCTTAACTTACACGTGAAACTGATCAAATTTTCAGGTAAGTTGTTTTTTAAGTTTTTAAATGTTACAGTTAAAATGTTGCCAATTGGCATGAAATTCTTTTAATGTGCCTGGAAGCTGATACTGTAGAAACTAAAATTTAAAAATATGTAGTAGATAAGATTAAATCTTTGGGGTGAAGACTATTTCAAAAGAATTTTTTAATAAGGAAAAATGAAAAGCCTCTTTAAGATGTGTATAAGAGACAGCTCTTGTGTTGTTGGAAGAGGGTGTTTGCTATGAATGTGCCTGGAAGCTGATACTGTAGAAACTAAAATTTAAAAATATGTAGTAGATAAGATTAAATCTTTGGGGTGAAGACTATTTCAAAAGAATTTTTTAATAAGGAAAAATGAAAAGCCTCTTTAAATTGATTTTCAAGTTAATTTTTATTACTCATACAATTTTGATTTTCAGTATGCATCTTTCAAATACAGTCTTTTGGGATAAACAAAGGTAGAAATGTTAAGCTAATAAGCAGGAGAACATAGTCATTTTAGTAGATGTGTGAATAGTGTAAATACTTCTACTTTGAAAAAAATCAAATGTGAAAATCTACTTTCTCTTACAAACATTTCTACAGTTCCTCTCTAATTATAATAACTGAGCCTATTTGATATATTTTTTATCCAGAGTTTCAATTCATTAATGTATATATGTGTATGCTTGAGCCCTAACAGTGTAGCCTTTCCAATATGAGTGATGAGGCCAAAACATGCGATATATTCAGAAATAAATGGACTAGAACCATGTAGTTTTAAAATTCAAAATACAAGCAGTATTTAAGTAATCTCCATAACAGATATTTCACACACATGCAATTATATTTTTAAACTGAAGATGGAAAGAGGTGCCAAATTAGTGTACTTCAAGAGAATGCTTTTTAATCATGGTAGCACAGAACTGTTTCTACCTCTGTGATTGCTACTAGTAGAAAAATGTCTTACAACACATGTGGTATATATTTACAAAGCAGATGGCACTAGTGGTCAAGAAGCTGCCTGCCAATGCAGGAGACATAGGAGATGCGGGATGGATCCCTGGGTGAGGAAGATCCCCTGGAGGAGGGCATGGCAACCCACTCCAGTATTCTTGCCTGGAGACTCCCCATGGACAGAGGAGCCTGGCAGGCTTCAGTCCATAGGGTCGCACAGAGTCAGACACGACTGAAGCAATTTAGCACACATGCAAGCTCTTCTCTGAAAAGAGTATTATTTGGAATATAAGACAGACCAATTTTATTTATTTATTATTATTTTGGCTGGTCTGTGCAGCATGTAGGATCTTAGTTCCCAGACCAGGGGTGGAATCCATGTACCTCACAGTGGAAGTGCAGAGTCTCAAACCACTGGCCTACCAGGGAAGTCCCAAGCTGATTTTATTTTTGTGAGAACAGTAGTTATCTAGGTTTTCTCAGCAGGAATCAGATGTCAGCATGGCAGCCTTAGCTCAAACATTAGCTTGAGTGTAAGCAGTATAACTTTACTCCTTTTGTGAAAACTGGAGATAAATACCCATCACATTTTGTGATGATTTGACAACACACTTTTTTTTTTTTCAGAATTATATCTGCAACGTATGAGTCCTTGAAACATTGACTTCTAATAAAAATGAGACATTAATTTCCCTGTGAATGAAAAATGTACAACTTTCCTGCCGTGTATTATATTTTCTTTTTTTTTGATGTCTGGAATAAATTCAGATAGCTTAATACAGTGATTGTTTTGATCTAGTGCATGCAAAGAGGGACCTGTCTGTTTCATAATAATATTTAAGTTTAAAATGTCTGCATCTCTCTATTTTAAGTCTAGTGAAAATTTTAGTGAATAATATAATGTATTATATATCAGCCTCTGGAACTGAAGTATCTAAAATCTAAGGAATGAAGGAGATAACTGCTAGCATTTATAAAAGAAAACAACAAAATAGGATATGATCTTGTACAAAATTCCTTCTGCTAATTCTACATATCTTAAAACATTGACATCTAGAATAAATGAACCACCACAAGAATTTTTATGTGGGGATTCCTGAGAATTGCTGACAGATTAACCAATATACCAGGCATTATTTTTTTTAATTCCATGGGAACTCTTTAGGAATCCATAATTATATCTTCTAATTTGAGATATAATTCAAATTTCTATGAAATACTCTACTTTTCTTAATAATTGAACTATTTAGTATCTGGGTGATTCTATTACCAGTAGAACATACTGTGATTTCTTCAGCTTTTTTTGTGTGTTTGTTTCCAAATAAAGGATTACTTGTATCCTGGCAGTTTTTAAAAAATATTATTCTGTGAGAGAGACGATCATAATAATAAATTCGAGAGTCAAAAAAGTAAAACAAAGCAAAATAACCATATTTAGAAACCTAAGAATGTTTTGAACACTCAAGATGTTTTTATTTTTTTAAATATTCTCATACTTGTTTATGATGTAAAGTACTTTGAATTTCCTTGTGTTTAATCCTTTGTGGGTGTGACAGTGAGGAGCAAATGTTTACCTGATTGTCTCATGGTCATGCTAACCAGGCATGGGTCATGGAGTTGTCCAAGCAACTGTTTAACTTCCTTTGAACATCCTAATGATGCTTTTCTAAAGAAGCATCACTTGTTGCATAGGCTTCTGTGGCATGCTTTCTGTAATTAAATAAATGTTCATGACCTACAGTTGTACAATAACAGACACATCCATCTACCACTTCCTTTAATCCATTAATAGCTTTTTTCCTTCTCATCAGCCCTCACTCATGTAACACATAGCTCAAACCCTGCTGCCCAACAATTCCTCTTGGGTCTTTAATGATACATCTTGTGACACCAATGACCTAATCCACTCTTAAACTTAGTTTGATATTTATATGATGAGCAACAAAAATGAATAATGTATCAAAGATCATTTTACAAATGAGAGAAACTCAGTTCAGAATATCAGAACTGTTAAACATCGAGGAGATTAAATAATCTGATCTTCTCATCTCACAAATGAGGACATCTGAACCCAGAGTCTATTCCTGTCTCAGGCCCCTGCCTTTAAATAGGTTAAAAATAAATCCTATACCTACATCTTCTATTCCCCACGTATTACACCACTTACCTCAGAAGTCCAACTGAAATGTATAATTGTCTTACTCTCAAATATTTATTTCTTTCTGAGAATGTCTTTGTCTCAATTCCAAAAACCAAATATGAATATTATCAAATTTTAAAGTATATTTCGAAGAAATGCTTAAAATAACACCAAAAAAATCCTTATATAATTACTGCTCATACTACCATTGGAAACTTCTCCAATGTTATATTCCTTGCTGTTACTGCTATTAACAGTTAGCATACCATGTTTCATTAATTCCATCCTGGACTAAGGCACATACAAGAACATAGTTAATTTCGTTTTAATTGAGAAGAGTCTAGTTGCCTAAACCTTCCATATTAATGAAATAAATGGAATTTCTGTGTCATGAGCACAGGAAATGAGTCCTTCTTTAAAGAAATTCTCTATGCATCTGCAGAGAAGGAAGTGATTTACACTCCAGTGTGCATACACACACAGATAAATGACCTATGAGAACAAGCCAAGATCAAAAGTGAATCTAAACTATTAGAAAAGTGGAAAACACTGCAAAGAAACATAAAAAAAATCTAGGTGGCATACGACCAGTTCTGCTAACTTCATGTTTGACGTCTCCATCCCCTCGGGTGTGGGTTATAGTTGCAGTTGGCTGTGGAGAGACAATAATCAGATCTGGTCTCCATGGACATTATTTCAGAATCGTTTCTGGAAGGCTGCCTGTAATATGCATGTAGTGCCTGTGAACCATACTGGGAGTTGGGCATACTATAATTGGGTAGGGATGCAACATTATATTCTTGCTTTGCAAATGAGCCCACACCGGTCTTCTGGGTTTGAGGGACATAGGACAGTCTTGCATTCCATTCCTCAGACTGCCCTGGAAGCGCCTTTCTACGAGCTGCTGAGACCACATTTGCCACAATGGACTCCTGAATGTTTCTGGGGCTGAAGGCCTCATCCACTAAGCCGAGGGGAGACTTGGCAGCTGCTTCCCAAGGAGTCAGTCTCTTCTTTGCTTCCTCGAGCCCGTCAGTTGGTTTGCTAGCGTAGCTGTACGCAGGCTGGTATAACCAGGGAGATGTTGCAGAGATGGCAGGTGGGACTGTTCTTCCAGGAAGAGAAAGAGAGCGTCCAGTCTGCTAGAAATAATGAAAATGTTAATATATCTCATTCATTTTGGTTTATGCTGACTGGCTGCTAGTCCAAAGCATTCTCCACACCATTACTAAGCACTATAAAAATCAACAAATCCCCACCATGCTTATAATTAAAGCCAAAATAGGCTGCCTCTCTGCCTGGCGTATGATTAGTGCTGGTCTGGGACTTGATCTTCCTTTAGGACCTCCTTGCTCTGCTTTTCGGAACCCATAGCTCCAATCGCTACCGTCTTTCTTAGGCATCACCACCATTGCAAGCACCCTGTCGTCACTGGGGCCACCCTTACTTCTGTCTACCCTCTTCATATTTGTATCTACATCCACAGCCCACCCTCATTCTAGTCCTGATTTTCCAATACCAAATAAGCATAAATATATAAATAACTCTGGAAACAGACCATGTTCTACTGGGCTTTGTACTTTTTCCAAGTGACTTTTAATATTTTGTCTTATTTTTATCTTATTTACTATTTCCCGTTTGATGGAGCAGATGACATTTTTCAGCCAAGTTCTGTTTATATATTGGTGAAGACCACGTGGATCTTTATTTCCTGAGTGTAGTATATTGCCTGTGTCTCTGAAGGAAACAGTTCAGCCACTTGTTTCATTTGTGCTTTGGTTCCTTTCATGCATATTGCATGCCTTATTTCTTTGAGAGTATGTGTCCCTGAAACATCCCCTTGTGTATGCTAAATGTTCAGTTTGTCTAATATCATGAAATACAACTCTGTGAAAGCTTTAACTCATTCTCTATTTCCAGGGACCTTGAAGTCTGGTTATACACATTACTTCCTTACACATTCCCATTTGCTTGAGATTCTTCGGAAAACTCCTGGCAAAAAGTAACAAGGACACACTTAAGAGACATGAATCAACTTGGGAGCATCATAACATTGTGTTTCTTGCACAAAAAGCATCTCCATGCTTTAAAATGTGTTCAAATTTCATAAATGGTTTCAATACATTTTCTTTTTTCTATATCAAGTTCTTAAATTTAAAATGAACAGCAACTCCTAGACTTGGACAAAATATCTCAGATTAAAATGTTTAGGGTTTTTTTTTGTTGTTGTTCCATTAGGCACACAAAGGTAGGTGGTTCATTGTTGTTTTGCATATAAAGAAAAAGAGAGTCAATATAATGGATCTTGATTCTGTCTTTTTAATCATTGAAGCTTTAATAATAATGGAGAATTCCCTGGCAGTCTAGTGGTTAGGACTTGGTGCTTTCACTATAGGGGCCCCGGGTTTTATCCCTGGACGGGGAACTAAGATCCCACAAGCCACAGGGCATACCCCCACCCCACCCCCGAAAAAAACTCCTAGCAAAAACTTGTTTTCATTAATCTCCTTCTCTTAATCTAGATCTAATAAGTTACTATTTAAGGATTTGGTTTCTATTCCACATTATTAATGCATTTGTTTCATTCATTTAACAAAAATTTTATTGAATTCCTAATATTTCTAGGCATTCTCCTGTGAACTCAAGATACAAAGATGCTTCAGATAAACTCCATGTCCTCAGGAAGCACACAATCCAGTACTGTTTTTAGCTCTGCAGTTGTGAATTAGTCAATCAGAGATCAGTTTAGAGAAGAGACTCATTACCTGTTTTGACAGGACCAAGAGTTTTGTACATTAAGAAGTATTAACATTCAGTATGATAAGGGCTTCCCAGGTAGCATTAGTAGTAAGGGACACACCTGCCAAAGCAGGAAACATAAGAGTCACAGGTTCAATCCCTGGGTTGGGAAGATTCCCTGGAGAAGGCCATGGGAACCCACTCCAGTATTCTTGCCTGGAGAATCCCATGGACAAAGGAGCCTGGTGAGCTACAGTCCATCGGGTCTCAAGAGTCGACACGACTGAGCAGCTAACACACACATACCCAACCTTCCATACGATAAAGAGAAATTAGCTCTTATCTCCCATAAACAGGTCTATGTCTCCCTTTGTCCGTATCTCTGGAAGAAAGAGAACATTGATCTAGAGAGTTGCTGGGGCATTTTTCACATTCCAGTGATACCTGTTTTCCATCAGATATAGCAGCTTCTTTAGTCAGATCTTTAAAATAATAGAGACTTAAAGGATGGCAATAAAAGGATCCAAGTCTTCACAGAAATATAGGAGAAGTTCCTGAACATACGTAAGGGTTACTACCATCACTGGCTAATAACTAGAAAAAGAAATAATTATCAATATTTGATATTGATATTGATTTGATATTGATATTGAAGTATGAGATACAATGTGAATGCATGCAGCTCAGTGATAGGGCATGCGAAACACTGGATGAAAGAGAGAAAGTTATTTTCTGGTCTTCTGCTACCCACTTAGTCACAAAATCTTCAGAAGAATGGAATCTTAACAGAAATGCAAAAGTTTAAAACACTGTTGAATGATATTCTAATAACAAAGACATCAGGGATTGTTCTTCAGCTAAGGCAAAAACATAAATCAGTTGAATGTGGAGGAAAAGAGCAAAACTTTGCAGTATAATATTGAAAGAGTAACTCAGAGTTTTCTGAAGAGAAACTTAAAATAACACTGAGTTTACAAAAAAAAAATCTTGTAGAATAGACATATGCTAACTATAGCAGCGGTGCTGTGAAGGAAGAGTGCAGTGACCTCAATGAACGAAATGACTGTTGCTCGTCTACATGCTCCACAGTCTGCCAAATGTGACTTCATGCTCCTTTAAGTGCTAACAATAGAATAAAATTACAAATTGTCTTAGGTTAGAAATGCACCTGTGGTATAAACAAATAGTTCTTTAGGCACATTGTTGTTTCTGTTTATGCCAAAAATATTTCAGGCCTCTAGTTTCCGCCTGCACCCAAACCCCTAATTCTAACCTATTTCCCGAAAGCCATTTTCACATCTTGTTCTTTGGTGCTATTTCCTCTGTCAGTCTCTGTCCTGAGGCTCATACTGTTCTCTGCTTGGCTGGGTGAGTGGAGCCATGTGAGCTGTCCTGAGCCAGAAATGACCAAAGGCACCTGAAAATAATAGAAGTGATTCTTCTGTTTCGGAGTCTGGATGTCTGATGGTAGAATCCCAGCATATCATGCGTTAGATTCTGGATTGGAATTTCTACCTTGGATTGTATTATTATCAAAAGAATTTAAAGTTTTGATATGAGAGTGCTTAATATGTTAAATTGGTTATTTTTTGTGAATAATATATGATGTGTCATCAAAATGCTTCTTTCTTTTTGTCTCCTACTACCCTTTAATTTTTTTTTACCATAAAATTATTTTATTATTAATCTAAACTGGATTAGATTAAGAAATCTATTTTTTAATAAAAGAAATTTTTTTCACTGGGGTTGGATCAAAACTTAGGTCCTGTGACATTTGACTTCCTTTTAAGATTAGACCATCACCATCTTAAGTTACTCAAACCATTATATTTCAACTTATAATATTACAGCCACTGAAATAACAAATTTCAGTCTTCTCTTAGAGGTAAATCTCTTCTCCTTCCCTAACGAGGGCTCATTTTAGAAGGATCGCCTTCCTTCAGGGAAGGCAATGAGTTTAGTTTCTTCATGCTTTCCTCCTCTTCCTCTCCCAGCTTGCTAACCCTGACTTTTACGCTGAGGTGAAAGTGCAAGGATAGAGACCAAAAAAGAGTAGAATTTTTTTTTTTTTACTTTACATAATAACATCATATTCTGGCTTTTCACTCTCAGAGCCAGGTAGGCACAGAGAAGAAGGCTTCTAAGGGATATTTGAAGATCCCTATCACTGGGGACATCTTGTCTGTAGTCCTCGATTGATGTCAGTTCATCTCATTTCTAGAGTTAACTTGTAACTCAATCTACAACCCCTGGAAAGCTGTCTGCCTATAGCTTGTAGCTACTAGGGTCTGTTTGCACCCTTGGACAGGCCCCGGGACGACCCCATCCAGCCCTGCCTTACTTCTGCCCTGCTCTGGTCCATTGGAAACAATCACATCATTTGCCCTTGGGAGTTCAGCAGCAAATTTCCCAATTCTTTGCCAAAACAGTTTTTCAGAACATCTCTCACTCTATAGATATCCTGGGAGGGAGTCAGGCCCCAGCCCACTCTGACCTCCCATCCATCCTCATGCTGACATCTCATACAAAGTCTTTTAAGAAGTCACTTTAAATCTGTTTTCTCACAAGGCTGGAGGTGAAAGGGCAGGGTCCCCCAACTCCATCTACTCTAAACACACACCTTGATCTACAGAGTTCCGGAATTCTTCCTCACAAAATCCTTTCTTCCTTCCAGACTCTGACCCCCTTTAATAACCTGGAGCTGACTAAGGGGTTCAAGAATTGTGGCAGTGGTTTGCTAATCTTTGAGCACACCAGGGACACTCATGTTTACTGTTTTCTCCGTGAAGTCTGTGTTTATCTGGAATCTCACTTCAGTGTGCAGCATCTCTTGTATTTGAGGGCCTAGGGGGAAACCTCCACTTTTAATATCCTATTATATAATATTATCATTTCATTAGGGAGTATAGTTCTTATTTTCTTTTTAAAATGAAATACAGGCTAAAAATAAAATGATATGTGTGTTTGTTTGTTTTCCTAGTAACATCAAATGGTCTTGAGATGAAACCTTTTACCTCACCCAGGCCTTGCTCTAGAGAAGGGAGCTGACTAATTTCCAGGCCAGACAGTCTTTAAGCTCTAAGTGTTGAGAATGTCTTCCCTACATTGAAGCAAACTTTGCCTCCCGTAACTTTACCCCATTGATCCCAATAACATAGAATGCATCTACTTACACTCCTATCCAGTCACCCCTTCATATATTCCCAGTTACTTCCCTTCTCTTGGAACCCTTCCCTGTCCTTATGCTATTCTTCACTTTTCCAGCTAAGGGGAAATAACATCGATGGTATTCATTCTCTCAAGTTTTCTACATTCTTCTTTTCCTAGTTTGTTAGATAAAGCTAATGCAAGGATAATATCTTGATCTCCTTAAGTAGATGTACTTAAATAAACAATCGCCAGAAGCAAACCAATGAAGATATCTTTCAAACTGACCAAACTGCTGTGTCCTCTGGCAGGTCATATAGTTAATATTGGACTTATTCACAGTAATCTGTGTGTACTTAGAGTAGTGTGTCATTTAAGTGTTGAATCATGAGAGTATATGTTAGTCTTTAGCTGGTCCAATATAATGTGAAGTGAAGGCTGCGAGCGTTTGCACTGAACTCACGAATCACCTGATGTTACATAGTCCCATCAAAAGAATAAACTAGAAGGAAGTGTTTTCCTACCTCTGCCTTCATTAATAGCCACCACTAGTAGATCACTTACTGTGTGCCCAGTGGTGATGCTTAACTGCTTTATGTGGAATATTTCATACAGTCCTTCATAAAACCCCATGAAGTAGGCACTTTTAAAATCCCTGTTTTCCAGACGAGGACAGTGATACTTAGAGAGGGTAAATAAGTTCCCTGAGGGTAGAAAGCTAATAAGTTCTGGTGTAGGGGGAGTTGAACCCAGGCAGTCTCATATGAGGTTTCTTAATCAAATACATCTGGCACTATATTTGCAATGAAATTGTTTAGAAAAAAATTAAAAAAAAAAAAGATTTGAGGGACTTCCTTGGTGGTCCAGTGGTTAAGACATTGCCTTCCAGTGCACGGGGTTCACCTTTGCTCCCTTGTCAGGAAGATAAGATCCCACATGCCTCTCAGCCAAAAACCAAAAACCATAAACAATATTGTAACAAATTCAATAAAGGCTTTAAAATAAAACAAATAAAACATTGCTTAAAAAAAGGGAGGAGGACTTCCCTGGTGGCACAGTAGATAAGAATCCACAGTTACAAGAATCCATAGTTACTGAGCGCTTGTGCCGCTATTACTGAAGACTGCATGCTTTAGGGCCCACTAGGCTGGAGAATCCCAGGGACGGGGGAGTCTGGTGGGCTGCTGTCTATGGGGTCACACAGAGTCGGACACGACTGAAATGACTTAGCAGCAGCAGCAGCAGCCACAACTAATGAGCTCCTGTGCAGCAACTCCTGAAGCCTGCATGCCCTGGAGCCAGCAAGTTGCAACCGTGAGCCCGCATGCTACAAGTACGGAAGCCTGTGCACCTAGAGCCTGTGCTCTGCAACGAGAGAAGCCCATGCACCACAACTGCAGAGTGGCCCCGCTCACTGAACTCAAGAAAGCCTGCCTGCAGCAAAGAAGACCCAGCGCAGCCAAAAACAAGTAAGAAATAAAGCAAGCAACAAGTGCAAGTAAATAAGAAATCATAAACAAGCAGTGTATACAAAAAAAAAAAAAGAAATTTGAATCCAAGAAAACTAAATGGAATGAGACTTTAGAAATTTTGGAAAGGGACATTGAAATCTTAAATTTGGATTAATTGATATTGGCATCTTGCCAATTGTCACAAGCACCAGTAGGCGCCCGTGCATAGGGATATATCACATTGAGAGGCGTTCCCTCTCTCTGAAGGGGAGACGCAGGGCTCTCTGCTTCCAGGTCAGCTGAAAAGCTCAGAGGAGCTGGGGGCCTTTCTCCACTTAACATGGACCATCTTTTATGTCAATTAGATGCTGACTTATACACACAGCTTGTTAATGAAGTAGCTTAGTGAGCTTCCTTGTTACAGAGTCTGGTAACCAATTTAACTTGACATTTTAAAAAAGGAAAGGTCATCTGAGGTTTACCTAGGACAAAGAAGTGAACTCTAAAGCAATGCAAATTGCCCTAGAAGCCAAAAAAGTTTAATGTGATATACTGATATATGCTTGGAAGTTCAAACTATTTCTTACCATAAACCTTAAAAGCTAAAAGAATTGTCTTGACTGAAATCCTGCTCAAACATGCACAGTAGAGAGTCTCCAGATGACAAATATTATTTCAACTCCTTCAGCTTCTTTCTCTCTAAACATATACAAACAGTAAACACACATGATATCCCTTGTCATAAACAGATTCCAATAATAGCCAACAGGAATAAATGGCATTTCTTTTGTCTTTTAAATTACTGGTTAAAATTTCTACAAACCAGGGGTCCATAAAGGGGTACATGGATACAAGAAGGCACCAGGCATTAGCCAGTGTTCCATTTGCTCAGGTCAAAATATCACTATTTGAAGTGATTGTTGACCCCACACCTGAACTGTCAGCTTTAAAATACATACAGCATCTGAACATTCCCTACCACTTCCATTGGTACCATCCCAAGCTAATCTATCATACTCTTTTGCCTGGATTATTGCTAGAGTCTCTTAATTCGTTTCCCTGGTTCACCCTTGCTCCTTCAGTCTATTCTCAATATGGCAGTCGACGTTATCTTGTTAAAAACCTAAGTCAGATTATGTCACTTAGTCCTCTGTTTAAAACTCTGTCATGGCTTCTCATTTCAAAACAGGGAACTCCAAGTTCTTTTACTGACCCACAAGGCCCTACAGAATCTGCTGATTTCACACCTCCTATACCTCTGATTTCATCTCCTCCTGTTCTGTCTCTCCCACTTTACTCCAGCTACACTGGCCTCTTTGTTATTTGAATAGATCAGGTCCACTCATGTCTCAGGACCTTTATACTTGCTGATCCTCTGCCTGGAGCACAGAATTCCAGATATCAGCATGACCCTACTTCATTTTCTTTAGGCCTTGCTCAGATATCATATGATCACTATTGGCTGTTCTCAGATTCTCTCTCTCTCTTTGCACCCTCAAGATTCCCTCTCCTCCTTCCCACCTTTATTTCTGCCCTTAGGCTGATGCCTATCTAACATAATAAATGTTTATTTAATTATTCTATTTATCTGCTTCTCCACTGTAGAATTTACCTCCATCCAAAGTAGGGGTTATTGTTTTACTCATTTAGACATCCCTTGATCTAGAACGGTGCCTAGCAAGTAGATGTTTCATAAGCATTTGTGAAATAAATGAACAATTTCTAGATCAGACTGCCATAATCAGGAAATTTGGTTATCTTTGCCAAAGTTTTTGGTCATGTCCTAAGATGTAGCCCTTCTCACCTGTCAGTTACATATGGTGAGGGCTTCACACAAATAGACCCTTTTCTGCCACCCACAATACATGCACACCAAGACGTCTGGCAAAACATAGGATTAATCAACATTTACAGACAAATCAAATTTTCTAAACAGATAAAAGATTTTAACATGCTTCAAATAAATGATTTGCTTTTAGGTCAGTGGAAGTGTAAGGGTTTTAAATTGCTTTGATTCTCTAAATGAGAAAAGTCATGGAAAATTATACATGAATCCTAAAGAAAGCCCAAAATCTATTTGTAAGATTTAAAAATTAAGACCAAAGAAGAAAAAGATCATGGAAATTGGGATGAGTTAGAGCTGGAGAAGAAAAAGTTAATTTACTATCGAGATTGCAAATAGCTATAGAAAATGGCAATTTCAGCTAGCTGATCTCTTAGGGGCCTTTCCAGAGTCTTCACTTATAATTTCCCTGAAACTGGAAGCAGGTCAGCATCAGAAGGAAGTTCTCCATAGGGATATATAATTCCTTTATCTAGAGATCTTTAAATATAGGACAAATGCTCCCTTGAGATAATTTAGATACAGTTAGGTAGTCAGGAGAATTTTAAGGTCAATTTTAAGGTTATTTTTATTCTAGTCTCTTAATAACAGTGTCTATTTCCTGGGACCTGTCTTCTCAAGTGAATCTTAAATCTTTCCTGGAGTTTTGAGGAATTCTGTGGTAGCTCTCTCTTATCAAAAAAAAAAAAAGAAAAAGAAAAATAGAAGTGTGTCCATTTCTTTAGATAGAAATCAACAGTATTAATCTGCTTACTAAGAATGTACAGATAACCAGTACAGGTGGCTTAGCGGTAAAGAAACTGCCTGACAAGCAGGAGACTTGGGTTCGATCCCTGGGTTGGGAAGATTCCCTGAAGAAGGAAATGGTAACCTGCTCCAATATTCTTGCCTGGAAAAGCCCATAAACAGACAAGCCTGGTGGGCTACAGTCCATGGGGTCGCAAAAGAGTCAGACACAACTTAGCAACTAAACAACATTTATCTTAATTCATCTTAAACTATCAGATTAAATTTTGGGTTCTAAAAACAATAGACTTTAAAAAAAATTGTTTCATTTTAGATTTGAAGACAATCTCTTTGTGAGAAAATAAATAGAATAAAATAGAATAAAATTATAGGAATGCTGGCTACTTGCTTCAAGATTATGGGTAGAGTAGAGATTGTGTTTATAAGTCAAATGCCACGTAGCACAACAGATTATTCCTGTTATTGTGAGAAGAGTCTGCGAGGCCTTAAAAGGTGTCAGAGACCTGGTAGAACCTTTTGTTCAAGAGGCAACTGCATAGGCAGGCTGCTGACCCAGGATAAAAATAGGAGGAAGCTGCCTTTGAAGTGGCATTAGCACCGCACGCCTCAGATACTGTTGTGCCAGCCACTGCCTCCCTCATGCCAGGACACAGGCAGCAGGCTTAGCCAGAAACATCACCACTGACCTCATCTCTCTGCAAGCTCTGGGTGGGCCAAAGTATAGACTTCTTAGTCTTTTTTGACAATATTCTAAAGCAGTTATCCTTCAATTAAAAATAAATAATTTTTTTTAAGTTATATAGATTTCCACTATAGAAAAGAATGAATGATAGGAAAAGTTCAGCTCTCATCAGTTTCTAGAGAGAATTTCACAATAAATAAAGGTGTCGATCCTGTATAAAATAAACGAATTTTTGACCTTGTGGGAGGGTTTTGTAGAGAAAAATTATCAGTGCCTGGTATATAGAAAGCACTTCATAAAAGATAGTCATCTTTATTAGGATAAAATTAATATTTATACTATATCTCACTTGAATTATGATAAATTACCAAACCCACTTAAAATGTGTTTAACTGTGTGAATATACCTTTAGCTGTTCATAATATTCTAAACACCTTTCTTTCCTGAAACAAATCCTGGTAACCATCTCCTCCCTCGCTCATTCACAAAAAGAAAAGTTATCATGAATATGTATTTATCCTTAGAAGGAAAGTAGGAATAAGAGATCGTTTCTATAGCTTATGTGCCTGCTATTTGAAGTAGAGCTAATATCACTTAAGCAAACTTGTTTCCCAACTAGAGTGACTTTTGCTTTTTCAGAGGAAAATTTTATCAGCTAAGATATTAAGAATTCTTAAGATATATGTGGATGCTAGAGAAAAGCTTGCTTGGGCCCTTTGCATGATAACATTCTCCAGATTTCCCACTGGCAGATTTTTAAGCAATCCTTCTGTAACAACTCCTGATTACATTTATAAAACTGGAAAATCAAGCTGCTTAATGTTAGTGACAGACACATCAACAACTACACAACACGTGACATTATTTCATAAGGATGTGGAGGGTACAGCATGAGGAAAATGACTTACTTGATCTTTGTAACTGTTTTTCTATTAAATTTCCAAGCTTATTAAGTGGATGCTTTGGTTCTTATTCTGGGCCGTGGGGAAAATGTTTAACACAATGTTTGTTGGGAAGTTTAAGATTTAGTGCCAAATCATATTTATGTTTCCTTTGTCAAAAACATGGCCCAGAGTGATGTTTAAAATTGGGAATAAAAAAATATAAGCCTTCATCTGGGAAAGCACCCACTTGTTTTCTTAAGTACAGAGGAGATAAAAATTTTGCTTAATTGTCTAACCATATCTCTCTGGTACAAGTGATGAATTTTATTTAATGATATCTTCCTTGTTTGAGGGACTTTATACAGTAATTTCATATATGTCATTTCATTTTAAAGACACAGGAATGGCATAAAGTGAGATTTTCAAATGAATAGATAGAAGACCACTAAGGGGGATAATAGATTAAAGCAGAGTGTACCCTGATGGTGTGCTTTTAAATGCAAACAGGAAATATGGAAACATGTTCTAACAAAAGGGTCCAGGTACCTTCCTTCAAAATAGGAAGTATTTACTTTACTTGAAAATACTAATCCTGGGTATAAATGTAATCCCATGAATGGTTCAAGGGGATGTCTCATAAAGTGTTAGTTAGGATGGTTGTCTACTTGTCAAACGTTCAAAATTAGAGAGCACATATTTAACTTTGTCTTTGGCATTAGGTGTTATTACAGCTTTTCCTATTGGCATAGCTTTCTTAAAGCACTTACAAAACAGCAATATATAATTATCTAGACATAACATTGCATATTAATAGTATAGCAAATTTTTATATGTAGACCACTCATTTATTCAAAAAATCTCATTCCTTGTTATTTCCCTGACCACTTCTCATTTTCCAAGTTCACCTTCAATTTGATATGATGTTAATAAATGATTGACTATCCAACTGCTAAACAATTGTTTCACTTTCAGTACTGACTCATGCAAACGTACAGATGAATGAACAAAAGCCTTACTGATCAGCTACAAACATTTCATCAGCCCTCTAAGCCACTTTGGTTGTGTAGTCTTAGTCTAATATAAAAGGTAAATTCTTCTGGAGGTACTAACATGTCTAGGCCCTTGTAAATACACATTGGAGACTGAGAGAAGAAGAAAAGAGATCCTTCAGTAAGATATATGTTTAAAGTTCTTATGCAACTACCCATTAAAAAAAAAAATGCTGGGGAAGGAATGGGGGAAAAAATGTCCAAGAGCTTATCTGTTTGCAAAAAGATTTCTTACACCAGCCAACAAGTACCTCTCAAGCCTATTCTGAAGGTTGTTTCCTAATTCTGTCCTTGTTCTTAATCTTGCTTCTTTCAATATTCATAAATCTAATGAATATAAGTCCTTTTTAACATATAGTTAATAGATCAAGTGACCACTGACCAGCTGAAATCACACATGCTAATGACCTGGGCTGGAACTTTTGTGTGTTTTAGCTGAGGGGAAACTCATGTCCCAGTTCTTTCACGTTTTACAGAGCCTGAAGGAGGTGTGGGTAGGGGGAGCAGCTCTTGCAATTTCTCATTGTTGGTCACATAGTCCCAAGTGAAATTCAGCTTTGATGTTACAACTGGTTGTCTAGATCAGTGCATTTTTTGCAAAAAATGAAGTCTAATAAGAAAAAGTGAAGTCTGACAATGCAGTGCATCCCCACAATACACTGACAATTAATTGTCTATGCACCATTCACAAAATAAGATTTTGATTTTGATCACAGTTGACAGTGGTAGGTAGAATATTACAGAAGTTTGAGGGGGAAAAAGGGACAAAACAGAGATTGAAGAGTAAAGAAAAAAGATAAATATTAATTGGTTCTTTTAAAAGATTGCTTTTTGTATGAATGCACAATACATTTGACATAATTTTATAAACTGGAACATGTGCATTCTAACAGCAAAGGATAGAGATCTAGTGATTGAGGTGAAATGATTAGCCAAGGGTAGTAGAAGTTCTGCTTTACAGCATTACAAACCCTTTTCTTACTTTACCTAAGGGAGCCTGACTTCTGCCCTAGGACTAGAGGTGTCTCTGAGTTTCAGAATGCTCCCTCCTCAGGAAGTGTGTGTGTGTGTGTGTGTGTGTGTGTGAAGAATAGTCAGGAAGAATTATAATCGTTTTACAGACACTGGAACTAAAGCAAATCCTCTAGTCAGTGCTTCAAGGAAACAAAAATTATTCTCTAACCCCCTACTCTCTCATTCGTAAAATGACATCTTTAATTTTAAGCTATTTTGCTTCAACTATTGGAATTAAAGTGAGAAGGAACAAACAAATTCTGTCTAGTCAGGTTTTAAACGGATCTTGGTTTTTAAAACACTTAACTACATCAAAATAGTCACAACACTTAAAAACCCAAATCTTCTTAAGGAGCTGCTGCTGCTCCTGCTAAGTCGCTTCAGTTGTGCCCGACTCTGTGCAGCCCCATAGACGGCAGCCCATCAGGCTCCCCCGTCCCTGGGATTCTCCAGGCAAGAACACTGGAGTGGGTTGCCATTTCCTTGTCCAATGCATGAAAGTGAAAAGAGAAAGTGAAGTCGCTCAGTCGTGTCTGACTCTTCGTGACCCCATGGACTGCAGCCTACCAGGCTCCTCCGCCCATGGGATTTTCCAGGCAAGAGTTCTGGAGTGGGTTGCCATTGCCTTTTCTGCTTAAGGAGCTATTTATATGTAAAATTATAAAATCTTAAAGATGGAAAGCATTTTAGGGATCCCGCAGTCAGGCCTTCATGAGGTACAGGAGTTCCTGTTACAACACACCTGGTAGGCACTGCACTGGGGACACACAGGCTGTGAACACGGATAAACTTGGATTCAGCCAAGGAGTCCGCTACCCTACTGGCTAAGTGAGTTTGGACTATTTTCTTAAGCTATCTGAGCTTTGATTTCCTTATCAATTAAAAAAATGAGGATAATTTCCACCCAATAAGGTTGTTGTGAAATTTAAACCAAATACATATACTAAGGCCTGTATGAAAATATATTAGTTCCTTTTCCATTCCTTCTCTGCAATTTTTTGAAGTTTTCTTAAATTAAACTGAAATTTACTCTCTTATGACTTCCACTCATTAGTTCCGTTTTTCTTTTTCACCAGTGGAGACCTTTACTCTCTCATCCATACCAAAGTGGCTCAAATACCCAGCTCTCCTACCTTCTTTTAGTCTTTACCCCTCCCACTGGTAAATATATAAACATATATCTCATAATACAGAACTTCCAGACACATCACCATCTTTTTAGTTTTAGAAATAAACCGTACTGCATCAAAGGCCTGAAAACAATACTCTTGTTGGGATCAAAGCTGCTACTCAGTGGGCCTACCTGTTCCTTTGTTCCATTCACTGTTCTAATGTCTAAACAGCCTCTTTACTGATTTTGTGTTTTGTCAGTCCACCACACCATTTGGCTGTCTTAAGTTTAAACAAAAATATTGGAATTTTTTCCTGTGATCCATAAAGTGCACAAACTTCTTTTTAGTTTTGAAGATTTTACCATCATGTTTGTTTTCTTTTTAAAAACTAATTAGCATTCAAAGTGCTTCAAAATTCTCCTTTAGTCTAGATCCCAAAATAAGACTGTTTTGATTATTGCCAGAGAGATTTCAGTTTGTTATTAGTAAGAACATTTTTGATTGGAGATAAGAGACTGTACTGCCCGACGGCCAAGGGAAGTCATACAATCCTTTTCCCCAGAGATAAGAAAAATCAGCCAAGGAACTTTGTGCAGTCTCTTCTCTGGATGATAAAATTGTATCATTCTATTCCTAGAAATATTTATTCTGAGACTTGATGAGAAGCAGAGGGTCAGATAAAATCACATCTCAAGGTCCTGTTTATTCATTTAAAAAACAAATTTAAAAAACTGTTCAAAGCAAATTATTTGCAACAGACTGTAGAATGGCTGCCGGTGAAGCACTTTCTGATCGGAAAGGGAATTTGCTGCCACCTCCTGGGCCTTTAGAATAAAGCCGTCAAAATCAGCAGCACTTCAGGGCCGGTACCCTTCAGACAACATCAAGAGCGTTGGAAAGCAGGTGCTGTTTACAAGTCCGGCTGTCCCAGACTGGATGAACTGGAAACGATTTATGGGTTTTAAAGAATAAAGTTGACTTCAGTGTTTTGCGAGTTAGAAAACTGATATTAAACTGTGGTTCGCAATCTATTAGCATTAGAATCATCCAGGGTATATGTTACAAAAACAAATTCCTGGCCCCCACCTTTCTTTCTTTGCTAAGTCACTTCAGTTGTGTCCGACTCTCTGCGACCCCATAGACGGCAGCCCACCAGGCTCCCCAGTCCCTGGGATTCTCCAGGCAAGAACACTGGAGTGGGTTGCCATTGCCTTCTCCAATGCATGAAAGTGAAAAGTGAAAGTGAAGTCGCTCAGTCGTGTCTGACTCTTAGCGACCCCATGGACTGCAGCCTACCAGGCTCCTCCAAACATGGGATTTTCCAGGCAAGAGGGGCTACTAAATCAGAATTTCCATGCGGCAAGGGGAATCTTAATTTTCCCCTTGGAACAAAAGTTGGAAACCGTATGTTAGGATACTGTGAAGGCAATAGTTTGCAAACACTGAAACACTGTATATAAAGGAAATAGTAGTAATCGGTGAATTGAAGTATAATAGTAAAATGAAAAGTTCTACAAGATATATTTTGGTTTGCTCTCAATTTCAGTAATACCACCCGAAGTGAACTGTGACATTTTTCTGGATATTTCATAATGTTGTAGAATTTAAAATATATTTAGCCCATATTGAGTTTCTATGAAGAATTATAATTGGCACCATCTGATCGGAGAAGGCAATGACACCCTGTTCCAGTACTCTTGCCTGAAAAATCCCATGGACGGAGGAGCCTGGTGGGCTGCAGTCCATGGGGTCACTAAGAGTTGGGCACGGCTGAGCGACTGCACTTTCACTTTTTACTTTCATGCATTGGAGAAGGTAATGGCAACCCACTCCAGTGTTCTTGCCTGGAGAATCCCAGGGAGGGGGGAGCCTTGTGGGCTGCTGTCTATAGGGTCACACAGAGTTGGACATGACTGAAGCAACTTAGCAGCAGCAGATAAGCATTAACAAGTAGTCCAGTGGGCCAGACAATCAGTAAACTCTGAATGTGATTAAAAAACAAACTTCCAGCTAAGGGTTGATATACTTTAAATTAGCATTTTATTCATACAGTCTGGCCTGCCCCATAGTGGTTTTTTAGCTCTTGAGGATGGTTTTATGACTACTTCTTTGTCAGTCTGATATACGCTAGCACACACACACAAACCATGCAAGGAAGACACCTTGTTATTTTTCACTTTTTAAGAAAAAGTGTAGTAAAATGGCACAAAGGGAAAACTAAAGTCAATTTAACTGTATTTGAAACAAAAGATATTTTAGATTCAGATAAAGTTTTCAGAATCTCATCTTGTGATCTTTCTCTCTTCTACATCAGTCCCAACTTCTGGTTCTGATTCAGAAGAATTCTAAGTGAAAGTGAAAGTGAAAGTGAAGTCACTCAGTCGTGTCCGACTCTTAGTGATCCCATGGACTGTAGCCTACCAGGCTCCTCTGTCCGTGGGATTTTCCAGGCAAGAGTACTGGAGTGGGTTGCCAGAATTCTAAAGTAACAGAAAACCCACAAAAATTCCCTGGGTTTTAAAGTCAGCTGGAATTTTAGGTTCCTCCCTATATCAGTCACTCAGCTTCTGAGAACTGTTTTTCGTCCCTTGCCCTGTGAGCTGGGAGTCTGCTCTGTTTAGACAGAGGTTTCACTCTTTCCGGTTTTGGAAACTGATCATGCTTCTCAGGCAAGGGGATCAATTACTCTAAAGAGGCCATTTTGCTGACCCTTTGTCCTGGGATAGTGTTGGGGAGGAGGGATAAGAACAGCTGTTTGCTGCACCTTCAGAGGCAGGCAGATTCTGTCAGAGCCCCAGCTGCTGCAGGCCTGAACTGGGTGGCTTCGGAGATTGGGATGCCACTTTCTGTGTGGTAGACCTAATTGAGCTTCAGCTATCCTCCTAGATGGGCTTCCCCCATGGCTCAGCTGCTAAAGAATACACCTGCAATGTGGGAGACCTGGGTTTGATCCCTGGGTTGGGAAGATCCCCTGGAGAAGTGAATGGTTACATACTCCAGTATCCTAGCCTGGAGAATTCCATGTATAGTCCATGGGGTCACAAAGAGTTGGACGACTGAACAACTTTCACTTTCACATCCTGCCAGAACCTTGCTCAGGATACCAGCTATCCTATTTTGAGAATATATTTCATCTACAAGCATTTCCCCATAAGAATTCTCTCTATATTGCCACATACACCACCCTTGTTTTCTTTAATATTGGTACTTTGAACTGAACACAGATCCTTTATAGCAGAGTCTCAAAGCTGAAATTGTTTCTTTAAAAAAAAAAAAAAAAAACATATATTATACCAGTCTTTTTGAATCCTGTTCTCATCTTTGTACTACAACATTTCTAGTACAATAGATGAAGACAAAGCAGAAAAAGTTGACCAATAGGCTGACTACAGAGGAATATAGAAATATAAAGCTTAGGTAAGAAGAAAACAGTAGAGAAGAAACAAAGATCTCCCAGTAAAAGACTCCTGGGGATAGATTATTCTTCGTGTCCATATCAGATTCATGCAGACATGGCTTTTTCTATTTTTGTTCTTTTAGATTCCTTAAACTGGGATTCATATGAACAAGGAAAACAAATGTTTAATTATCATGTCTGTTTTCCTTCTTGGAAGTTTTTGAAATAGTAGCTATTGTTAATGAAGTGCCCTTTACAAGAATATTAATAGCTAACATATGTTGAATGCTTTCTCTGTGCCAGGCCTGTTTTATACACATCAACAGACTGGTTTGTCTCATCTTTACAACTTGTGAGATACACCTATTATTCTCTCCATATCACAGCAGATGGTACTGAGACACAGACACACTAAATCTTTATCATTAGCTTTATGTCTCCCAACGAGCAATTCCTGGAATTCAGCAGCAGGCATTTTGGCTTACCACACGCTTACCCGCTACAAAATGTCTCTGTATGCTTGGTGTTTATGTGTATGCCTCACCTAATCATAGGTGAATTTCACTTAAGAAATGGTTATCTTTTGCTTCCCCTAAGTCAAGTTAGGCCTTTTATATATCATTTTAATTTAAATATTTGCAGAAACAATTTTTTTGCATTATTATTACTAAAATGTGAGGAATTTTTCATCACTGTTCTTTTTCCCCTTAATTTACCTGGTATAAATTAGCATAGCTAGGCTTCCTTGGTGGCTCAGATGGTAATGAATCTGCCTGCAATGCAGAAGATGCGGGTTCAATCCCTGGGTCAGGAAGATCCCCTGGAGAAGAGAGTGGCTACCCACTCCAGTATTCTTGCCTGGAGAATTCCCTGGACAGAGGAGCCTGGTGGGCTACAGTCCATGGGGTCAAAAGAGTTGGACATGTCTGAGCAACTAACACAGTCATATATGATGACTGGAAGTGAGTATTCAAGGAATTTGGTCTAACGCATCAATGGTCATAGCAAACACCCTCTTCAAATAACGCAAGAGAAGACTCTACACATGGACATCACCAGATGGTCAACACTGAAATCAGATTGATTATATTCTTTGCAGCCAAAGATGGAGAAGCTCTATATAGTTAGCAAAAACAAGATGGGGAGCTGACTGTGGCTCAGATCATAAGCTCCTTATTGCCAAATTCAGGCTTAAATTGGAGAAAGTGGGGAAAACCACTAGACTATTCAGGTATGACCTAAATCAAATCCCTTATGATTATACAGTGGAAGTGAGAAATAGATTGAAGGGCCTAGATCTGATAGACAAAGTGCCTGATGAACTATGGATGGAAGTTCATGACATTGTACAGGAGACAGGGATCAAGACCATCCCCAAGAAAAAGAAATGTAAAAAAAAGCAAAATGGCTGTCTGAGGAGGCCTTACAAATAGCTCTGAAAAGAAGAGAAGCAAAAAGCAAAGGAGAAAAGGAAAGATATACCCATTTGAATGTAGAGTTCCAAAGAATAGCACGGAGAGATAAGAAAGCCTTCCTCAGTGATCAATGTAAAGAAATAGAGGAAAACAACAGGGTGGGAAAGACTAGAGATCTCTTTAAGAAAATTAGACATACCAAGGGAATATTTCATGCAAAGAGGGGCTCTACAAAGGACAAAAATGGTATGGACCTAACAGAAGCAGAAGATATTAGAAAGAGGTGGCAAGAATACACAGAAGAACTAAACAAAAAAGATCTTCACGACCCATATAATCATGATGGTGTGATCACTCACCTAGAGCCAGACATCCTGGAATGTGAAGTCAAGTTGGACTTAGGAAGCATCATTACAAACAAAGCTAGTGGATGTGATGGAATTCCAGTTGAGCTATTTCAAATCCTAAAAGATGATGCTGTGAAAGTGCTGCACTCAATATGCCAGCAAAGTTGGAAAACTCAGCAGTGGCCACAGGACTAGAAAAGGTCAGTTTTCATTCCAATCCCAAAGAAAGGCAATGCCAAAGAATGATCAAGCTACTGCACAATTGCTCAAAATGAATGAGCACACTAGTAAAGTGATGCTCAAAATTCTCCAAGCCAAGCTTCAGCAATATGTGAACCGTGAACTTCCAGATGTTCAAGCTGGTTTTACAAAAGGCAGAGGAACCAGAGATCAAATTGCCAGCATCTGCTGGATCATGGAAAAAGCAAGAGAGTGCCAGAAAAATGTCTTATTTCTGCTCTATTGACTATGCCAAAGCCTTTGACTGTGTGGATCACAATAAACTGTGGAAAATTCTGAAAGAAATGGGAATACCAGACCACCTGACCTGCCTCTTGAGAAATCTGTATGCAGGTCAGGAAGCAACAGTTAGAACTGGACATGGCAGACTGGTTCTAAATTGGGAAAGGATTACGTCAAGATATATCGTCACCTGTATATTGACTGTATATTGTCACCCTGCTTATTTAACGTATATGCAGAGTACATCATGAGAAACACTGGGCTGGAAGAAGCACAAGCTGGAATCAAGATTGCCGGGAGAAATATATCAATAACCTCAGATATGCAGATGACACTACCATTATCTCAGAAAGTGAAGAGGAACTAAAAAGCCTCTTGATAAAAATGAAAGAGGAGAGCGAAAAAGTTGGCTTAAAGCTCAACATTCAGAAAACGAAGATCATGGCATCTGGTCCCATCACTTCATGGGAAATAGATGGGGAAACAGTGGAAACAGTGTCAGACTATTTTTTGGGGCTCCAAAATCACTGCAGATGGTGACTGCAGCCATGAAATTAAAAGACGTTTACTTCTTGAAAGGAAAATTATGACCAACCTAGACAGCATATTAAAAAGCAGGGACATTACTTTGTCAGCAAAGGTTCGTCTAGTCAAGGCTATGGTTTTTCCAGTAGGCATGTATGGATGTGAGAGTTGGACTATAAAGAAAGCTGAGCACTGAAGAATTGATGCATTTGAACTGTGGTGTTGGAGAAGACTCTTGAGAGTCCTTTGGACTGCAAGGATATCCAGCCAGTCCATCCCAAAGGAGATCAGTCCTGGGTGTTCATTGGAAGGACTGATGTTGAAGCTGAGACTCCAATGCTTTGGCCACATCATGTGAAGAGTTGACTCATTGAAAAAGACCCTGATGCTGGGAGGGATTGGGGGCAGGAGGAGAAGGGGATGACAGAGGATGAGATGGTTGGATGGCATCACCAGCTCAATGGAGATGAGTTTGAGTAAACTCCAGAAGTTGGTGATGGACAGGGAGGCCTGGCGTGCCTCAGTTCATGGGGTCACAAAAAGTCGGACACGACTGAGCGACTGAACTAAACTGATCAATGGTGACAAGCAAAATATTAAGCTTCCCCCAGCGTTTTTGAGTTATAAGCAAACAGGCTGATGGAAGTAAAAACCATAGTTTTCCCCTTGTACCTGTTCAAAAGTGTCTATCATTTGGGGCTACCAAAGCTTTTTCAACATTTCTTTGATTTAGAAGGTTTTGAGTTATTCCTGAGATAGGTGTAGCGTATCGCCTCTGATGGGTAACTTCTTTTATATATAGTGACCTTTGTCTTTTTGTGATCAAGGGCGGTAATGTAGCCATGTGATTTGATTAGAGAAGGGCTCTGGAGTCTGTTGGGTCTTGATCAGCCCCATCACTTAGACAAGTTCCTTATCTTTACTGTATTTTCTCATCTGTAAAATAGCATGATAATGGTACTTTCTTCATATGCTAGTCATTTTGTGATGACTGTGAAAGCTAACATTTGTTAAGTATTTAGAATGGCACCTAGCATATAGTAAGCCCTCAAAATTATCACTTTACTAATGGCTCTACAATTTTAATTTAAGGCAGTGAAACTCTCCAAAATATAGGAGGGTTTTTTTTGGTTTTTGTTTTTTTACGATTAACTTATAAGTTCACATCTTTTCTCCTTGAAATTTACACTAGTTCTTTAGGAGATGTTTTCAAAATGACAATTAGACATAGTTTAAAACAAATACAAACAAAAACCCAAAGCTAAAAAAACAATGAACTACTAGAAAAATATAAGGTATAAAACTGCCCTTTCTGGGAACTTTTTGACAGAAATAACCTTTTGAGAAAACTTCCATTGAGGATGTTGTGGCACGAAAGGTTTGCTGCCTCATCCATACCCAGGGTGAATGCGTGCGAGTTCAGCCAAAAGAGACTTCATGGAACTCCAAGATTCCAGTGACAACTACACTTTTAGATATATTTGAAACACTGAAAACTTGTGACTCTCAGCATTATTCTGTTTAGAATTATCCTTGCTGAAATATCTCAAGTTCTTATTGGTTTAGTAGCAAGCCAAGCTGGGTGCTGATTCATCATGATAAGAAAGTTCCCTGAATTACTTTTAGTGGGAAAGGCATGAAGGGTAGCACTTCCTTTTATGTAGAGCCTTTGATTTTTTTTTTTTTTTTTATTGACATTCCTCACTACCCGCAGCCCATAAATATCACCTTTCCATCCTGAAAGAGAAGTGAAAGAATTTTGGGAATTCAAAATACAAAATCACTGTCAAATCTATTTCCACTAATAAAACAGAGGCTTCTTTTTAGACTCGTTTTTCACTTCCAGCATATTATTATAGCATCTGATTTTATAAGCAATCTTGTGAAAGTAGTGGGGTACTTTCTAATGTCACTCAACATAGTAAAAGCCATCCATTAAGCATATACAGAGTTGGCTGTTGGTGGATAGTTTGGTGAAGATACAATTAACAGGTCTCAGAGAGTGCGACCTGTTCATGTCATACTGAAGGGAGAGCCTGGGCTTGGGTGTCAGATAAGTATGTAGTTCTAACCCTAGCCCACTACTTGTAAGCTTAATGATTGCCAGACAAATTGGTTAGCCTCTCTGAGCTTCAGATACCTCACCTATGAATGGAAGTAATAGTGCCTTCACTTTCACGGTAATTCTGAGGAGTGTATTAAATCACAATGTCATTGGTTAAGGGTGTAGGTCGACATGAAATCCAGGGTCTGCTACTTAATACTGTGTGATCTTGGGCAAGATATTCAGCCTGTTTGTGCCTCAGAATCCCATCTATAAACTGAGGATTATGGTGATACCTATCTCATAAGGACTGCTGATATAAAAGATAATTTGTGGTGGTGACCAAAGGGGTGGAGGTGTGGGCGGGCAAAATGGGTGAAGGTGGTTAACGGTACAAACTACCAGTTACAAAATAAATAAGTCCTGGGGATATTGTGTAGCATGTAACTGCAATTAACAATGAAAAAAAAGGTGAAAAAGTTAGTTGCTGTCATGTCTGACTCATTGTGACCACATGGACTGTAGCCTGCAGGCTCCTCTGTCCATGGAATTCTCCAGGCAAGAATGTGGGAGTGAGTAAGCTTTCCCTTCTCCATGGTGTCTTCCCAACCCAGGGATTGAACCTGGACCTGACACACTGCAGGCATATTCTTTACCATCTGAGCCACCAGGGAAGCCCATAGTTAAGAATACCGTATTATATATTTGAAAGTTGCTAAGAGAGTAGATTTTTTTTTTAATTTTATTTTTATTTTACTTTACAATAGATTTTTAAAGTTCTTATCACAAGAAGAAGAAATTTGTAACTATGTGTGATGATGGATATTATAGCTGGGCTTAACTGTGATGATCAATTTGCAATATATACTAATATCAAATTATTATATTGTACACCTGAAACTAATATTAATATAATGTTATATGTCAATGATATCTCCATTTTTTAAAAAAAAAGAGAATCTATGAAGATACTTGGGACAACTCAGGGCCCAAAGTTTGTGCTCAGTTAATGTTAGGTATTATAATCTACATAAAATATTTAAGACCATTCCTGGCTTTTAGTAGAAACTTAATATAACATCCCCTCACCCTATCTTTTCCTTAAATCTTATGAGATTGTGTGAATGACTGTTACAGCTTACATCCCCACCCATGTCATCTGTACTTGAACTGTAATCTAAACTCAGGGTCTTTGTATGGTCTCGAGAACAGATCATTCCACTAACTAAAGATATCAAAGACTCTCTCTGACTTCTAAAATGTCTCCTGAAGAGCAATTTAAAATACTTACAGTTTTTTTGATATTTAGTTACAAGAAGAAAATTTTTCTTAATTTATTCCCTAAATGTGCATTTCTTTTCAACTTAGAGCTAATTGTGATCTGTGTTTATAGTCCATGAACAACTAATAATAGTTATCAGGACGCTCAAGAAGTAGGGGCTATGAGGGCAGGATTCCTCCATGGTATATTGGAATGTTATTATTTTAAATATTATTATTAGTATTACCACGTAGAGGAAGAAGGGGCTTCCCTGGTAGCTTAGACTGTAAAGAATCCATCTGGAATGTGGAAAACCTGAGTTTGATCCCTGGGTTGGGAAGATCCCCTGGAGGAGGGCATGGCAACCCACTCCAGTACTCTTGCCTGAAGAACCCCTATGGACAGAGGAGCCTGGCGGGCTACAGTCCATGGGGTTGCAAAGAGCTGGACACTGAACACAGCACAGAGGAAGAAGTGTCGGCTGGAAAGTAGGTCCTTGTAATTACTTTTATTAGGGACCCTGAATGTATTTCATAAGTCATGAAGCACACAAAATTTAGATAAACACAAGAATGAGGTATAAACAGAGGTAAACATGAGGAACTTTACATTTAGGACAAAAAAAATGAAAATTTATGAAATTCTATCAATAACAACTATTTAAACTATAGGCTCCTGTAGAAGTCTAACTTTTTATACTTAAGAAATACTTTATTAGCTGGCATAGCTCTGATAAAATCAGGAATCTGAGAAATATCTGACAGGATTTGATATTTATAAATTAAATTTCTCTTCATTCAGTTGCTTCTGAGTAGTAAGGTCTATGATTTCCAAGTGCCAAATGGTAATTCAGTATAAAAATATACATCCCATGGAAATATTCTTTTTTTTTTTTTTTTAATTTAAGAAACTGGCTGTACCTGATAACATCAAGGAAAAGATGATAATCTATTTGGGGGCTTTTGGCTGTTATTGGCCCGATGTCTCACAGGATGGTCTGTAATTTTTTTCCTTTTACTTTTCTAACTCAGACTAGCCTCTTTTAGCAATTTTGCCTGGTGTTTGGGTCCTGTGGGAATTTACTAGCTTGCTTTATGGCCTTTGGCCAATCCTAGTGGGAAGTCTACAGAAGAATTCAATTTTGCTTTTTCCCAGAATACTTGTTGACAAACTCAGTGGCACCGAAGTGTTACATGAGTCTTTATGTCCCCCAGAGCCCAGTGATAAGGGGACTTGAGACCAGCAAAGGTCAGTGCTTCTGGGAATATGATGTTGGTTCTCAGAATTTACATATTTTTCTCATGAACTTTTAACAATTTTTATAACAAACTCAACAACCCTGATTGTAAGAGGGAATGAGAACACAGCCCACTGCTTCCCTCTGGAAACACTTTAAGCATTTAGCTTTTCAGAAAACAATCACTTCTTTTTGATGACCATGATTTCAAATACGCTTCCTGCTCGGCCAGTGGTGACTCATAAAATAGCAATAGATTTCAGGAATTCACCCGTAGAATACGGATGCTTGTAGGTTCTCGAATTTATAACTGGATTAAATAATACATAGCAAAAAACTTTTGTTTGGAAGATTAAATCCAAACTCAGACACTAGCAGCCATGTGTCTTCTTGTGTTCTCAAGAGACTTCTGTGAAAGTGCTGCAGTCAGAGTGTATGATATGCCTGTCAGCGGAAAATGGCCTTCAAAGTTTTTTTTAAGCTAGTAACTAAACAAAACAGTGGTTCTGCATAAGTTAGTCCATTCCCTTTAAACAAAGATCATTTGTTCTTAACATATCAGATGTGACTCTTGCTGCCAGGCTAGAATTCAGCTGTGTGATAATATTCAGTAGCCCTATGGAACCCACGTTCTGAAAGGAGTCAGCACTCTCTTGAAGAGTTAAAGAACCCTGGCTTAGTCTCAAGAACTATTGTAACTCAGATCAATTTTCCTATAGTTAAGATGAGTTGCTTCTTGTGAAGATTAAATGAGATACATGTTATCATTAAAAATCATACTAGAAATATTTTGAAGTACAAACTTTTACATGCTTCAAAATGACAGCCCCAGTGTGTCTTATAAAACATATTCCTAAAAATGTATGCTTTATACTATCAATGAATATTCAAAATGCAGAAACAGTGTGACTTTCTTCTCTCAAAGAAGAATGTGTTTATTATTGAAATACTAGAAATAAAACTGTAACTGTTCTAAGATCAAAGCGGCAATGGTTAGATCCCCAATCTTAAGAGTTCTGTGATTCAATCTGCCCTCCTATAGGACTGAGAGGAGTATGTGTACTTAAATTTACAAAGCACCTTTCTTCATAGAATATCTGGTCTTGTGTGCTGTACTCAGTATGGTACAACATTCCAGGAAGAAGGGTTAGAGACATTATTAAGGGGACACTGGTGGAAAGAAATTTGCAAAAGGTCTTGTAGGAAGTCAGTGACTGTCGTTACATTTTATTTTATATTCCAGTGCCTGTAAACCATATAATGTACATAAGGCGCCTAACATAACACAAGCACTCAGTAAATGAATGTTGCCATTGTGTTGGTGGTGAAAACTTGACTTCATAGGTGTTCTACATAGAAATTAAGCTAACAAAGGCCAAGCCTCTTCATACCCTCAAACCAGTCCACTAACCAACTGAAACATCTGCTACCAAGAAAAGCCAACAACATCCAGAATTCAAAGGGTGTCCAGTGGGAAGGAAGCTGATGTCATGAGTCCTAAGTCTCCCACCTGCCACACTGACATCATTTCCAGAACTCCAATCTGAGAGGTGACACACCCAGCTTATTCTGCATGCAAGTTCCCAGGGGCTCCCTGGCTGAGGAAAAAAGACAAAGAGATCTCTTCTCCTCCAGGGAGTTGGCTTAGTCCTTCTCCCTTCCATGCCCTCATCTCTCAGGATGAAGTTAGATTCTGCTGTGGATACAATTCTGGAAGATTCTCTGCCTTTTCCATAATTTGGGACTGTATGGTTCCAGACGAGAGCTATGCTACCAGCTCCCAGTCGAAGTTGTGGATGCTTTGACTGCATATCTGCCATTCTTCTTAGAAGCTTTTTGGGAACCCCGTGACAGTCCCAGCCATGTTAGTTGTGTCTTTAGTCATCAACTCCAAATAGTAGCTCTGCTCAGATGGCCACCTGTCCTACAGGAAACAGACCCCAAACACTCCTCATTCCTACATACCACAAACCATTGGACAACTGGGAATACTTGTGGGTCATTACCATCCTAGGATACTTTTGAACCAGAGGACTCAAATTGACTACCTTGTGTTCCACTGTCTTCTCCCTAATTCATGCCGTTCTTTAAATGCTGTGTTAAGAATGTAAAGTTATAAAAATGATCTCCTTCCCTGCTCCACCTTAAGATGCCTTTTTTGGTTGTTCTATTAGAAAAGAATGCCAAATGCACAGCATTCAACAGACTTCCTTTCCAGGGAACAAGTGGTACAAACAATAGTATTATATAATGGATAGACTGCTTTTTCCTTTATCCCGTATGAATCTTCCTAATTGATTTCCCAAGAAAGGGGAAAAAAAAGAGACCAAGCTACATCCTGTGGTTCTAACCGCTAGGTAAATTGCCATCAAAGCTAATAGAAGATTTTCCAGAGAAAAAGAACAAGCTCCATTGTTCTGTAGTTAACTTAATTCTCCTCTGTGTTATATCATATGGCTTGCAGTTTTGCAATGTACAGAGAAGTGGAAATGTTCACAAAAAAGAAACTCAGATATTTGGAGAGTGATATAAGTGAAATAACAGGAAAAATGACTTAGAACAGCTCATACAGGAATTTTTTTAAAATACATTGAACAGATAAAGAAGATAGTAATATTTTAATAGGATAGTGAAAATATAGCAAATTGACAGTGACAGCAGAAAAAGAACAGGAATACAGATATTTTCAGAGGATTAACATGGTACCATGTACTCTCATACCAGGCAAGCTTTTATGAGAAGTCTCTAGACATATCTCTTCTATTGAGAAGATGGTTTTCCTTGGAGTTGTCAAAAATGCTTTATGGTTCTCTACATTAATTCATGTTGAATAGTTTCCATGGTTGGTCAGACTTGGACTTAAAATAGATATGAGAAAGGTCTTCAGGTTTACTGTCAGTAACATTATTGACTTCAGAGCCAGCTGGATGATGACATGGTGTGTGACCAATCCAAATTTACAAGGTAACCTTGCCTTAATCCCCCTGGTCCATCAAATATAGATAATAAAATGAAGGTGCAAGAATAGAATTGCAAGGAACAGTGGGAGAAGCAGTGGTCAGAAAGAAAAAATAAACAGAAGAAAAAAATCCGTGAGGTCACTCAGAAATGATGCTAATAACTGTGTGTTCTCACCCTACATCCGCCACACACATGGGTTCCTTGTGTTTCACAGTCAGCCCCCAGAGTCAGTAACCCTTCAGTAACCCAGAGTCACTAATCTCCCAATCACACAGTTTCCAAAAGGAAAACAATGGTCACACATGTGCCTTTATCTGAAGCCTACCCACCTTTTGATATGTTCCCCCTTTATAATGTACTCTACCACTTGCCTCAGCTGAGGAAAACAAACTTATGCTTTCATGGGCAATTGGAGAGGTACTAACTGAGTTTCTTAAGTAATTGGGGAGGGAGGATGGGAATCAACCTCTAATTATCCTTCTTGCCCATCCAGTTTACTTTAAAGAAGTCTTTGAAACGAGCTAATATATATAAAACATCTGGCAAGAAGCCTGGTAGATAATAAGTACTCCGTAATTATTAATCCCCTCTTTCTTATCCACCTTAGTAAACTATGTACATCCCAACAATTCCCAAGTTCTCTGTGACATCAAACAGGTGGCTGAGGTTGACAGACCAGAGCTGATCCCTGTCCTCAATAAATTTCTTATCCCTTAATACTAGTAATAGAGATAAAGCACTACTTCGAAAGGAAACATCAGTCAATACATGTTATATTTTCACTATAATCGAACCTTTTCACTGTAGGAACACAGCTGTTCTGTCACATAAAGACTGTGTCCTAATGTTGATAACACTGATCACTGTCTTGTGGCTAAATGCATAAACCCTAAGTATCCTGCTTACTTAATACAATGGCCCATGTCTATTTGAGGGTGCTCCCAGATTTTTTTAAGTGTGCAAAGAAGATAAATGTTTTAAGTCAATCTGAGTTAGATTTCTGACTCATTAAAAATATTCTGCTTCTTGGACCCAGATTGGGAGGTGACATCTGAAATTAAGTAAGTTGAGGACTTGCTAGGCATTCTCTGGGACTCAAGTTAACACCGCAAACAATTCGTTTCAAGCAAAGTGGACACTCAGCTTCGGCTAAAAGATTACTCTTCCACCACAGATGGTTTCCACACCTGAACTGTGACACCGCTCTTCTTTGCTGAGAACTTTGGCCTTGGTGCCACAAAGTAAGATGTTGAGGCTGATTCCTGCTTTGGAGAGGTGGGGATGGCCACGGGCACTGGGGAAGCGCTGACCGGTGAGGTGGCCTCAGCAAAGAAGGAGGGTGGAGAGGTATAGGCTGGCACGGAGTACACAGAGGAGGCCTGCACATTAGTGGGCGAGCCAGCGTTCACAGGCCGAGGAGGAAGAGCTTGCTTCGCAGCTGGCACTGAACTGACCTTAACGGATGGCTTTGCGGAGAGGCCGTCCTTCGCATCTGGAGGTTGGAAAGTAAACAAGGACGCATTAAGCTGATAGGGTTGGTGCTTCATGACATCCAAAGCATTGAGAGGTTTCTTGCCCTTTTTCTTGCCTGTCTTGGAGGCCTGAGGGCCTGATGGCTGAGACTTGACAGCAGCCGGTGGGTAGGAGGGGGAGTGGATAGGATTGTAGGCCACAGGCGGAGGCGCTCGGACATTGGAGGAGTACTTCCAACCGGCCGGGAGAGACGGGGTGGGAGAATGAGCCCGGGCAGCGTGGGCCTGCACGGTGTCCGAATCTACCACGTACTTCTCCATCCTTGACTGCCTCTTAGCAAAGAGCTGGGCTCCTTTCCCACTCATTCCTGGAAGCTCATTGGATGCTCCCACCGCACCAGCATGAGCAGTGTTCACTGTCGCTGTGGGAGCTGCTGGTTTGGGAGTATAGTTCCGGCTGGCTACCGCTGCCTGTGGGCCTTTGAAAGGACCAGCCAGGTTCAGAGCACTTGCAGGCCGGGCGGGAGCGTAAGAAGGCTGCGCGATTTTGATGGAGGAGACCACGGTGCCATGTGACGGGCTGGATGTGGGGAAGGCAGGAGGTTGCGCTGGAGCCACTCCTGGCGACCAGACTGGAGAAACTGGAGTGACTGGTTGGGAGGATGAGGACTTGACAGCAGGCTTTGGAGCGACAGGAGGCGGGGTCTTCTGTTTTGCAGAGGAGCCTTGCATGAAGTTACAAGCCTCTGCTCCTAAACTGAGGTAGTCTTCTTCAGGTCCGGAATCTGCTCCCGCTCCAGGGCCCTTTTTGCCCTCAGAATTTTGAAGAAGTGACAAGAGTTCAGGATTGGGGCTGACTTTGGGCTCTTTAAAAGTGAACATGGGTTTTGTCGTGCTTCTCCTTTTGGCCTCTTGCAATATCCCCGTTCTTTTTGCTGGCACCGCAATCCTTTCATCCCGGGAAGCTATTCGTTCAGATGAATCGTAAAAGGCCGGCTGGGACCATGGGGCAGGCTGGGGCCACGGAGGGGGCGGTGCTGGGCCAGCTGTTGGACTCGACACTGCTCTGGAGAAGGTTTCAGGTGGGGGTGTGACTGCAGAGTAAGGTGGAGGCGCAGGAAAGTCAGCGATGGGACTTGTCACGTTTCGGCTTGGAGAGAAGGGGGTTGCCGGCTGGTTCCCAGACCCCGGGAAGGGCTTGGCTGTTCTATTCACAGGGATCATCCTCTGAGCTTCTGCTGTCTCAGACACCCCAGTGAAGCCATTCTGTTGGGGCACATGGCCGAGACCATGGCTCACCTCAATGTAGCTTTTGCTCACGGAGCTCTGCACTCTCACTGACTCTTCCTCCTTCCTTTGGTAAGACGTCACGGTTCTCAGGCCTGCTGTCTGGGCAGCGTCTGGCTCTCTGCTTGGCACTCCACCCGCCCTCTCCTCCTCTTTCTGGGCTGTGATCTGGTCCATTCTCTCCCTCCTCTTGGCAAACATGAGGGCCCCCTTGCCTGTGGTGTCTGGCAGCATCTCCATCTTGTCCCCTCTGTTCAGTTTCTTTTCAATGTCCACTAGACCAGAATCCCAGTCAAAGTTCACAACGTGTGTGTTGTCGTCAGTGTCAGACAACAATTCTTCATCCACCTCCGATTCGCTTGCACCCAGAAACGCTACTTCACATGGATCCTCTTTGTCGCCGTCTTCCTCCTCCTCCTCTGCCTCTCGCTCAAGTTCACCAGTCCCGTAGCTGACCAGCGTGTATTTCCTGGCCCTCCGACGACGCTTCTTAAACATCAACACCCCCTTGGAGTTGGGGTTGGGGGCATCTGTCAGAAGGAGGGCAATGCTTTTGCATTTAGATTTTGCTTCTTTCACCTGCTTTTCTGATAAGCTTTCACTCCTCCTGAGCCCTAGGGAAAATACAAAGATTACATTGAGTTGATGAGTTCAAGGAAGACTGTATAGCAACCCAGAAATCAACTCTCCTGGGGGAAAAGAAATACAAAAAAAAGATGTTTACAATTGGGTACTAAATTGTGACGCAATCCAACTCATTTCTCTTTCTTCTTTCAAAATGTATACTTCTATATTGATATATATGATGATATAATACAGATATAACTTGCATATATATGTCACTTCATTTTTTTCTACAAATACATTTTTATATTGATTAGAATATGTCTCATAATTTGTTTCTGTATAGCTCCTTAAACTTTAACAATAAACACTGGAAAATAAATGTCAGTTAATTGGATGTAATTAAAATTGCAATGGAAATAAATTAAGGACATAATATTTTCCAAAAATAACTTAGGACATACCTTGCATTTTCATATTTTAAAAATAAAATGTTGATATAAAACATTTATTTTTAGTTTGCCATTCCCCCAAAGTCTTTGCATTCATAGCTACTAAATCAAAATAAATTTTAAAATGTAATGAATAATAATTGAAGGTACTGAATCAATAATTAACAATAATTCAGAGTATAAAGTTGTTGTGACTATATCTAAGAAACTTTAGCTACAAAGTTGTCTAGATAAAGTTGTTCATAAATGCATTGCTCTCTTGGAAATATAATTCTACTTTAGTTGCAGCAAGAATAAGTGTAAATCTTGGGGAAATTTTAAATTATAGTACTAGTAACCTTTACAGCTGTGGGTAGAAATGATACAGAAATCAACTCATGTTAAATGAGAACCTGACAGTTTTAGAATAACAAAAATTTATATTTAAAATTTTAATATTAATATTGTTATAAAAATAGATTGGTGGCAAGTTAACTTATAGCACTATCAATGATAAAAATAAGCATGATTCACAAATAATTTTTGAATTGCTCAAAAAAATTAAATAAAAATTTCAGACATTAAAAAAAATTTTTTTGGCTTGAAAATTACCTCTGTTTGTGACTGGGGAAAAAAAAACCAGACTTAATGGTTAATTTTTAAAAAATAAAATGGACTCAAAATAGTTTTATAACCAAATTATAGATATTCACTGATAATCAGATTTTACTTAGAGAAAACAGTAAAAAGCATGGTCATTCCTAAATGTAATTCCTTTTTTGACTAGTGTTATACAACTTACTATTAAATTGACAGTCACAGTTGCACAGTTGTTGCTAACTTCACTGCCAACATGTAAAGTATGTGAGTGCTGCCTTAATACACTTGTTTAATATGCTATAAATGTGAAGATGCATACAGATGCTTAAAGTATAAGGAATGATTAACAGCACTTGTCAATTCAGCTACACATGGTTATGCTAAAAATATGCTTTAAAACGAATAACAGTAGTTAGGAGAATTAATATACTACTTTGAATAACCAAGATTATTACTGTTGCGTATCACTCATACATTCAAGTGCCTTTGACAGTCAACCTTTACCTCCTCAAATGCCTAAGTGAAATTCCAAATTTGTTTTTAAAAAGTTCATGAAAGAAAATTACAGAAATCATAAAACCCAACTGCCATTCCTATCTTCATTCGCCTTTCTGTGATCACTCTCCTGGGTAAAATAAAACACCATAAAAGGCCTTGATTTTAAAATATATCTTGAGTTGGGAGACATTTAAATGACTTCACATGGCCTTGGGGATTGACTTCTGTGTCTAGAAGGTAGATGAGATGCTTTGCAGTCTAGTGAAGACTTAACAAAACGGAGAGGATCATGTAACTGCTCAGTATTCCACATGTCCTTGTCCATCAAACTCACTTCTGCAAGCATCATCATGCTGCACAATGATTTTTTTTCAAAACGAGGATCTGCTTTTAGTATCAGTGGTTGAGCCTGTATTTTAAAGACACCTCTCCGCAGCAAACTCAACAGTTTTTGACATTTAAACTCAGCATCCACATGACTGCAAAGACTCTCAAATGCTATTTTAACATGGAATATGAGACAAATCAAAAAAGGCATATTAACTTTAATATTTTCTTTAACAGTCCCTATGTCTTTGGGAAGAAAAGAAAGTGCATTAAAAACATTCAAATCTACTACAAAGTTAAAATTTATTACTCCCAATTCAGAAATTGGTGTTTTCTACAATTTCATGTTTGTTATTTTGTGCATTAGTTAAAAAAAAAAAAAAAAAAAAAAACCAATGAAAGACATAAGAAAAACCTTAAAAAGAAAAAAAATCCAGGCAGGCGAACCAGCAGCAAAGTGCCCTAAGCTCCCAAGCCCCTTCCAGCTGCCCAGCAGTGGCTCCCAGGGCAGGACTTACGTGCGTGGCGCGCTCTGTGCTTGTGAGGTCTGCTGTGATCCCTTTCTGAGCGTGGATCTTCTCCCTGCTCTGCGCCTTCTGATGAGACTGCAAAGGATACGAGAGAAGGAGGTGCTTCTGACTGCCCTCCTTCCACTGGAGAATCCACACACCCCTTTGCTGCCTGAAGCCTGCACCCTTCCGTCTTCTGCCTGTCAGAGCAGTCGAAGATCACCTCCACGCGGGGCAGCCCCGTGTCTGCCGCTTCATTTCCCTGGATCACTCTCAGCCCCTGGCCACTGGAGATCTGGATTGTCTTGCTGGACCTCAGAGGAGGGCCCTCTTTCTCACTAGTGGGGGCGGAATTTATGTGGACAATCCCGTCGTGCCGTAAATTAGGCTCTGGGTCAGGAGACTTAGATTTTTCTGCTCCCAGGAGAGCCCCTACAACGGCACTCGTGCCCTTGTGTCTCTCTTGTGGCAGAGACAGTTGCAGCTCAACCACAGTGCCTGGCCGCCCCGCTTCTGCCTTCTCACTTAAGATAATCTCCTCTGGTGAGCGTCCACTTTCAGAGTCAGACGTGTGAGGGGCCAGGCCTGTTTCTTCTTTTATGCTCCCGGAAAAACCAGCACCACTCGCTTGCCCCTCAGCTAGGGAAGATCCACTCTTGACAGGGACAATGTAGAACTCTCTGTTCTGGCTCTTTGCGGCTGGTCGAATCTGTAGGGTGGTACTTTCCACGTACCCTTCATGGGTGACATTCTCCTGGTTTTTGTTTTCAGTTTCAGAGATCGAAGTTTCACTTATTCCACTGGATGGTCTGCACACAGGAAAATTAGTCCAGACAGTTAAATCAGAGTGTATTACACCTGCCAAAGAACTTCCTGACACTTGTATGATGTCTAATACACAATACAGTAAAAATATTTCCTCCTAAATGTCAACTGCAACATATTTGAAAACAGAACTTGGCAACATGTTTATATTATTATTTAAAGATCTTCCAAATAAACTTGTCTGTAAAGCAAAGCAAAAATACTCACAAAAGTTTATAAAACCAAAATCCATCCTAAATTCACTTTTTCTTTTTTTTTTTTAAAGCATAGGTTATAGCTATATGGATGCCCTTCACCTATAATTATTGGGGTGTTTTCAAATAATCATGTTTGTTATAATATGACAAAGCATTGTAATGTCTCATTGACTGAGTTAGGTCTGCACATTATAAAGTTTTATAAACATATTCAGCAGCTTCAGAGCAATATTAGTATACAGATAACTCAAGTAATCCTTTTAGAGGCTGTGCTTTCTTGAAAGAAATGAAATAGAAGCTGTTTTTTAAGCTCCAATGAGCATGTGTTTTGTAATAAGTGGACCCCAGCCCAGTACTCTTGTGCAAAGAGAAATCCTTTCCATGCTGCAATGAATCATTGAGTCATGGAGTATTTATAATCTGAAATGTCTCCCCTTCTCTATTTGAACTTGTCACTTGGAGCATTTTCCTTATAGGATCTCTGAAGTCAGACTGTTCCTTAATCACTCAGGTAAGAAGCCCTCAGCTGTTCACCAGTCTTTTCATTTTGACCTTAACTGTTCCCAGCTGGTTTTGCAAATTTGTGTTTGCAAGAAGCAAAGTCAGTTAAGGGTTAAATGACTTCTTGCATGAAACTCTAAACTCTAACTGCTTTTAGAAGAGAAGCATCATTCACAGAACAGCTGTAGGAGATACTTTCATTTCTTACATTTGTAAATTTTTTAAAGAAGCAGTGGCATCTATCTCAGTCCCATTCTTTTTCCCTCAAAAGTACCCTAACTAATGCTGGATCATTTATTGAAGGGAGTGAGCCCATACTTCTATTCAAAGGAATTCACCTTAGAATTTATGTAGTAGTAAAATTTAGACCAATATTCAAAATAATTACTCTTGACTTTGCTTTTCACTGAATTTAGCAAAACAGAAATAAACAAAGCACAAGCTAACAGTCAAATGAAATGCAGCTTTGTCTGTGCAAATAATCTGTAGAGCTTCCTGGTAATAGCAAAAAAAAAAAAAAAACATTATAATATAGTATTTTTAAAACATGATGAAAGCAAATTAAATATTTCTTATATAGGAAGTGATGAATACACTCTATGCAACTGAAATTTAAGCGTTTCAAAAGGGCAGAGTTAATTTAGGAAGGTCTTGAGATAGAAGTAGATTAAATCACTTTGAATTATATTAGCAATAAATTATGAAGCTGAGAAGAGAGTAGTATGAATTCATTCCAGCTTTACAGACTGTAATACAGGCAAATGGGTCAGATAAATATTAACATTTATTGGTAGCCAAAATAAAATGGATAGATATACATGAATAAAAATTATAAAAGAATTAGAGGTTAAATAAAGCTTTATACCTTAAAATACTCATTTCCATTCAGTGCATATAGGTACTTAATTCCAAAATTTATGTGTCATGATTATATGTGTGTGTGTGTATATATATATATAACATTTAAATAAAATTTACAATAACAGGGACAATGTTGATAGTCTGACCCAGCTATCTCTGGGTAATAGCCCAGGAAAAGTAAATCACTTGTCCTCTAGGGACAGATGACAGTTATATGAGCAAGAGAAATATTTAATTCCAGGAAACAATGTTCAGATATCCAGATTTGTAGGGATGGTGGTGATGATGATGATAATTACTTTGGGGATGATTTTAATTTGAGATTTCATTTAAAATCTCTGCAATTATTTATTTATTTTGTAAAAATAAAAATACTTAAGATAAAATAATAATAATCAAGATTCCAGTTATTAAAAGTAGCAGAGAACTAGTCCATTTACTTTTAAAAGTAAATCTGTACCTAAGACTCAGCTTTAAACCACTGAGGACTTTCCCACTGACAGTCATCAAAACAAGAACTAGTAGGGGATGTTCCACTCTACAAGTGTGTTCTGAAGAGACTGGCCTCATTAAATCAGCAAAGACACTAAAGGGGAATAAATTAGAAAAGTTTTTCTCCTATTTTGGATGTGATTAAACCTTTACAAAGACGGAACTTCAAATACCTCAGAGATTTAAATGCAATAATGGCCAACACTGTGACTATACTTGGCAAAGTTTCTATTAGATCCCTTGAAAAAGCAAATGGCAGCTTTATAAATAAGTAGAATCTCAGTGGCTTACACACTGGACTTGAGGGTAAACGTTTAGATGGGAGATTGTGAGAAAATTGTGAGATTTCTTTATTGTCACAAAATTTTGGCCAAAGTACGTTAGTGTTTGTATAGAAATGGAATCATATTGAATGATTACCAGAGGGGTAACGCTGTATGTGGCTTCCTAGAGGACTCAGTGGTAAAGAAAGTGGAAGTAAGTGAAAGTGTTAGTCTCTGTGTGTCAACTCTTTGCGACCCTACGGACTGTAGCCCGCCAGGCTCCTCTGTCCTTGGGATTTCCCAGGTAAGAATCCTGGAGTAGGCTGACATTCCCTTCTCCAGGGGATCTTTCTGACCCAGGGATAGAACCCAGATCTCCTGCATTGCAGGTGAATTATTTACCATCTGAGCCACCAGGGAAGCTCCTCAGTGGTAAAGAATCCGCCTGCAATGTGGGAGACATGAGTTTTATCCCTGGCATGATAGAGTGACAGACAGACAGGAGCTCTGACTGTCTACATCGAGGAGCAAATCCATTGCCATACCGTGGCCCAGCAGGTCCAGCAGGGACAGCATTTCCCTGCCCTCTCATTTCCCCTGCTCTTTATATCTCTTGTTGGAGCTTCCTGTTGACCAAAGCCAAGCTTCCTAAGGAAGTAGTCTAAAATATCTAAGATTTTCAACAAAGTTCTTGAAACAAACTTTTCAAGTTAATTCTCAATTAACCAGAAAATTCAGCTGATTAGAATTACCATTTTCCAAACACTATGGTTTTTCTGTTTATACTAACATACAGAACACCCTCATTTCCCTCATAACAGTTTATATGACAGTAGGAGCTATAATTGTTGCCATGGAGCTTCAAGAGAAAAAAAATATTCCAACAAATCTTTTTACCTTTTGACGAGCATTTGGAGAGAGTCTGTTATGCTCTCCATGAGCTTGATGACTTCTGGGTAGGTGAGGTCTGCACAAGGGTTGCCATTGATAGAAACCACTTCATCCCCCTCACAGAGCCCAGACCCGGAGGCTTTGCTCTGGCTTCTGATCTGAGTGGAGTAAAAAAGGATGCAATAATTAGAATCATATAACTTGTAAAAAAAAAAAAAAAACCACACTACTGTCTTGAAGAAATTTTTACTTGGGAGTAGTAAATCGATCTGCAAACTAAAATCAGCCCTGAGTTTTAATTCACCTCTTAACCTATAAGACAATCTTAAACACTTCTCACCCCTGTTACAATTTATTACATACCATACTGTCAAACATTCAATTCATAGCTTTCTAGGTAAATAGACAAAAAAGAAAGTAAATCTATGGTGAAGGAACGAGAATAATGAAATAAAGAATAGTGAAGAATGGTGAAGACAGATGTTTAACTTAGTTATACATTAAAAACAAATATTTCATACTGTGAAGCTTGATCTAATCAGAACATGGCTTCTCTCATTAAAATAAATTTTAAGAGCCTTCTCATTGACAGTGTGGGTGGAACACCAACTATAATAAGGAGATGTATGGCAGAGCAATGAGTTTAAGGAGAGAGCTATACAGCTCAATAAACTGATGAAAGCCCTTCCAGTAAAATGGGGGAAATTAGGCAGCAGGATGTTAAGAATTATGTCAAAGGGAAAAACCCTTCACTGAAATCAGTTATTCAAGACTTGATAATAAGCAAACTTTAGCAAAAAAGAAAGAAAAAAAAGATTATTTTGCAAAAAATAAAAACAGCCCTGCTTAAGGACTGTATCATATTCTAGCACAGATTCAGTGGAATAAGAACTGACTAAAAACCTAGAAGAGAACTTTCAGATGCTGGAAGAAGAGAAATTCAGAGGAGTAGAATAGCAGCAGAGAGCTCCCACCAGTCCTTAGTGAGGAATAGCAACAGTTCTCCCTGAAGGTTAACATTCTGTGTAATTATGATTATGGTAAAATGTTGTGCTAGTCATTCTCCTTCAGCCCATTCTCTACCCTCTCTGGCTCTGCTTTCTGGCCTCTAGAGACTGCAGTGGCTAAGTTCCCTTGCATGCTGACTCCTGGTTGACTTTGGTCAACAGGAAGCTCCAACAAGAGATAAAGAGCAAGGGAAATGAGAGGGCAGGGAAATGCTGTCCCTGCTGGGCCACGGTTTGGCAATGGCTTTGCTCCTCCATGTAGACAGTCAGAGCTCCTGTCTGTCTGTCACTCTACCATGCCTTAACTCTTGTTGTGTTCTAATAACACACATCACCTTCTTGCATCTTCAGACCTAAGGGTAATAACAGCTTCCTGCTCTTGACCTCTGGGTGCTTCATTTTCATTCGTTGGTTTCCACGAGCCTGTACTATATTATCTTTAACTACTCCTTTGAATATGCCACCTATTTTCTGCTGGGACCCTAAATGATACTAATATGTTTAGATTTCATTTTACAATGTGAATTTAATGGTTTTTAATGAATCATGTATCATGATCACGCAATCTCAAAGTCAGGAATACTTTAAGATCATCTTCTATCTATTTTCCACCAAAGGGATCCCTGTTTGACTATTATACTCAAGATTATGAATCCAAAGAGCTCAGAACCAGGTAAGCAGCACTTCTTAGAGTGTTTTCATAGCCAGGCTCACTTCTGATTGGGCACAAAATGTATTTCAGTTTGTCTCTAACAGTTGCCCACTAATTCTTGCTAAGGTCTTAAATGATAATTAATTTGCTGACTGATATAGCTTGAAAGTTTATATCTCCATGTACATTTACATTTTACATGATACTCCTGGAGGCAGAAGCATATCTTTAAGTGTCAGAACAATGATGCTAATGAAATTTGAAGTGTTTCAGTTAGTTTTGTTCTGGGCGGGTCTATTCTTTTATTGTCATAAATTATAAGAAGGCCTTTCTCTTTTCTGAAAAAAAATCAATCTCATTCCTTCTTTTTTGAAAGCACACAACAATTTATTGCAAAAATTAAATGAATTCAATATTTCCAAGGCTTTAAAGATGCAGCCAAAACAATGAGAAAAAGACTAGTTACCCAGTTTTGAAAAATATCTGTTTATTGACTGCCGGTTATATTTATTTTGTTGTCTTGTGTGAAATTATTATAATGGAGAATCATGAAAGAGTTGTTAATAAGTCAAGGACAAAACAATACTCAACAATGAACATATAAGTTAGGGATATTTCATTCATTTAAATTTAATTTTTTAAAGATAACAAAATAGATTAAAAATAGATAACAAAAAAGATAATAAAACATGTTTTTGAAGCATAAAATCATTCATTCAGTGGAGTCAGATGTACTAGTATATGAACAGAAAATTCATCCTTTTGAAGACCAAAGAGGTTTTACGTTGATAAAACAGATGTGTTATACCCTGTATCCCCTTCCTCGAGGTCAATCTTGAAGCTGATGATCCATTTATCAGCAATAAGTTATAAGAGTTTTAAGCAGCTTCATGGGTTTGCAGAGTAAGATGAAAAATTGGTTCTTGGAAGATAAACAAATCCTCAACTTAACAGAGCTGTCTATCATCCAAACATATGTTGCTTGATGGGAAAAGTGCAATTCATCATTGTGCTTGTCAAGTGGAGCTTTTAGTGGAATCCAAATAAGCAAAAGCACTATGGTAGGAGCCATTAGCATTCCTTCAGAGCGTACATTCTGAGGTCAACATTTGGAATCAACTGCTATGATTGTGCTTAGTTGACCTTTTACAATTGTCTGAACAGCAGGAAATACTTTTCCCTCATGAACCATGTCAAATATGGTGATACTTTCCTTGCCACAAGGGCTTTTCTAAAGGACTACTCTTTCTCTATTTTTGATAGGACTAAACTAAACAAAGGTTATCTGCCAGAGTCATTTGTGCCCAGACATATCCCTTGCAATCACCAGCTTAACCAATATGATTCTGTTCATAGGTGTATTATGAAGAATAAACATTTATTAGTGTATAAAAGATCTTCACCTTCTGTATACAATTATGCATTTTTCTAATTTGTATAATCATGCATTATTTTGAATCTGAGAAAAAATTTATCCCCTGAGAATACTCTTGCTTGTTAAAATGAAATACTTTGTCAGTAAAAAGAGTAAGTTTGGACATAAAAACCGTTAACATTTACAATGCTGAATCTCTATGAATGAACTTATCAACCAGTCCTCTCCTCAGGCCATTAGGCCCAGATTCATAAAATATGTGTCCTAGTGGAAGAGAACACCAGCTCTGATGAAAGAAGGCGTAGGTTTCAAACGTGTGGCCCCAGTGCTTACTAACCCTCTGAACTTAGTCAGATGAGTTGCATTACCTTCTTAAGCTCTAGTTTTCCAAAATGTACAATAAAACTAATAAATCTGATCTCTCTTGAGGGTTAATAAGGATTAGAAATAATATATGTTAAGTTCCATGATGTACATACACCTCACAGAGGTGCTCAAGAGGGGATTACTGAATAAGAATGCATTGACTTCCTACACACACACACACACACACACACACACACACACAAAGAACATGCCAATAGAATTTGTCTATAAGTTGTTCGAAAATATCTAGATTTATTTTCAGTTTGCATACATATACTTGGTATTAGCTACTCATAATCTAAGATAAATAATTTTTCATCTGTCTTTTCCTCTGTAAGTACATATTTCATAACTGAATTGTGGATGAACACCAACCTATTTATTGTCTCCCAGGAGAAGTAATAATATAAATATGTAAATATTAGTGGCTTTTTAAAATTGAGCACTTACTATACTAAGCCCTTTACTTCCTTAAATCATTTATCTGCAGAAAACTTTGATGAGAAGTATAAATGTACTTCTACGTGTATATGTTCAGATGGACTGTCATTACCCTCATTTTTATGGAGAGGAAACCAGAGACTTAGAAAAGTGAGGTACTTTGCCTAAAATTATGCAGCTAGGACCAGAAATTGAACACAGGAATTCTGACATCAGAGCTTGTGTTTCTAATCACAGGGATTCCCTGGTAGCTCACTTGGTAAAGAATCTGCCTGCAGTGCAGGAGACCCGGGTTTGATCCCTGGCCAGGAAGATCCCCTGGAGAAGGAAATGCAACCCACTCCAGCATCCTTGCCTGGAAAATCCTAGGGAAAGAAGAGCCTGGCGGGCTTTTGTCCATGGGGTCGCAAGAGTTGGACACGACTTAGCAACTAAACCACCACATAAATTGCCTTCCTCATCAATAGTCTAACTTCTGTACCATGAACCCTGGAATGAAGAGAGAGAGAGGAGTGTAAAAGCAATTGATATACAGTGCGTACAGTCAGGGAGGAAATGGAAAAGACTAGAGAAAGAGAAAAACTTGCCTGGTCAGTCTATAAACCAGTGTTGAGAAAGACAGATTTTGTTTATTTTGTTTTCCTTTTTCCTCTTTTATTATTTTAAGAGCTTATATATATTAATCTTTAAAGATTTTTCAATCTTTAATTTGTAAATAGTCGATATTATGACTATTTGCAAAATAATATGTTATAGATTCAAAATTGAGTAAAACTGTCTTTTACAAACTGTGATTTGGTACAACATACTTATGTGAGCATGTGATATAATTCCCTTTCTTTGAAAACATTCCCTTAGAGACCTCATTCCACACCTAATACATTAATCAGATGAGTGAGCTTCTGTCCATAAATACTATTTTCCCCTTCAGTGTCTCTCAGTTTAATCAGATACATAACTAAGAGAAATACTGGTAATAAATATTTTAAAAATACTATGTTCTATTGCTTACAACCTCTTGACCCATGTCAGGTAAGATTTATTTTACTGACACCAAGTGAAAGGTAAAGTTAAGGCTTCTGTGAGGAATTTCACATTATTTCACTTTGTAAATAAAATCTGAGAAGAGTATCAGTTTTGCTTATTTACTTTTATGATAAATAATTCCCTGGTAAAATTTTAAGAAGCTCCTTTTCTATTAACTTACTATTGCTTGATTTCCACATCTTCTAGAGCTGACTAGAAAGCAAGTACAAGATTTGAGTTCTCATAGAACCTTGGACTTAAACTATTCTGCATATTGTATGTGACATATCAGTTGTGTCAGATTCCTGTTAGCAAAACTCAATCTTTACTCATGGGCTGTATTTTCACATACAGTTCATTGACAAGTCCACTTGAAAGATGTCAAAGTAAGTGGTAGAACCAAGACAATCTCCTCCTTAAATTCCACTACTATATGTATTAAAATACATGAAAAGGAAAGAGAAAATTAGTATAAATAAGCCTATCCCATGCAAGGCTATTCTTAATCCATAAAATAAAGTCTTGGGTCCTAAGGATAACCAAGACAGGATGAGAGACATGATCTCAGACAAGTAAAAACATTTTGAGGGAATGTGGAAAGTAGTCTATGATCTAGTAGCTCCTTCAGAAGCCCCAGCCCTTCCTCAGTTTTCCACTTCAGGCTTTTGGCAAAACTTACCTCATACTTCTGAGACAAAATTTAATAAGCATTCCCTCACCCCAAGTGGCTCTTAAACTGAAGACTTAAGTAACCCCGTATTCATCAGCTGTCCAGAAAAATGGTCAGAAGGTCAGTGGAAGGTGCAGCAGTGATGTATGGTTAAGGTTTTAGAAATAAGCAAATAAGCCTACTGTTAATGGGTTTCCTATCCAGATTCCAAAATCCAACCTCAGCCCCTGCTGAGGGGTTTTCTAGTACCAAAAGCGAGTACACAAGCTGTTGGGAAGTCATGTTTACGGTGGCACAATATTTTTGGAAATCAATAGGAATATAACAGTTTCAGGATGACAAGGCAAAAGAAAACAATAAGGACCAGCACACCATGTAATAAAAATAATAATAACCCAAGAAAAATATTAATAGTAGGAAGTAAAAAATCTTGGAATTTAGTGCAGAAATGCAAACAGTGACATGGAAAAAAAGGTTGAGGAAATATCTGCTGCTGCTGAGTTGCTTCAGTCGTGTCCGACTCTGCGACCCCATAGATGGCAGCCCACCAGGCTCCCTCGTCTCTGGGATTCTCCAGGCAAGAACACTGGAGTGGGTTGCCATTTCCTTCTCCAATGCATGAAAGTGAAAAGTGAAAAGTGAAGTCACTCAGTCATATCCAAATCTTAGCGACCCCATGGACTGCAGCCTACCAGGCTCCTCCATCCATGGGATTTTCCAGTCAAGAGTACTGGAGTGGGTTGCCATTGCCTTCTCTGAAGGAAATATTTCTAGACTGGGATAAATAAATAAGAAATAGAACTAGTAACTGAGTAAAAATGGAGTATTACTCAACCATTAAAAAGAATACATTTGAATCAGTTCTAATGAGATGGATGAAACTGGAGCCTATACAGAGTGAAGTAAGCCAGAAAGAAAAACACCAGTACAGTATACTAACACATATATATGGAATTCAGAAAGATGGTAATGATAACCCTGTGTGTGAGACAGCAAAAGAGACACAGATGTATAGAACGGACTTTTGGACTCTGAGGGAGATGGAGAGGGTGGGATGATGTGGGAAAATGGCATTGAAACATGTATACTATCATGTAAGAAACGAAGCGCCAGCCTATGTTCGATACAGGATACAGGATGCTTGGGGCCGGTGCACGGGGATGATCCAGAGAGATGATATGGGGTGGGATGTGGGAGGGGGATTCAGGATTGGGAACTCATGTACACCCGTGGCAGATTCATGTCAATGTATGGCAAAACCAAAACAGTATTGTAAAGTAAAATAAAGTAAAAATAAATATTTTTTAAAAAGTCAGTAGAAAAGACTGGCAAACAGTTAAATGGATTGCTTGACTTTTGTCTCAAGCCCCTTGGAAAGTGTCTTGTGTGCAGCAGAGGCAAAGGAGATAAAATAATATTTCCCAGACTTTCCTTCAGCTTAGGTTCTAAGTGTGATTTAATTTCAACAAGAAGGTATACCTGTAAGAAATTTGCACTTGAAACTGAATTAAGCAAAGAGAGGAATTCGACTGTAAGGCATCCATCTTGCTGCTGCAGATCTGGTAGAGATGATTGATACTCTGGATACAGCAGTTCTACTGGCAGCTTCTTAATCCCAGATCACAGCTAAGGTATGTAACCCTAGACCCAGTGCTGGGCCAGCCCAATAGCTTTGGCTCCTTAATTTCCTGATTGTGGCAAATGTTGCCAATCCCTTGGACAGCCAGTTCTGCAGTGCTTGTCTGAAGCCTTTTCTGGAGGCCCTGTTTTTCCAGAGCTTTCAACAATTCTATAAGCACTTACATTCCTTTTCTCCCTAAAATAACTAGAGAGGCGTCTATTTCCTGCAAATGAACTGTGAGCTGATACAGAAAGATAGAATTAAGGGCAAACATAGAAGGTAAAAAAAAAAGACAAGAGGTAAAAGGGCAACTGTTTCTCAGATACAGAAAAGGAAAAAAAGAGGGACACAAATACTGGTATTTCAAGACAGACAGGAGAGACTGCAGGAACTTACACAAGATAAATTGTATGGGGTCACCGTCTGCCAAGAATAAAGGAGGAAAAACAGAGGGGGATTAAAGCTTGAGGACAAGGAAGGAAGTTTCAGAAAGCCACTGTAGAGTATTTACTAGGAACTTAATACGAGTTTGTGAAGACCTTAGAAGGAATAAAGTGAAATGATTATCAGTATCTACTGTTGTCCAGACAAATGTTCTAAAAGAAGAATGGATAATTCCTAAAATTAAGCAAGGCTTCTATCCATTAAAGCATTGATAAATATGTCTTAAAGAACTTAATAAGAAATTAAATTACATGAATTGTCTAGTGAAAAGAATTCTTCAGCTATATATACAAGTCAGGTCATAGGTGCAAAATACAAGTAGACACTAGGAATCCACACTCAATAATCTATTCTCAAATTGATGAAGATTAGGAACTTTTCTGTTCTGCCCAGTAAATACATGTCCAGCTACTCGGCAAAAAGTTTTCCTTTTGGATGACTGTCTTTATCCTTAGGGACCAAGTCACCATAAAAGTAAAAAGTATTCCTGGTAGCAACTTTGGAAAAATTCCTGAAGTAAATAACTCTCTTTGACAGGAATGAGGGCCTTAATCCATGGGGGCTGCATACTTAAGAATCTGCATACCAATGTGATTCCACAGGCAGAAACGATGCCACAGTGTAAGTGCTCTGAGCTGTTTGTTATAAAGCAGCCACCATGATGCTAGAAAACCAACAAGTACAAATATGGAATGGTATTCTCTGCTCTTCTTTCCCTCCAAAGAATGTAAACATCCCAGTTCTTTCAGAAAAACCCTGATGGGCCAGAGCCTTATGTAGGACATGGCCCTGTCTACGCGTTTGTTGGATTAAATTCTGAAAGATTGCACAAAGGCTTTGAACTGTATGCACATTCTTTTTATAAATATTTACACAGAATTAAAAAAAATTTTTTTTCAAGACCTCATTTAAAAAAAGCACATGTAAAACCTAAAAGATTAGATAAATAAGTAGTATAATTAGGAAGACTCAGAAAAGAATAAAGCTAGAACTCACTATTTGGGTTTCTCAAGTCTCTGTTTATATTTATTAACTGTACACCCAACTATTAACTAAATGTTTATTATGCTTCAATACCTCATCTATTAAGAATTTAGCTATCTAAAAAACCTGTAAGTATACTCAACAGTATTTTGAGTGGTTAAAATACAGTTACCTAAAACTTCTGTACATCACTCTAAGTATCTGGTATCTTTTTTCAGTCTATTTGCTCAATTTTATACAATTCTAATAAGCTTTTTGGTTTGGTTTACAGAAAATTAGAAATGGAGAGGCAAGCATGAACTTTGTTAAAGATGTATTTAATTAAAGTATAAAAAACTTCCACATGCTCAATGAGACTTAGTGCCTCTACTGTATTTGAGTAAAATAATAGGAATTAATAATAATGATCACAAGTCATTTAAAATATTTTAATCATTGTGGTAGGTTGATTAGATGTAGAAAAACATATGACATCTTTTAGAAAGAATATCATTCCAAACAAATAAAACAGAAGTTTTTCTATTTAAAGGTAGAACTAGGCCTAAGGCATTGCTACATTAATGGAGAACTGGATTAGAATTCATAATCTGAGGTCCTAAATACTTTGCCTATATTGCTGTTTTTACTGAATATTTAATTTCAGATGTGAATATGTCTCATGTACCCTGAAAAATGTATCTGTTTTTCCATAGCTCTAGATATGCTGATAGAGGGGGCCCAGGAATGTTAATCAAGGACTATGCCTTTCATAGAAGGGCCAATTGGAATGATATCCTTCAAAGTTTTAGTTAACTGGAAGTTCATGTAATCAATCATTAGTATATAAAAGTATGTGACCTAAGGCAGCAGCTCTCAACCATTTTAGTCTAAAGACTTATTTACACTCTCAAAAATAATTGAGGACCTTAAAAAATATTTTGTCCTTGTGACTTCTATCTGTTGGTATTTACCACGTTAGAAATAAAAATATCTATAATTGATTTATTAATTTTAAAATTCATTAATTTTAGAGGGCCAAAAAGTTCATTTTTATGGGAAACCCAAATGAACTTTTTGTCAATCCAATAGTATGTTGACACAAATGTTTTATGAAAAATAACCATATTTTCTGACACTAAGATAATCTGATGAACATAGTGATATGGTTTTTGCATTTCTGTTAAATTTTTTTAATGTCTGAGCTTAACACAAGACAGCTGGATTCTCTTATGTGTTTTTGCATTCATGCTGTTGTGTTACACTGTGTTGACTGAAATGTATGAAGATCTAGCTTCACACAGATACATAGTTAGAAAGGGGCAAGGTATTTTAATATCCCTTCAGATAACTTTGGATACTCCATGACACTACATCAAACTCAGTAAGTGACAGTTTCTCAAGTTGCAATGTAGAATCTGAAATCATAGCCATGAACTTTTCATACTTCATTATATTAAAATCCCCCAGTCTCTTTTGCACTTTGGATAGATCTTTGACCTATGCATGATTCTGTTACATTATACACTAGTCATTTAGAAAATATTGGTTCAATGAATTATGCAGATCTTCTAAATGTTGATACATTTAATCATGTGCATGTGTGTGTTAGTTACTCAGTCATGTCCACCTGTTTGCAACCCCATGTGTTGTACGATATACAAAATCACACTCCTTAATATCATCAATGACCTCATCAGAGAAATGTTAAGTATTGTTGTTGTTTAGTCACTAAATCATGTCCCACTCTTTTTGGTATCTTTAAGTATTGGGAAGTTGTCAGATTCATGGTGGCAGGTGCAACTTTCTGATTTTCCCTTGAAAATACACAAATGCTGTCAGTTGTTTTCCTTGAAGTGACAAGCTCGCTTTGCTCATTTTCTAGAAGAAGTCTGCTGAATACCCAAGTCTAAATAATTGTAGTTTGTCAGTCAGTCTTTAAAGTAAAAGTGATGTTCTATGAAAAAAAAATCACCGATTGAGCTTGCAGTTCAAAACATTGTGCAAGTGCTTCCTCAAAACATTCAAAATGCCATACATGTGTTTTCATTTTGTCACACAAAATATGAAAAGATATGTGCTAGAAATTTAATAAAATGCAAACTTTCTGCTGCTGTGTCAAGGACATCCTTATGTGAAACCACCATCTTGTTTCTTAAGTGAAACGATGACAGTGATGAATACAAGGACTCCTAGTACTGCCTCAAATGCTAAGGTATCATCCACTTTTGCTTTTACACCATCAGTGCAAATGTCAACACAGTAAAAAACAAACAAACAAACAATGTCTTTAGTACCATTATGAAAATCATTTTGACCTCACAGATCCACTGAAAGCATCTAAGAGACCCTAGAAGTCTGCAGACCACACTTTGAGAACTACTCATCAAACGGGAGAAATGTCAACAACCTCAATATGCAGATGACACCACTCTAATGACAGAAAGTGAAGAGAAACAAAAGAGCCTCTTGATGAGGATGAAAGAGGGGAGTGGAAAAGCTGGCTTAAAACTCAACATTCGAAAACTTAAGATCATGGCATCCAGTCTCATCACTTCATGGCAAACAGAAGACGAAAAATTGGATGCAGTGGCAGATTTTATTTTCTTGGGCTCCAAAATCACTGCAGATGGTGAAATTAAAAGAAGATGAATTTAATTTCAGCCATGAAATTAAAAGACACTTTCTCCTTGGAAAGAAAGCTATGACAAACCTAGGCTGCATATTAAAAAGCAAACACATCCCTTTGCCAACTAAAGTCCATATAGTCAAAGCTATGGTTTTTCCAGTAGTCATTTTCGGATATGACAGTTGGACCATAAAGAAGGCTGAGCACCAAAGAATTGATGATTTTGAATTGGTGCTGGAGAAGACTCTTGAGAATCCCTTGGACTGCAAGGAGATCAAACCAGTCAATCCTAAAGGAAATCAAACCTGAATATTCATTGGAAGCACTGTTGCTGAAGCTCCAATACTTTGGCCACCTGATTCAAAGAGCCGACTCATTGGAAAAGACCCTGATGCTGGGAAAGATTGACGGCAAAGGAGAAAGGGGTGGCAGAGGATGAGATGGTTATATAGCATCAGCGAGTCAATGGGCATGAATCTGAGCACACTTCAGGAGACAGTGAAGGACAGGGGGGCCTGGCGTGCTATAGCTCATGGAGTCGCAGAGTCAGACATGACTTGTCGACTGAGCAACAACAACCACGACATCTAAAGGGACCGGGATACATGATATGCATCCTTAGCCTCCTGGGTGTCTGAGTTTGAGAAAAGGAAATTCCATCAAACACAATGCAGGGACAAACCAGAGTAAGGTCCAGCCTAGGGAAGAAAGGCTGACAGAAGCCAGGAAGGGATATATTTTAAGAGAATGTGCTAAGAGCTCATGCTACAGCCATGAATTCAAATAAAAGATCACTCTGGTGATCTGGAGAAATGCAGAAACAAGCAGTTTCAACCCAGGTTGTCTGAGAGAGGAGAACTGGGCTGGAGTGTCAAGGGTTTTTGAAAATAACTTCTTTTCAGTTTAAAAACTACTGGCTAGTCGAAATTCATTGAGAGCTGAAACTGCAGTTCAAAGATCTTTGGTTCTTTTATAGCCCAATGTATGTCTTATACATATCAGTTCAGTTCAGTCGCTCAGTCATGTCCGACTCTTTGCGACCCCATGAATCGCAGCACGCCAGGCCTCCCTGTCCATCACCAGCTCCCGGAGTTCACTCAGACTCACGTCCATCGAGTCAGTGATGCCATCCAGCCATCTCATCCTCGGTCGTCCCCTTCTCCTCCTGCCGCCAATCCCTCCCAGCATCAGAGTCTTTTCCAATGAGTCAACTCTTCACATGAGGTGGCCAAAGTACTGGGGTTTCAGCTTTAGCATCATTCCTTCCAAAGAAATCCCAGGGCTGATCTCCTTCACATATAGGCATGCAATAAATATGTGCTAAATATATATCAATGTGGCTTCCCTGGTGGCTCAGTGGTAAAGAATCTGCCTGCCAACGCAGGAGACATGGGTTCGATCCCTGGGTCAGTAAGATCCCCTGGAGAAGGAAATGGCAACCTATTCCAGTATTCTTGCCTGGGAAATCCCATGAACAGGGGAGCCTGGCAGGCTACAGTCCATGGGGTTAAAAACAGTCAGACATGACCTAGCAACCAAACAACAACAACAAAATGAGTAAATTTAATTTTATCCAAAAGTCTATTTCAACTTCCTTCAGCAATGGGCCAATAGTTGCTCCCAAGCCTACTAATTTCTATGTATTCTTTCTTTGTCATCTCTTTTAGGTTTGAAATTACTCCAAAAGTATCATGTGGATGAATGGGAAATTCCCAGTGTATCTGTGGGGAAAAAAAAAAAAATGGTTCTATTGGATACTGGACATCAGAGATAACTGAGTTTTCCCCAGCAAAAGGGATGGCCACACCAGCAACTCTGCAGCTGCTCCTGCCAGTCACTCCATTTCATCATCATTCCCTTGGCCCCAAGAGAGGTAAGGTCATAAGGCAACCAGTAAAACATACAACTTCACCAGACGCGGGTCTGGCTGCAATTTATGGAGATAAGCACATGAGCAGAAGCGGCGTGAGGCACTGGAGCTGAGACACTACCACAGGTGCTGCTGCAGCTTCCTACGCTCTCCGTCTGCTTTGGCAGCTCCACATGAGCTTAGCTGGGCTGTGGGAGTGATTTCCAAATCCTGTACTTCAAGAAGAGAAATCAGGTCATGCCAAGTGCCCTCTGTGTCCACATAAGACACACACCCATCTTCCGTTGATGCATTTTAAAACTAGTCATGCTCCTTGCTGGGATTGACTAATACTTCTCCTATTTATTTCTGATTGACGAGAGATTACAAGATTGTCATCAACTGGCCAAGAATTTCTTGGTCAGTCAGAGCGAGCCAGAGGGAGCCTTGCAGAGGTAGGCAAGAGCCCTCAGCTACGCCCTCTTCACTTAGCTGGAGGTCATTGTAGAATTTACAAAGGAAATGGAGTTAGTTGGAACTTGAGGCTTTGCTTCCATTACCTCATTTAATTAATTGGTTTAGTAATTGTCCTACATAGTCAGTGATTGTCTCTCATGGACGGAGTTCTGAGGTCTGAAGTGCCCTCAAAAGCTTTATATTCTAAGATAAACAAAAAAGTAGGTAATTATAACCAAGTATGACAACTCCTGTGATTAAAGTTAATGCAATATGCAGTGGGAACACGCAGCAGGGATATACAGCCAAGGATTATTGGAGGGGGTAAGGTTTTCTAAAGGACACAAATGTGAGCCTCACAAGGGAAGGCCAAGGCGAGTCAGAAACACAAAGATCTAAGAACCTGATATGCAGTGAATGCTTAGTCAGTGCTTGCTGGATGAATGATCTTCTCACAACACAATGCTGTCTCCCATTAACACTACAGTGTCTAGTAGAATGGGCTTCCCCCATGGCTTAGTGGTAAAGAATCCACCTGCCAATACAGAAGAGTTGGGTTCAATCCCAGGGTCAGGAAGATATCCTAAAGAATGAAATGGGAACTCACTCCAGTATTCTTGCCTAAGAAATCCCATGGACAGAGGAGCCTGTTGGGCTACAATCCACCAGTTCAGTTCAGTTCAGTCGCCCAGTCAAGTCCGATTCTTTGTGACCCCTGGACCGCAGCATGCCAGGCTACCCTGTCCATCACCAACTCCCAGAGTTTACTCAAACTCATGTCTATTGAGTCAGTGATGCCATCCAACCGTCTCATCCTCTGTCCTCCCCTTCTCCTCCTGCTTTCAATCTTTCCAAGCATCAGGGCCTTTTCATATGAGTCAGCTATTCAGATTCAGTTGGCCAAAGTGTTGGAGTTTCAGCTTCAGCATCAGTACTTCCAGTGAATATTCAGGACTGATTAGGATAGACTGGTTGGATCTCCCTGCAGTCCAAGGGACTCTCAAGAGTCTTGTCCAATACCACACTTCTAAAGCATCCATTCTTCAGTGCTCAGCTTTCTATGTAGTCCAACTCTCACATCCATACATGATTACAGGAAAACCATAGCTTTGACTAGATGGACCTTTGTTGGCAAAGTAATGTCTCTGCTTTTTAAAAGCTGTCTAGGTTGGTCATAACTTTTCTTCCAAGGAGCAAGCGTCTTTTAATTTCATGGCGGTCACCATCTGGAGTGATTTTGGAGTCCAGAAAAATAAAGTCAGCCAGTGTTTCCACTGTTTCCCCATTTATTTGCCACGAAATGATGGGACCAGATCCATGATCTTAGTTTTCAGAATGTTGAGCTTTAAGCCAACTTTTTCACTCTCCTCTTTCACTTTCTTCAAGAGGCTCTTTACTTCTTCACTTTCTGCCATAAGGGTGGGGTCATCTGCATATCTGAGGTTATTCATATTTCTCCCAGCAATCTTGATTCCAGCTTGTGTTTCATCCACTCCAGCAGTATTCATGATGTACTCTGCATATAAGTTAAATAAACAGGGTGACAATATACAGCCTCGATATACTCCTTTCCCGATTTGGAACCAGTCTGTTGTTCCATGTCCAGTTCTAACTGTTGCTTCCTGACCTGCATACAGATTCTCAGCAGGCAGGTCAGGTGGTCTGATATTCCCATCTCTTGAAGAATTTTCCAGTTCATTGTGATCCACACAGTCGAAGGCTTTGGCATAGTCAATGAAGCAGAAATAGATGTTTTTCTGGAACTCTCTTTCTTTTCTGATGATCCAGCAGATGTTGGCAATTTGATCTCTGGTTCCTCTGCCTTTTCTAAAACTAACTTGAACATCTGGAAGTTCATGGTTCACATACTGTTGTCTTCTGGGTTGGAGGATTTTGAGCATTATTTTGCTAGTGTGAGACGAGTACAATTATGTATCAGTTTGAACATTCCTTGGCATTGCCTTTCTTTGGGATTGGAATGAAAACTGACCTTTTCCAGTCCTGTGGCCACTGCTAAGTTTTCCAAATATGCTGGCATATTGAGTGCAGCACTTTCACAGGATCATCTTTTAGGATTTGAAATAGCTCAACTGGAATTGCACACTGGAATTCCATTGGAATTCACCTTCACTAGCTTTGTTTGTAGTGATGCTTCCTAAGGCCCACTTGACTTCACATTCCAGGATGTCTGGCACTAGGTGAGTGATCACACCATTGTGATTATCTGGGTCATGAAGATCTTTTTTTGTACAGTTCTTCTGTCTATTCTTGCCACCTCTTCTTAATATCTTCAGCTTCTGTTAGGTCCATACCATTTCTGTCCTTTATTGAGCCCATCTTTGCATGAAATGTACCCTTGGTATCTCTAATTTTCTTGAAGAGATCTCTAGTCTTTCCCATTCTATTGTTTTCCTCTAATTCTTTGCATTGATCACTGAGGAAGGCTTTCTTTTCTCTCCTTGCTATTCTTTGGAACTCTGCATTCAAATGGGTATATCTTTCCTTTCTCCTTTGCTTTTTGCTTCTCTTCTTTTCACAGCTATTTGTAAGGCCTCCTCAGACAGCCATTTTGCCTTTTTGCATTTCTTTTTCTTGGTGATGGTCTTGATCCCTGCCTCCTGTACTATGTCTGAACCTCTGTCGATACTTTTCAGAAACTCTATCAGATCTAATCCCTTGAATCTATATCTCACTTCCACTGTATAATCGTCAGGGATATGATTTAGGTCATACCTGAATGGTCTAGTAGTTTTCCCTACTTTCTTCAATTTGAGTCTGAATTTGGTAATAAGGAGTTCATGATCTGAGCCACAGTTGGCTCCCGGTCTTGTTTTTGCTGACTGTATAGAGCTTCTCTGTCTTTGGCTGCAAAGAATATAATCAATCTCATTTAGGTGTTGACCATCTGGAGATGTCATGTGTAGAGTCTTCTCTTGTGTTGTTGGAAGAGGGTGTTTGCTATGACCAGTGCATTCTCTTGTCACAACTCTGTTAGCCTTTGCTCTGCTTCATTCTGTACTCCAAGGCCTGATTTGCTTGTTACTCCAGGTGTTTCCTGACTTCCTACTTTTGCATTCCAGTCCCCTATAATGAAAAGGACATCTTGTTTGGGTGTTAGTTCTAGAAGGTCTTGTAGGTCTTCAGAGAGCCATTCAACTTAAGCTTCTTCAGCATTACTGGTCGGAGCAGAGACTTAGATTACTGTGATATTGAATGGTTTGCCTTGGAATTGAACAGAGATCATTCTATCGTGTTTGAGATTGTATCCAAGTACTGCATTTCGGACTCTTTTGTTGACTATGATGGCTACTCCATTTCTTCTAAGGGATTCTTGCCCACAGTAGTAGATATAATGGTCATCTGAGTTATATTCACCCATCCCAGTCCATTTTAGTTCACTGATTCCTAAAATGTCAATGTTCACACTTGCCACCTCCTGTTTGAACACTTCCAATTTGCCCTGATTCCAGGGCAAACATTCCAGGTTCCTATACAATGCTACTCTTTACTGCACTGGACTTCACTTCCATCACCAGTCACATCCACAAATGGGTGTTGTTGCCTTGGCTCCCGCTCTTCATTCTTTCTGGAGTTATTTCTCCACTGATCTCCAGTAGCATATTGGGCACCTACCAACCTGGGGAGTTCATATTTCACAGGCTTACAAAATAGTCAGACCTGACTTAAGGACTAAACAATATTCATTTATTAACATAAGGGCTTCTCGGGTGGTGCTAGTGGTAAAAAATCTGCCTGCCAGTGCAGGTGATACTATAGATACAGGTTCAATCCCTGGGTCAGGAAGATTCCCTGGAGGAAGAAATGGCAACCCACTCCAGTATTCTTGTCTGGAAAACTCCATGGACAGAGGAGCCTGGAGGGCTACAGTCTATGTGGTCGCAGAGTTGGACATGACATAGCTACTAAATAGCAACAGCAGCATCTTGTAGAATACTTCAAAACAAAAACCTGTTAGTTCACCTACAAAATGGCTAGAAAAATCCCATCTTTGCTATTCTTAGTGAGATTCACAGACAAGCAACATTGGAGCCACCTGGGAACTTGTTAGAACCACAGAATGCTATTCCTCAACCCAGATGAACCAACACCTGCATTTTAAGATCCCCCGGTGATTGATATACATACACATTAGGATTCAAGACTGTCCTGTACTAAAGGCTCATCAACCAGTGATGGCCCTCTAGGACTGGGGTTTATAACTTTCAGGAACATCAGACTCTGGAGAGGAATTTTGAAATGCAAAAATCCAGTTTTTATTCCCCTCTCTTCCACAAAAACCAAATCTTAGTGCCTGGGACCTATGTATGTCATTTTTAGCAAACTTCCCAGGGAATTATTTTCTATGCAATACTATAAGGAAATATATTGGGGGCCAATCAGTTCTGTGTATGTGTGTGTGTGAGAGAGAGTGAATGACTTAAAGACAGATCTTTATTGAGTGACTTCTTCCAAGAGACTGTGGAAACTCTTTTGAGCTTCAAAATAATCATACTTTTCAAGGAGACTAAGAAAATGAGTTTATGATCTTTATTTTCAAGTTTTTTGGCATCCTTTTAACAATAAATCAAATCCCTTACAATTATACAGTGGAAGTGAGAAACAGATTTAGAGGACTAGACCTGATAGACAGAATGCCTGATGAACTATGGCCGAAGGTTCATGACATTGCACAGGAGACAGGGATCAAGGCCACTCCCAAGAAAAGGAAATGCAAAAAAGCAAAATGGCTGTCTAAGAAGGCCTTACAAATAGCTGTGAAAAGAAGCGAAGCGAAAAGCAAAGGAGAAAAGGAAAGATATACACATTTGAATGCAGAGTTCCAAAGAATAGCAAGGAGAGATAAGAAAGCCTTCCTCAGTGATCAATGCAAAGAATTAGAGGAAAACAATAGAATGGGAAAGACTAGAGATCTCTTCAAGAAAATTAGAGATACCAAGGGAACATTTCATGCAGAGATGGGCTCAATAAAGGACAAAAATGGTATGGACCTAACAGAAGCTGAAGATATTAAGAAGAGGTGGCAAGAATAGACAGAAGAACTGTACAAAAAAGATCTTCATGACCCAGACAATCACAATGGTGTGATCACTCACTTAGAGCCAGACATCCTGGAATGGGAAGTCAAGTGGGCCCTAGTAGAGGTGATGGAATTCCAGTTGAGCTGTTTCAAATCCTAAAAGATGATGCTGTGAAAGTGCTGCACTCAATATGCCAGCACATTTGAAAAACTCAGCAGTGGCCACGGGATTGGAAAAGGTCAGTTTTCATTCCAATCCCAAAGGCAATGCCAAGGGATGTTGAAACTACCACACAATTGCACTCATCTCACTCGCTAGCAAAGTATGCTCAAAATTCTCCAAGCCACGCTTCAACAGTATGTGAACCATGAACTTCCAGATGTTCAAGCTGGATTTAGAAAAGGGCAGGATTTAGATCAAATTGCCAACATCTACTGGATCATTGATAAAACAAGAGAGTTCCAGGAACACATCTATTTCTGCTTTATTGACTATGCCAAAGCCTTTTGTGTGGATCACAACAAACTGTGGAAAATTCTTCTAGAGATGGGAATACCAGACCACCTGACCTGCCTCCTGAGAAATCTGTATGCAGGTCAGGAAGCAACAGTTAGAACTGGAAAAAAGCAGAGACATTACTTTGCCAACAAAGGTCCATCTAGTCAAGGCTATGGTTTTTCCAGTCGTCATGTATGGATGTCAGAGTTGGACTGTGAAGAAAGCTGAGTGCCAAAGAATTGATGCTTTCAAACTCTGGTGTTGGAGAAGACTTTTGCAAGTCCCTTGGACTGCAAGGAGATCCAATCAGTCCATCATAAAGGAGATCAGTCCTGAGTGTTCATTGAAAGGACTGATGTTGAAGCTGAAACGCCAATACTTTTGCCACCTGATGCGAAGAGCTGATTCATTGGAAAAGACCCTGATGCTGGGAAAGATTGAAGACAGAAGGAGAAGGAGACGACGGAGGATGAGATGATTGGTTGGCATCACCGACTCAGTGGACATGGGTTTGGGTAAACTCTGGGAGTTGGTGATGGACAGGGATGCCTGGCGTGCTGCAGTTCATGGGGTCGCAAAGAGTCAGACATGACTGAGCGACTAAACTGAGCTGAACTTTAACTATATAAATTCTATGGTTCTGAAAACTGAGATGATCCAAAATCAAGACTTTCTGGATTAGAAGTGGCAAACATAATATAAACTAGAGTGCAGCTAAAGGTTACTTATGGGGAAAATTATAATCCAGAAATTACCCCTTCAGCAGATCATGCAGGCACTATTCTGTGTAGCCTGAAGCCATATGAAAATTCCAAGTACCATTTGACAATACTTGTACTAAATGCATAATGCAAATATAACAGCACATTCAAATTTTTATTACTTCAGGTATAATTTGTATTCTCTATCTGCTCATAAAATTTAACATGCTGAAGATAGGAATTTCCATTTGTTCTTGATTTTCATTTGAAACTAAATATGATGACATTTCCATTTCCTCTCTATTATTACATAAACCTGAAGCAAAGAAATGGAATTACCAAGCCTTGTTTTATAGGAAAAATTATCTCCACATTAATTAAATTAGTTGAGCATAATATGGCATATTCTAATATTTGGAGGAAGTGGAATAGTCAAATGACAAATAAATGCATTAAAGTATTTTAATCAATTAAGGTTCAGTATAAAATCATTTGGTGTAATTGAGCACACTACACAACATCCTGTAAAAATTACGCTTTTAAAGGAAAAAAATAAGCCATGCTAATTTATTCAAATCAGCGCTTGACTAATTTTACAAATTGTTTGTAAAAGAAAATTTAAGTGATACTGAGTCTCCTCTTCTCATGAAACAATCTGAATTTGAATGAAAATATCAAATCAATACCTTTCTTTGAAATGAAATGGTTTGGCACCCATCTTTTATAGTAACACATCTCTCTTACTGTTTGATCACATTTATATTTGCTAAGACTTGCTTTCATTCAGAGTTTGCTTTAGAGAGTAATAAAAAGCCTCAGTTTTGAAGGCATTCAACCTTCATCAAGTACTGAGTTGTCTCCAGGAGCAGGTACTGTTCTGGCCCTGCCTTCACCAGGCTGGCTCCAGAGAACAGGAAGAACTTAGCAATTGAACCTCTATCTTAAAAGGCTGGTTATATGACATGCCTTGATAACTACAGAGTGAGAGGGGCACTGAACCCATGAGGACTGTTTTAATCCAACAACAAATTATGTATTAAGCACATGGTATGTGCAAAGTACTATAGTCTGAAACATATGAAGATGTTTATGGTAGAGTTCCTGAACAAAGCTCTCTGAAGTGGAAAGCTGTTACATTATCTACTGCAAAATTTAGTCTCCCATTTCTGTCTTTCTTTTATTTGTCTGTCCTTCCTTCCCCCCACCCTTTTATCCATCTGCTCCTCCCCTCCTCCTGCCTCCTCCAACTGTCTCTCATAATGATGTTTCTCGCAAATTCTCCATAGACAACAATTACAGTTGATGGACCCAATCTACTTGTTATTCACAATGATGTGAAAAGAGATTTCTTGTGCTTGAGTGTACATTTAAGATCCACTTTCACAGATTCCTTTCAGTTCAGTTGAGTTCAGTCATTCAGTTGGGTCCAACTCTTCGCAACCCCATGGACCGCAGCACACCAGCCTTCCCTGTCCACCACCAACTCCCAGAGCTTGCTCAAACTCATGTCCATTGAATCGGTGATGCCATCCAACCATTTCATCCTGTGTTATCCCCTTTTCCTCCTGCCTTCAATCTTTCCCAGCATCAGGGTCTTTTCCAATGAGTCAGTTCTTTGCATCAGGTGGCAAAAGTATTGGAGTTTCAGCTTCAGCATCAGTACTTCCAATGAATATTCAGGACTGATTTCCTTGAGGATGGACTGGTTGCATCTCCTTGCAGTTCAAGGGACTCTCAAGAATCTTCTCCAACACCACAGTTCAAAAGCATCAATTCTTCAGCACTCAGCTTTCTTTACAGCCCAACTCTCACATCCATACATGACTACTGGAAAGACTATAGCTGTGACTAGATGGACCTTTGTTGGCAAGGTAATGTCTCTGCTTCTTAATATGCTGTCTAGGTTATTCATAGCTTTTCTTCCAAGGAGCAAGCATCCTTGAATTTCATGGCTGAAGTCACCATCTGCAGTGATTTTCAGTTCAGTTCAGTTCAGTCGCTCAGTCGTGTCCGACTCTTTGCGACCCCATGAATCGCAGCACGCCAGGCCTCCCTGTTCATCACCATCTCTCAGAGATCACTCAGACTCACATCCATCGAGTCAGTGATGCCATCCAGCCATCCCATCCTCGGTCG